>CM062820.1:1695653165-1696205867 GCA_031772625.1 Pinus tabuliformis | reverse complement strand
CCCTGAATTTTTTGAAGGACCCCATCCGATTATGCCTTGTGAAATTTCTAGTACCTGATTTTAGATTCTCACAGTGTTTGTGGGATTCCTCTTATTAAACCCTCCTATCATCTTGGTCGATTAGGTTTTGAGGAGATGAGATGGTTGATACAATGCAGAAGTAAAAATCTGAGATGACTGTGTGGACAATTCTCTTGCACAACTACCAAATTCACTCAAACTAGAGGATTTTTTTATCAATTTACTTGGAAAGAGGAATGTAATTACAGAGCCTACCTCTTCATAATGTTTGTTGTGGTCAACCCCCGAGATTTCCCCTCTGAAACTCCTCTTGGCCTATCCTGTAGACTATCTCTGTGTATCATGTAGGAAATCCTATGCACGATCCTGTAGGAATTCCTGTGCAATCTTGTGGGAATTCTTGTGCAGTAAAATGATGGAGTTTTGCTTTCAGTAGGTTTCCTGGGTATGAGAGTGACCTGTGAGAGCAAGCCTCGAGGAAGTGAATGCATGAATGCATGGGGATGATGATTATTTACTCTTATGGTCATTTGGGTGAGGTGGTGTGCTGGCAGCAGAGGTACGTTTCCATTTTTGGACCATTGGTCCCCACTACCACCCCATCACTCCACACTCCTTGTAATCAGCTCCCACCTTATGCATACATAACTTTAACTACTTTTGTCCTTGTCCTTCTCTTTTTTTGAGTTGACTGTTGCCACGTGTGAGAGGACACCCTGTTTTGTCTTTGTGACTAAGCTAAGGTGGCCAAGTTAACTGGACACCTTTTCGCTTATAAACCAACTTACTCATAACCTTTACATTTTTTTGACTACATGATTCATATGAGCGAGCGAGCGGGATACTTACTTGTGGTGCCAATACTTTGTTGCAGCTATTGAAGACCAGAGGTGCTTGCTGTGTGTATTGGATGCATGCTATTCTTCTTCCCTTTCTTGTTGTTTTCTGATGATCCCTTTGTTTGTGTAGGTAACAATTGTTGAAGATGGTGGTGTTACTACTGCTTTAGAGCTCCTTCTACCCTTGGATCATCATGATGGAGGCTTGCTACTATTATGATTTGTATTTTGTGGGATAGGCTGCTACAGGATTTCCTACAGGATGTCCTGTAGCTGCTTCTCCCTCAGAACTCTTAATCATACACTTTTCTGGGGTTGTGAGGATGGTGACATGGATGGAGAGAGAGACTAGGAGTGTGGAGAATGAGGAATACTCAGGTGATGCTCTCTATTGCTCCCTGTTTCCCTTCTTTTCGAAGACTGTCAAAAAATTTTGAAACTGATTTTGTTTTTAAGGGTGAATGCAGGGGTGATGGAATGATGGTGAGTAAGGTATGGTGATGGAATGATGATGAAGGGGGTGCTATTTCATTGACATAGCAGGTCATTTTTTCTTTTAGGGTTGCTTCCTGTAGGATTTTTGGGTCACTGTGATTCCTACAAGATCATCTTGTAGGTTTTCACGGGATCCTGTAGAAAACATAGTCCCCTTGTAAACTGAAGGAAAGGAGTGGAAAAAATGAGAGAAATGGTAGAGTGATGAATGAAAATGAGTAAAATTTGAGTGAAATAGGTCTCTTGGTGATCCTCCCTTGCTCCTGATTGTCCTTCTTGCTGACTTACAAAAATAGAAATTTTCATTATTTTTCTCTTCTTTTAATTTTTTGTTTTGAAAACAAATAGGCTACCTCTAGGAGGTTTTCATCCTAGATGTTTTCCCTGGGTGCCTCAAGAGAGGATTTCACCTAGGGATCTTTTTATTCTCATTTTTTTCACTCTTTTTTTTATATTAACACTATTGACTACCCCAAGAGGTTTTCAACCCGATAGTGGGACTCAGGCGCCTCATAGAGGTTTTCACCTGAGTCCTTATTTTTTCTCAGTGATTTGATGAGGCAGGAGCTAAAACTTGCTCCACTATCATCACTATTTTATTGATATCATCAATGAACTTTTGTATTAACAAAGGTATCTTGTATATTTTCAATCAGTGTCCATTAACAAGTAAAGGAATGGCCTCTTCATCTATGGTTTTGATTTGCAATGAACCATTATCATGGCATCTTTCTACAAAATAAGGTCTTAGACATCTTGTCCTTAACTTTCCCTTGAAGTCTTTATACCTAAAATTATATAACAAAGCCCAATCACCTTCTTGGAATTGTTTTTCCTTGATGTTCTTATCATGTCAAATCTTCCTCTACAGTTGAATTACCTCTGTATGTAGGAGGGCCTGCATTCTAAACTCATCCAAACCATTCAACTGGAACAATCTCTCTATTTGTGCACTGCTAAGATCTAGATCTACTTGGGCTACCATCCTTAATGTGTTATACTCAAATTTAATGGAAAGCAAGGCCTTTTTCCCATAGACCAGCTCATAGGGTGTGAATCCAGTGGTGGTCTTCTAGGTGGTATTATAGGCCCAAGTGGCCTCAACTAGTCTATCTACCCAATCCTTCCTGCTACTGCTTACCACTTTGGTCAGGATGCCCTCCAGCGCTCTGTTGGTCACCTCCACTTGTCTATTAGCTTGTGGATGATAGGGAGTGGGGGTTCTATTCTTGATCTTGTGCTGGCTAAGCAAGTCTTCAATCATGCTGGAGGTAAACTGGCTGCCTTGGTCTCTGACCAGCTATCTAGGGTACCCAAATTTGTAGAATACATTCTCCTTTAGGAACTCAGCTACCTTGTCCTCTGTTGTTACCTTAGTTTCCTTGGTTTCAGCCCACTTAGTCAAATAGTCAGTGCACACAATGATGTATTTTCTTTTCTTGGAAGGAGGGTCAATAGACCCAATGAATTCCATGCCCCACTTGTCAAATGGCTCGAAAGTCACTTGAGGCTGCAGAGGCATTTCATCTCTTGGATTAGGCCTTCCCATCCTTTGGCACTGATCACATTGACTAGTATATCTTTTCACATCCTGATGAATATTGGGCCAATAATAGCCTTGTTGTAACACTTTGAATGTTGTCCTCTTTGCTGCAAAGTGACCTCCACAAGGCCCATCATGACAGGTCAGAAGGATGTCAAAGACTTCCTCCTCCCTGACACACCTTCTCAAGATTTGATCTGGGCCAAGTTTGAAGATATTTCCCCCAATCCAAGTGAAGGGGTTGCTCTTCCTCACTATCTTGCTCTTCTCTTTGGAGGACAAGTTCGGTGGGAACTGTGCCGATACCAAATAGTTTGCTATATCAGCAAAGCATGGAGAGAGAACTAAAATAGAAAATAAGTGCTCATCTGGTAACTGGTCATCAACCATTCCTTATTCACCTGTAGGCAAATTTAATCTGGACAAAAATTCTACAACAACATTTTCCTTACCAAGCTTATCAACAATCGTTATATCAAACTACTGTAATAAAAGTAACCATCTTATAATCCGAGCATTCACATCTGGTTTATTCATTAAATATATGATTGCAGCATGGTCAATATGAGCAAATGTTTGATAGCCTGTAATATAATGCCTAAATTTGTTCAATGGATGCACAACAGCCAGGAGTTCCTTTTGAGTCACTGTGTAATTTAGTTTAGCCTTTGACAGATTCTTACTGATAAAGTAGAAATCGTAAGGAAAATTTTCATCTATTTGACCCAGGGCTGCTCCTATGGCTTTGTGTGAGGCATCAGCATGAATATGAAAGGGGAGGGCCCAATTTGGGCCTCGAAGAATCAGTGTAGTGGTTAACTTGTCCTTTAGGGTGTCTAAGGCCTCTTGATAGCTTTTTGACCATATAAACTCAGATTCCTTGGCCAAAAAACCAAATAAAGGAGAGGCTAACTTGTTGAAGTCCTTTATGAACCTTCGATAGTATCCAACTAACCCTAGAAAACTTTTGACATCTCTCTACTTTTGAGAGGTGGGACCCTTTGGATGATAGCTATTTTGTTTGGGTCCGCCTGCAGTCCTTGCTGAGATATTGAATGACTCAGCACGGTCCTTGCAGTCATCAAGAATTCACATTTTTCGAGACTGAGAGACAGGTTAATTTCAATACATTTGTGCAATACTTTTCCTAGGTTGAACATATCCTCTTGAAAATCATAGCCATAAGGTGTAAAATCATCCATATAAATTTCCACTGCATCATGAACTAACTTGGCGAAAATGCTTAGGATTTCTCTCTGGAAAGTGGCAGGAGCATTGCATAGGCCAAAAGGAATGACCCTATAGGAAAAATTACCCCAAGGAAAAGTGAATGTGGTTTTATCCTAGTCTTCTAGGCTGATCTGGATTTGGTTGTACCTGCTAAATCCATCTAGGAAAGAGAAAAACTTTTTCCCTGCCAAGCCATCTAGCACTTAGTCAATGAAGGGTAGAGGGAAATGGTCCTTCTTTTGGCTTTGTTCAACTCCTTTAATTGACAAAAATCATCCATTTACCATTTTTCTTTGGAACTAACAACAAAGGAGAGACCCACTCATTGTCGAAGATAGGGTAAATGAATCTTGCATCTAGCAGTTTTTACAGTTCTTATTTGACTATATCTTTAAGAGTTGGATTCATCCTCCTTTGGGGTTGACGGACTGGCTTGCAACCCTCTTTGATGTATATGTGGTGAGTACACACTGAGGGGTGTACTCCTTTCATTTCTTTGTAACTCCAAGTGAAGGCCTCTAGATTTTCCTTTAGCATGTTGCATAACTTCTCTTCTTGGAGAGAAGAAAGAGATGGATTGATTTTCAAGGTTCTCTCAGGGCTGAATTCTATGGTTTTGACATGGAGGGGGTTGGAATCGGCCAAGCATAGGTCAATTGGCTAATTGTTCCAGGTTTCTTTTACTACATCTTCTAAGGCAATGTACTGGGAGTTGGACTTTGGAGTAGGCATTCAATCAAATCATCCTCACCCTCCTATCCTCCTCCCATGGTTGTTTCTAAAGTATAAAGTTGGGCAGAATAAACTTCATCTTCTTCCTCCTCCTCCAACAATAAAGGTAAATCATGCTCTAGAGTTGGCTGAGCAGGAGGTTATAGGACTAATTGCTTGGATATATGCCCATTCTTGATGGTCATATTCTCAGCTCTGCACCTAATGTAAGCATTGGCAGTGGCCAACCATGGTCCCCCAAGGATGAGAGGGTAACCAGTAAGCTTAGCCTTAGGCTGGAGAACTAGGAAATCTACAGGGTACTCCCAAGATTCAATGGAGACCATCACATCCTCCATAATCCCCTCAGGGGTATTACTATGGAGCAGTCTACAAGTTGCAGAACTGTTGTAGTCTTCCTCAATGAACCTTGGACGTTGAGCTTGAGCATGGTGTCCTTGGTCATTACATTAATGGTAGCCCCAAGATCGATCAAAGTCTGTGGGACAATGGTTCCATTGATGTGCCCATCTACTACAGGGCTTCCATGGTCCAAATATTTTGGACAGATTACTTGACCCAACATTAAGTCGGACAACTGTCCAATGACATTAATGGTATGGAATCACTTTCGCCTCCCTAGATGCTTGAAGCACTTCTCCTTAATCAACTTATTGTAAATAGGAACATATTTATTGCTTGGAGAAGTGGAATCTTTACACATAGATTTTTCAATTCTCCCATAAGTTCAGTCTCTTCTGGGGTAGGCTAGAGTGGTTGGGTTAATCTATCAGGAAAGGGTGGATTCACTTTAAGAATGCTTTCCTCTCTTTCTTCCTCAACCTCCCTAGGTGGAGGTGGAGGTTGGTTATCTGCAAGAACTCTCCCAGACCTCAGGTTAATCTCCTGGATTTCCATAGCATAAGCTAGATATGATGTCTCTCCATTGTATACTTGCTAAGCCTGTTTGTTGTTCGGGTTTAGATTTGGCTGGGAAGGCATCTGGGGTTTCTTGGGTGGAGCAGAGTGTAGCATCTGTGGTTGGGCAGGTGGTGGAGGCAATAAAGTTGGAGCATTGTTGTATTGGGGCCTCCACCCCTGGGGTGGTGCATTCCACTGAGGTTGTGGTAGAGCATATGGTTGAAATGACTCGCTGGCTGGCTAGGAGTGATACTGAGATGTAAAGGACCAAGGAGGGGGTGTAGACCAAGAAGGATGAGTAGGGGGTCCCCAAGAAGCTATGGTTGTGGTTTTGTTGGGGTTTTAATATGCATGGGACGACCCTTGCATGCCCTACTGGTATGGTCTAGGCCCATGAGTTCTCCTTTGATTTATGTAGCAAAGCTACTCATTGACCCCTTCAGCTACTTGATATACAACTTTGAGTCCAGGAAAAGAAGGGCACTTGTCTGTGGAGTGGTTTTCTTCACAAACTGAGCAAATTTCAATAGAATTCAATGGAAATTCATTCCTAGGATGCCTCTTGGTGCATCTAGGACAAAAAATGGCCAAGGCTCTCTCTGCTTCCTCCTGCTTTCTCTTAATGTGCATAGTGTCCATTTGCAAGGCAAGGGTTTGTAGCATCTCACTTTTGAAATCTTCCAGCATGTTTCCAATTTCACCCTTGATGGATGAGTTGGAAGAGGATGTACTGACCATAGGTTGACTACCCCTACCCTTTTTCCTAGCTACCCTAGAATGGTTTCTAAAGACAATCTTGATATCCTCATAGGGTAATTGGTAGATATCTCCTCCTGCTAACAAGTGTAGGGTATCCAAAAGATCTTCCATTACTCCCTTAAGTAGGACTAGCTTTAGTGACTCAGGATCAAGTGTGCACCTGGCCCTTTTATAACTAAGCTGGAATCTTTCTTCGTAATCCTCTAGGGATTCATCATTGCCTATTGTCATCGTGAAAAATTCCTGTTTAGTATCCTCTGACTAGCAATAGTCTCGATATTTGTTGTTAAAGGTTTGCTACATCTGAGCCCAAGTTGTGATGCTATCCCCAGGTAAACCCATGAACCAGTGCAACCCTGCATCCTTGAGGGTAGATGGAAATAGTTTTAACTTCTGTTCATCATCTGTATAGTCATAGATTCAGCATATAAAAGCAAACTAAAATAGGAAATTGTCGGGGTCTTCTATGGTCAAGCTATGGAAATGAGGTAGGGAAGAGGGGTTGATATTTTTCATCTTAGTGTCCCCATTGTTTTCCCTGATGGGGAAGGTACCCTCAACTCTCTCTATATTCCCTCTATCATTTCTGTATTCAGCCATTGGTTCAGTAGGAATGGGTTCTTCTTCTTCTTCTTCCCTTGTAGTTTCTTCAAATATGTCAGGTTTCTCACCTAAGGGTTCCTCCAATTCACAGCCACCGACGAAGAGGGAAGGTTGGTTGTTTGATGCAGTGGGGGTATTTAGAAAATTTTCCCTAAGTTATTCCTATTCCTACGAGGCATGAAAGGAAATGTTTTTTGTTTGGTTTTGTGTTTTTTTCAAACTTGGAAAGTACTTTTCATAATAGAATTTTCCGATTGAATGAAAACTACTAACTGAATGAAAAAATTGCTGCTGAATTGAAATCTTTCTTGCAAAATGGAAAGGAAAGCAGAAAATGAAAAATGAAAAAAAAGGAAACAACTAAATTACTTTTGCAGAAATAAACTAATGGCAGAATATCGGAGACAAGAAATAGAAGAAAAGAAAGTAGTAATCACATTTTACTCAAACACCTCCCCGACAACAGTGCCAAAAAGTGATGAGCATCAGTATTGCAGAAAGAATGCTACAACTCCTAGGCTACTAGCTTTACTTTATCAACCCAGGTTCATACAAACTTGGAGGTGACAGTGTTGTATACAGAAGTAAATGTGATGGTTCTGCCTATTGTCATTGTTTAGCTGGTGAGAAACCACTAGGGTTTTCAAGCCAGACTTCTATGGATTCAAAGGAAGCTTGATTTCTTGATGGAAGACAAATAAATCTACTCTAAGAGAGAGCTACTCTACTACAATAAGGGAGAAGACTGAAATTCAATGCTAAATCACACCATTTCCTAATTAACTGCTAAGAAACTATGCCTTGAAAAAATGATGCTATTAACATGAACCAAATGCTACTATCTAATTTATAGAAGTAAGAAGCATCAAACATCACTAATGTGCAAGTAAAGAGACTGAAATAAATCTTTTTCTGTCTTTTTGACAAAACAAAACTCATTATTATTACCAAAAACGAAAATTACATCAATAAAACTTTCACAAGTGTGGAGCTCAAAAATATCTTAGAGTTTTACAACAAAAATTTGAATCCTAGTGAGGCTCTAGGCCTCTCTACTTATACAATTGAAGTCCCCAATGAATTCCTTAAAATCAGGGAGGCTCGGCTCCTGAACTCGAGATAAACTAGCTCTTTGTCTCTCACTTGCTCGGTTGCCTTCTAATCCTCATGGCTTGGTTGCTTGCACTCCGAGATGGTGTGATGGATGGAGGAATATTCGAATGGGAGATAAGTAAATGAGGAGGACTTAACTCCTAAAATCCCTCTCCCTTGTCCCATTTGAGTTTTAACCTTAGTATTTGCAAAAATTCCTTGATTTTCTCCTTCAATCCTGCATTCAATGCATATTAGTCCACTAGGCATAATATCCAACTCTAACTCATCTCATAAACAAAATATAATCAAAAACATGTAATAAGTTGTGAGAAAAGTTGGTTTGACTAAGCTAGGAGGTGAATTAAGGCCCATATAATTACCCAATTATGGGGCTCATCAATAGCATCAGCTTCGACACAGGAACAAGCTTTGACACAAGATCAGTATTCATCGAACCAAGCATGTATTTTAAAGTCTTTTATGCAAACTTGTATGAAGTTATTAAGAGATCAAAAGGTTTTATAAATACTTTAGTAATTGAAAGATTCACGTGCATCTAAAGAAATACCTTGAAGTGAGCTCCACACAATTAACAATTTTCATCAACATAAGAGAACAAGAAGAGAAATAAGGCTTAGTGCGGAGATAGGAGACTATGCGATGGATCAAATTATTTTAGATCTGGGATCTCAAGCTAATGTTGTGATGAAGCAGACATGGGATTTAATGGGTAATTCAAAGCTTCAGTGGTAACCTATTCAGCTAAGGATGGCAAATCAGCAGAAGATCTTCCCCTTAGAAAGATTGTCAAGTGTAACAATAGACATTGAAGGAGTTCACACTACTGCTGACTTTGAAGTAATATAAATTATGGATGATAGTAACCCCTATTTTGCACTGGTTGGACTTGATTGGGCATTCGATAGCATGGCTATAATTAATCTAAAGAATAGACAGATGATATTCGAAGGGAATAATATGAGGGTAATTGTTCCCTTGGATCCAACAGAAGGAGAGAGGTATACAAATCCAGTTAGAGAAGAATATTGCACAACTGATATAGATAATATTTATCAATTGACAGCAAAGGAACAAGATTTTGTTAACCCTACTATAGAGGGAAAGCTAACTTGGGAACATGATAGTTCTTGTGCATCAGACTTATAAGGAGAATTGGAGAATTGGCAGAACAGGCTACATGAAATATCTACAAGGTGATGTGCAAGAGTTACTAAATCAGTTTGTTGCATGACATCTGAGGTATGTAACCTACCTTCTTATGATGGCTTGGGTGATGTGAATATTTTTCTTAATGATTATGAGGAACAGGTTCTAGAAATTCAAATATTTTTAGCTTTGGATATAGCCCTAAAAGCTACTCCTGCTAGATGGTGGGGTAAACATAAAAATAACATAGGATTTTGGTAGGAATGTCAAAGGTTGATGTGGATAGGATTTGGTCATATAAACATAGAGATGGAGTTGAAATATGATGGTAAAACTAGTCCCAGGGAGCATATTCGGTTATGTACTATAACATGGAAAGAGATTCCACAACAAGAATGAGTACATGGGTTCATTCATACATTGGAGACAATTCCTCAGAATTGGTACTTGGAAACAGAGCTTCAACATGGTATTGTGATATGGGAAGATATGGTTGATGGGTTTATATTTACATTTAGCTTTGAAGATGATTGTCCATATGTAGACTCAAACCTTCAAACAGTTAAGAAGAAGATCTTTGAGAATACAACTCCAAGGACATGGCAGCAACCTGATTGGGTTGCGTAGATAGAACATGAACTAGAATGTTATAACCTTATTGTAGAAGAAGAAGAAGATCCTCGCAACATTGACATAGCAAAATTACAAGGACACCATGACATAAATGGACCTAAGTTAGAGATACCAGATATAACAAAGCCAGTAAAGACAAAGAAGGTAAATATAGGATGAGAGGAGAAACCAAAGTTTGCAACTATAGGAGATTATTGGGATGAAGAGACAGTCATCACAGTTAGAGAATTACTTCATGAGTATTAGGATTTGTTTCCCACTAAATTTTCAGAAATGAAGGGTATAGTAGGAGATTTAGGAGTTATGAAGATCCCCCTTAAGCCTGATGCGAAGCCAATCAAGCAAAGACTGTACAGATTGAATCTAAAGTATAAGGAGAAAGTAAAAGTTGAGTTGGATAAGATGATAGCACCAAGAGTTATTGAGCCTGTGGAAGAATAAGGTGGGTAAGTCCTATGGTGGTACAAAAAAATAAAACTCAAGGAGAAATCAGGATCTGTGTTGATTTGAGGAAGTTTAATGATGCATGCATACATCATCCTTTCCCTACCCTTTTCGCAGATGAAGTACTAGACAACATAGGAGGGCAGGAAGTTTATTCATTTACAGATGGATTTTTAGGGTATCATCAGATTAGAATTTCACCTGATGATCGACATAAGACCACCTTTGCTACAGAATGGGGTTCATATCAATACACAGTGATGCCTTTTGGACTAAATAATTCCCCTGCTATATTTTCAAGAGTGGTGGTTGCATCTTTAAAAGAATATATCCACAAATTTCTAGAAGTATATTTTGATGATTGGACAGTATTTGGGTTGCTAAGTGCTGAGCCTCACAATGCTTCTTTTTTACACTCTTTTTCACTTTATCTATTTCATTTTGACCTTCATAATCACACATTAGGCATCAAGTTACAAGAGATTATGACATGGCAAGTATACAATTGTCTTGTATTTCATAAATTGATAATGTTCTTTATTATTTAGTTTACTGTTTACTTCATCTACCGAATTGCAATGATTCTGCAATTAATAGACAATTATGAAACCAAGTCCGTGGTTTGAAAGGTTCCAAGGTGCAAGATGGGAAGCAAAATATATGGATAGGTGGAAATTGATGCACTCAATGATTTCCTCCTATTATCATGAACCAGATCGATGGAAACATTTCCTAGCAATGCAGTCAAAGCAAAGTCAACCTCCATAATCACCAACAGGCAAGCGAGAACGAGATCCGTACCTCATGATTTGCTTTGATAATAGAAATTCATGAGCGAATTATGAAATATTATCTTTTAAAGTTAAATTTGGTTTCTTTTGATAGGGATTAGGCATATAACTCTGAACAATTTATTGCTCTGAGCTCTATAAATATGCCTCTCGGTAGAAATGAACAAGTTGTTAAGTAAGGACGCAACAATGAGATTTAAAACTCTATTTTTAATACTCTGTTTATAAAAGAATTACTTAATTTCCTCAATTCATGGTTAAAGTGCTTGATCAATAACGTATGATTGCCTGCTTCTCATGGAGGGCCCACTCAAGATAGTAAGGATTCTTGCTTTGTTTTTAACAGTTAGTTATTAGCCTTATATTCTCGTAATTTCTGTTTATTCAATCGAGTATTCATGTTTTCAATTTTCTTTCATAGTTGACTTAAAATCATTATGCTAATCATTCTTATTCTTTAGATTTTGAATGCACATGGATAAAGCTTAGCAGCAAAGATCTAATTTCACAGAGTTTCATCTTAGACAGTAGATTAATTTGCAGAATTAGTTGTCAAATTCAAGCATGTGTGATCTTTAATTCAAGTGCGAGTGTAATTTAAGCATAAGTTTGTTTCATTTCATTTTTTATGCAAATGTGATTTCCATTCCTGTAGATGTGTGATTTTCTTTAGACATGAGATCTCTTAAGTAAGAGCAGTTTTCTTTTATGCAATAGAGTGTGAATTTCATTTAGGCAAAGTTTGGATTGATTTTCCTTTATGTAAGTGTGAGATTGATTTATATTTTAAAGTAAAGTGTGGAATCTTATAAGTAGAAGTAGTTTTGTTATAAAGTAGAGAGTGTGATCGTCATTGTAGAGATAATATTATTTTCTAGGAATAACTATTTTGCTCATGTGAATTTAATTAACTTGATTTAATTTAGAACTTATATTTAGATATCTCAATTTAATTTAGAATTTGTGTGAATAACTAAAGACTTCTAGCACATATAGTGCATTTATACTTCATCAGTTTACTAGCCTTGGTTGATAATTCATGTAAGTAATTTAAGATCAATTACATCACTAAACATTTTGGTGTCATTGTCAGGGAAGTGTATATAGGAGTCTTTTCTTTTTACTTTAAAAAGGAAAAAAAAAAGAAAAATGATATGCATAGGGAAAGAGATTCTAGAGGTAGATTTGTAGGTAGAGATAAAATCTTAATTCCAACATCGTCACTCACCCCACCTTGACCTCATAGTACCACACCACCCACTCAAACTCATATTCCGTCATTTGCAGGGAAACATAAACTTCCTGAGGTACTCAGATCCGAAATCCAACCTAGAGATTCACCAACCTCGTCAACTTAATCATTAATAGAAGAAGAAGATCCTACATCCCCAACAGAAGGAGTAGTTTTCCTATCTTCATTTGGAGAGAAACTTCTAGGACAAGAACTAGAAATCCCTAGTGAAGAAGATGAGGAAGAAACTTATTTTAACTTAACATTGATAGAATAACTAAAAGAGTTAGAAGAGGAATTAAAAAACACAATTTTGGAACCCTATATTAGTTCTGAAGAATCTACAATGACTGGAGAAGGGGAAGGATAGGTACATAATATTAATGGTGAACAACCTAGGATTAGAGGAGGAAGAGAAGGAAAGAGGGGAAGAGGAAGAGGTGGAAGAGGAGGGAGAGGAGGAGGTAGAGGAGATCCAGAACCCTTTGGATTTCCTATCTTTGATGAAGATACAATAACTACAATGAAAAACATCTCACTCTCCATCCTTCCAGATTTTCATGGATTAATAAGTGAGGATCCTGAAACATTTCTCTTTCAGTTTGAAGTCTTGTGTAGATATTATGATTACTTGCTTGACACTCAAAAGTTGAAATTGTTTCCAGCAACTCTTAAGGATGCAACATTAAAATGGTTCATGGGCTTAGGAGTAGATCCTATAAGAACGTGGGAAGAAATGAAAACTGCATTCTTAGATAAATATAAGGACTATTATATGCCTCATAATCCTAAGGATGAAGTCTTTAAAATGATGCAAAAAGAAGATGAAAATATTGAAGATTTCATTAAAATGTTTTCTTATAATGTTAAAAGGGCTAAAATGCATGAATTAGATGAATAAACTTTGAAATCTCTCTTATTAAAATCCATTAGAGATGAGTGAATCGATATTCTCAATTTGATGGGTAAGGGAGATATTTCTTAGTTATCATTTGGAGAAATTTGTGAGTTATGCAAACACATTTCAATAGGTAAGGCAAGAACTAGGAAAAATCCAAGAGATCCTCTCATGTCTAGGATTAATAAATTTGTAGCTGGGACAATAAGTAGGGTTGAATTAGGAAATTTTCTTGACAACTTTAAAACAGACATTTTGGGAAGTCTTAGTGAACAAATAGATACCCTTAAAGTGAAAAATAAGAAAAAAATCTAAAAAGGTTGCATTATCAATCTTTTGTCCCAAATGTAGAAACAAACATGCTCTAAAATAATGCCCTCTTAACTTAAAAAGTGTAGAAACATGTGTTATATGTGCAAAAAATCATGATATAAAGGAATGTCCTTCAATACAAGGACTTAAAGTTATTTATCAAGAGAAAATAATACCAAATCAAGAAGACCCCCTTTGTTTTATTACTAAGAGACAGTGGAAAAATTCACAACCAAATATGACTCAAGGTTTTAACACTCAAGAAGAATTTCTAGGAGAGGGGATCGCCGGCCTGCAACGCTCTGCAACCAAACCGTAGAAGTAGTGCTCGATGGAAACCTTCGGGGGGGGATCAACCCCCCCAGACTTCGGCCCTTTCTTTTTTGGCAACCTACCTCCTGAGCCTGCCTTTACATCATCCGCCTCCCGATCCAGGGATAGAGGCAAAAAACCAGCGGCAACCTATGCCTCAACAGCGAATGGACCTGCGGCTAAGAAAAGCCTCCCAACCCAAAGCTGAGCAACAAGATCATCCCCCTACAAACCGATAGCGGAGGAAACCCCATCATTAATCATCGAAGACCCATGGATTGAAGAATACAGAGATCACATGAGCAAACATGCCCTGATCTGTTGCTTCATGGGAGTGAGACTCAATGAAAAAGCTCTATGCTGGTGGATAAACCAGAAATGGAAGCCCAAAAGGAACTATGAACTACAGTTAGGAGCAAGGAATTTCTTCACGGTCATCTTCACCCACAAGGAAGATAGAGATCGAACCTTCGAAGGAGGCCCGTACTTCTACAACTCGGCAGGACTCTACATAACGTACTGGAAGCCAAACTTTGTTCCAGAGCAAGAAGACTTCACAAAAGTTCCAGTCTGGCTCCGGCTATACTCCTTGCCGGTGGACTATTGGAATGAGCGAATCCTGGAAGCCATCGGGAACAAGCTGGGTGTCTTCATCAAAACTTCAGATCTCACATCTCAAGGTAAATACACTGCCTATGCTAGAATATGTGTTTATATGGATGTCTCAGGACCTCTCCCAGGTTATATTGCTCTGATCCACAAAGGTATTCAGTGGAAGCAGTCCATCGACTATGAGAATATCCCTTTTAGATGCAGGAAATGCCGACAGCATGGACATCTTAGTCATGGATGCCCTCTAAATCAACCCCCTTCTCAACCCCAATCGGATAAAGCAGACAACCCATCCCCTGATTTTATCCCTGTCGCCAGGAAGAGCAGAAAGCAGAAAGGGAAAAATCCTATGAAAAACCCCACCAATCCATTCCCCACTCATCAAAACAGCTTTGAAGTTCTAATCAACCATGATCCTTTCGAAAACCCGCTGAAATCCCAAGCCCCCCAGCTCAAGATCCACCCGGGCAGCCGCAACCATCCAACCCTTCATCCACCTCCACCCCTAGCCCGGACCATTCCCATTCCGAGGAGCAGCTTCAAGTCCCGCAACCCAACTCAGACCATAGCGATACAAGCCTTGCTCCTCTGCATACCCCTCCTGGCACAGAAACTCAGCCAAATCCGAGGCCCTCAACCGCTCCCACCAATCCTCTGGAAGAAATTCTGGGTGACCTGGATCTCCAGGAGGTCAATGAGCAATGGTCCAAAGAGGGGGTGAACGCCATCCCCCAGGAACACCTGGAGAAAATTGAGATGGCATACTTGCAGTTAGAATATCTGAATCAGAATGCAGCTAAAAAGCAATGGGGAGAAAGCAGCCAAACAGGCATCCAAGCAAACCTAGACCTAGACCAATACAAGCCGAAAGGTCCAGGAAGAAAACGGGGAAGAAAATCGACAAAGCAACAATTACAAGAACTCGGCAGGCGCCTAATAAATGAAGGAAAGATGAGGGCTCTGGTCCTAGCTACACCAAAGGTTTCTCAATGAAGATAACAACATGGAACATCAGAGGGCTGAATGGCCCCTCCAAAAGACGAATCCTTAAAAACCGTCTTTTCACGCAATCTCCAGACCTGGTCTTACTACAAGAATCCAAATGCTCAGCCAACGGCATAGAAACGCTCAAGAAGCTATTTGCAAAAGGCTTCCAATGCACAAGCACAGAAGCCATTGGGCAAGCAGGAGGGCTCCTAATATTCTGGAACAAAAGCAAGTTCTTTCTGCAGAATGCACTATCCACAAAGCATTCGCTATCAGTGATCTTCAACATGCCAGAGTCCCAACAAACGATATGCATCACCAATGTGTATGGACCTCAGCGAATTCAGGAGAAGCTCAAGATGCTGGAAGACTTGAACGAAATCAGAAATCACCATGGGGCCAACCACTGGATCCTAGGTGGAGATTTCAACATGATCACCAACCTAGCGGAGAAGAAAGGGGGTCTAAGAAGATTAGATAGAGATGCGGAAGCTTTCACCACTTTCATAGCAGCATCTAAACTCATTGATGTTCCCACAGTCAATGGTCTACACACATGGAATAATAAGCAGGGGGGAAATCGACAGGTCGCATCAAGGCTCGATAGGTTCCTCATATCGGAATCCATCATGCTCCAGAATCTAGACATGGAAGCCAACATTCTGCCCATTGGTGGTTCAGATCACTGGCCAGTTCAGCTGCACTTCACCAATATGATAAAGCCCCAAAACCGCCCTTTTAGGTTCGAAAAATTCTGGACAGACCACCCAACCTTCATGCAAAATATACAAAGTTGGTGGACCCAAACCTCTGTTAAGAGCGACAACATCATGTACATATTTCAGCAAAAGCTCAAGAGCATTAAAACAAAGCTCAAATGCTGGAACAAGAACACTTTTGGTAACATTTTTCAAGCCAAAAAAGAGCTAGAGGAAAAAATGGCAGACCTCCAGCAATCAATGATCAAGGATGGGCCTAACGAGGACAGACTAGCTCAGGAATCAAACCTCCAAAAGCAATGGGAAGAAAGGTTAAGACAAGAAGAGCTGCTATGGAAACAAAAATCGCGGGTGCAGTGGCTAAAGCATGGGGAGCGAAACACAAGCTTCTTCCATAAATCAACCATCCAGCACAGAGCCATCAATCGCATTCTATCTCTAAAAAAGGATGATGGTGCCAAAGTCTCAACCAGAGAGCAAATAGGATCATAGCTAAATCTATACTTTCAATCATTGCTCTCTGAGCCCAATCAAGATAGAATTCAAGCTATCAACAAAATCACCAATGCTATTCCCCCCTAGTAACAGAGGAGCAAAACTCCCTCCTCTTAAGAGAATTCATTGAGCAGGAGATTGAAGATGTCGTATTCACCATGGCCTCTGACAAAGCCCCTGGACCAGATGGCTTTACAATAGAATTCTTCAAAGCCTGCTGGCACATTATCAAAGCTAACCTTATCAATCTGATAAAGAACTTCCACAGAACCAAGAGAGTGATGTCAGCTATCAATGCTACCTTCCTCACCCTCATCCCCAAATCTAATCATGTTGATTCTCCTGACAAATTCAGACCTATAGCACTTTGCAACGTCATCTATAAAATCCTCTCAAAATTGATGGCCACCAGACTTAAACCCATCCTTCCCTCAATCATTTCTCATGAGCAATCTGGATATGTTGAAGGAAGACAGATAACTGACAACATCATTCTCAACCAGGAGGTGCTGCATTCTATAAAATCTCGAAAAATCCCGGCCATGCTCATTCAACTTGACCTCTCCAAGGCCTTTGACAAAATCAGCTGGACATATATCAGAGAAATCCTCAAGGCTTTCGGATTTAGTCAGATTTGGATAAAATGGGTAATGGAAATGGTCTCAGGCGCCTTCTTCTCAATAATGTTGAACAGAGGCCCCTTACAACCATTCAGACCATCCAGAGGTATACGACAAGGGGATCCTTTGTCACCTTTTCTCTTTGTCATCATGGCAGAGGGCCTAGGAAGATCCCTATCCCAAGCGGTCCAAACAAATAAGCTCAAAGGCATCAAAGCGGCGTAGCAGGGACCTACAGTGATGCATCAGCAATTTGTCGACGATACAATGCTGATGGGAGCCCTCACAGTGAAGGAAGCTCGAACCTTCAACAAGGTGTTAAATACTTTCACGGAAGCCTCAGGTATGGAGATCAATCTAGCTAAATCCAATTTATTTTTCTTCAACACTTATCTTCCTATGCAGAGAAATCTCAGCAATATTCTCAAGATTCAGAGGAACTCCCTTCCAACCAAATACCTCGGCATACCTCTCTCAGAATATGCCCCCAAAGCTGCAAATTGGGAAGATCTCCCCAACAAAATGAAATCCAGACTAAACAGTTGGACTCATCGAGCCCTAAACACGGCCAACAGAATGGTACTGGTGAAATCAGTGCTTCAAATAATGCCGGCCTATATGCTCTCAGCCCTCACAGTGCCCAAATCAGTCTACAAATCCATTCGAAACATCCAGCGGTCGTTCCTCTGGAATGAGATTCAAAGAAGCGCAAATGGGCCCTCCTCAAATGGACAAACATTTGCAAACCAAAGCTAGCAGGAGGTCTGGGCCTAAGAGATCCTGAAATCCTTAGCAAGGCTATTGCAGCAAAAATATGGTGGAGATGGGTAGAGAATCCTAATTCCCTCTGGGGAACATTGTGGAAAGCAAAGTACACAAATCAAATACAGGACAAAGATCTCATCAGACTCACAGGCAACACTCAAGGCTCTCCCCTCTGGAACAAAGTACGGGAAAATCAACACATAGTTCAACAACATTGCTTCTGGGAAGTGCACCAAGGCAACACTGCCCTATTTTGGGAGGATTCCTGGCAGCAACTCCATCCTCTGGACCACCCAGATTGGACTACACTTAAAAATGAAATGCAAGGGGCAGGGCTAATAAAGGTAGCAGATTACTGGCAACTTCAAACAGTGCCCACAACCTGGCAAAAATGGCTAGCCAAAGATCAATGGCCAACCCAAAACAACAATGGAAACATCGAACAGCTCCTTCAGCAGCTAGAACAATGCAGAATCCTCACCTCAACCAGGGAAGACATCCTGCGATGGGGAAACAATTCAAAAGGAACTTTCAATCTAAAGGAAGCATATAAAATTAGTGCTGCTTCACCAGACTGGCAACCGGACACCAGATGGCACGCCCTATGGAACAGAGGCAATTGGCCCAAAATAACTCTGTTCTCCTGGCTCGTCATGCACAACAGAGCGCTCACATGGAACAATCTACAGCGACGGGGCTTCATCGGACCCTCCAGATGCGCCCTTTGCGAGAATGAAAATGAAACGCTCAACCACATTCTCAATACATGCCCCATAGCCTGTGCGCTATGGGATGATATGGCTTTTATCTTCAGGAAAACCGACAGAAATAGAGACTCGATCGGTCCTACCTTAAGCAATTGGCGAATAACCATGTCCAACAACAATCTGATCAACAGAGCATGGAACCTTATTCCAGAGAGCTGTGGTCTGGATCCTATGGAAAGAGCACAATGCTCGAACATTTAAAAACTCTGGGATGACAGTGGACAGGTTAATGGAAAAATCAAGGCAGTTAATAACAGAAACAATCCACGCCATGGACATAAAGCAGCAAGAGGGGAACCTGTCTCCAAAGGACCATAGGATTATCCAACTCCTCAAACTCCAAGCTCGGACTAATCACACAGGCAGGAACTAGACCACGCCAGCGGTGAAGCGGGACAAATGGGGAACACCGCCATTTCCAGCATCAAACTAAACTTCGATGGCGCGTCAAAGCAAAACCCGGGAAAATCCGAGTATGGCGGAGCAATCAAGGACCATCTGGGGAACATCCAGCTCATCTACCATGGCAATCTGGGAAATAACACCAATAACGCTGCAGAACTGATTGCTCTCATCAAAGGCATCACCCTGGCTTACCAATACAAATTCCTACCCCTGATAGTGGAAGGAGACTCGGAGATAATCATCAAGATGATGAGGAAACTTCAAAATGGCAAGCAGGTGGACAAGATCACACCCAGCTGGAGGCTCTCCGCAATTCTGAAGGATCTGCAAGTCCATCTCACCAACATTCAAGGCATCACCTTTCAAGCAGTCAGAAGAACTGCAAACAAGTTGGCCGACACCATAGCCAATACGGGCGTTCAGTCCAACGGCAAGACCTGAAGGAGGGGGAACTCAGAGAGAAATGCTATACCATAAACAGGGCAGACCAACAAGCTTAGCGAAATCCAAGTTACTTGGATTCTTCCAAATATCCTTTCACTGACATCTATCTAAGCTGTAAGAGATCCACACAAAAAAAAAAAGAGAGGAGAGAATGAAAGCAGAGACTAGACCTGCTAGCCTTTCAAAGGCAGACACAGGGAGGTCCCATCGACTCCCACTCTGCATCATGTATTCTATTTGTATTTTATTAATTTAAAGCCTCGCTGAACCTTACAAAAAAAAAAAAGGTTTTAACACTCAAGCATTTGCACAACCATCACAAAAAAAATTAGATTGCACCCATGCCTTGGCAATCTTGGCCTCAACCTTGGGCACAAGGATGGAAAATATCCCCAATATCCTCAATATAAACAACCTTACCATGTTTCTCCACCACAATATTTTCCTCAACATGTTCAACCAACTCAACCTCAGAATCCAAATCCAAAACTTTCATTACCATTTCCTCAAAGACCAAATTAATTTCCTACTCAACCACTTCCAATCCAAATAATCAAAATTCACAACCTCTTTTACAATATGGAAGGAAAAAATTCAAACCTACATGATAACTCCATTAGATCTAAACAATGTCCAACTTAGATTTGGTAGAGTATTGGAAAAGAAGTCCCCATCAGTTGTTATTCAAGAATATGAAAAGGAGAATATCTCTAAGAAAGAGAAATATCTTAATAAAGAAGAAAAATCTCAAAAAATAATCCACTCGTGTACATTCTGATGATATTACAATAAACTCAACTCCCATCATAGAAAAACCTTATGCATCTTTCCAAAAACCACCTTTTCCTGAGAGATTGAAAATTGATAAAGGGGTAGAAAAATAGATTTTATTGCCTGATTATGATATGATAGATGAATTGAAGAATTTTTGTATAAAAAATCCTTTGTTACAAGTTATCAAATAAATTCCAATACTTTCAAAGACAAACAGGGAGTTAAGTATTAAAAGACTAGGAAGAAAAAGAAAAGAAGTCAAAAGAATTCAATTAGTTGGAAAAATTGTAGTAATCATGACGGGAAAAACAACAATTCATAAATATCTTGATCCAGGAAGTCCCATTGTGAAAACACATATCAATGGTATCAAAATTCCAAACACATTGATTGATTTAGGAGCAGCTATAAACATCATGAGTAAACAAACTACGAATCAATTGAAACTTCCTAATCTTCAATATACACCTACATTGTTGTAATTAGCAGATAGATCTGTTATTAAACTTGATGGTGTATTAGAAGACATATTTGTATCCTTAGATTCTTGGGAATATCCTTTTGATTTTATGATTCTAACACCCAAGAGTAATTTAGGAGGACATTCATTGGTTCTAGGAAGACCATGGTTAGCTAGAGTTGATGCTTTTATAAGTTGTAGATCTAGTGATATGTTTATTTCTGATGGAAGTTCAACATATAAATTCACATTATATCCTCTTGTAAAAACAACAATAGAAGTAAAAAGTGAAGAATGGATAGATGATATATTGATATACAACCAATATTTGTTACTTCACAAATAGATGAAGAAGATAAGATTTTGAATTTAATGGAAAATAATGAGTCTTCCTCGTATTGTGAATCTAATCAAAGTTTTCAAGAACAATATAATATTGAATATTTATCATCTTGTCAATTATATTTACATTCTATGGAAAAATTTGCAATTCTTCAATAGAAATATTTCCTGAAAAAACCTTGAATATTAATAATAATTTGGAAGAATTTGAAAAGAAAGATTTAATAAAATTGTTACAAGAACATTCCTCTACTTATGCATGGGAAAACACTGACATGAAAGGAATTGATCCCAATACTTGTATACATCATATTTACATTGAATAAAATGCCAAACCAATTTGACAACCTCAGAGGAGAATGAATCCAAATTTAAGGGAAATTGTTAAAGAGGAACTACAAAAATTGTTGAATTTGAATTTCATTTATCCAATATTAGGTAGCCAGTTGCTTTCACCATTGGTAATTGTTCCTAAAAATAATGGAAAATGGATAGTATGCATTGACTATAGGGAATTGAATAAAGCCACTTCAAAAGATCATTTTCCACTTCCTTTCATAGATCAAGTTTTGGGCACCTTGGCAGGAAATATGTATTTCTCATTCTTAGATGGTTTTAGCGGATATAACCAAATCCAAGTACCTGTAGAAGATCAAGATAAAAGCACTTTTACCTGTCCATGGGGAACCTATGCCTACCGAGTACTTCCTTTTGGGTTATGTAATGCACCTGCAACATTTCAAAGGGCATTTTTAGGTATTTTCTCTTATCTAATTCATGATTATGTGGAAATTTATATGGATGACTTTACTGTATATGGAAATTCCTTTGAAGAAGCTCTTAAAAAATGGGAAAAAAATCTCATTAGATGTAAGGAAGAAAACCTCTCATTAAGCCATGAAAAATGTTTTATGATGTTTACTAGGGGAATTTCTTTAGGA
The DNA here is from genome assembly GCA_031772625.1 of Pinus tabuliformis. Classification (NCBI taxonomy): domain Eukaryota; kingdom Viridiplantae; phylum Streptophyta; class Pinopsida; order Pinales; family Pinaceae; genus Pinus; species Pinus tabuliformis. The sequence continues at coordinate 1,696,183,531 of CM062820.1, read as the reverse complement.
CACCATATTTCAGGGAATGGAATTAGAGTGGATACATCTAAAGTAGAAATTATTTCTAAATTATCAATTCCAACTTGTCAAAGAGATGATAGAAGTTTTCTTGGTTTTAATGGTTACTATAGAAGATTCATAGAATACTTTGCAAAAGTTTCTTCTCCACTCTTCAAATTGCTCACAAACGTTTGTGAATTCATTTGGAATTCTGATTGCCAAAAAGCTTTTGAAACATTGAAAGAAAAGATTTATGAAGCACCCATTCTAAGAGGACAAAATGAGAAGCTACATTTTCAAATTTCAACTGATGCTTCAGATACAACTTTAGGAGCTGTACTAGGACAAAAGGATTTAACTCCTTATGCCATTTACTACATCAGTAAAAATTTGACTCCTGTAGAGTTAAATTATATTGTAATAGAAAAGGAGTGTTTAGTTGTTGTCCATTCCATTAATAAATTCAGACGTTACATCACTAGTTATGAAACCTTTCTACATACAAATCACATTGAAATTAGGTATTTAATGAATAAACCAATCACTAATGGCAGAATTACAAGATAGCTATTGTTGTTACAAGAATTCAAAATTACTATTTTGGATCGACCTAGAAAACAAAATACAGTTGCTAAATTTCTATCTAGGATTCAAAATGATTAATGATGGACCTATAGAAGATAATTTTCTTGGTGAATATATTTTTGCAGTATCTATTAAATCTCCTTGGTTTGTAGATATTGTTAATTATTTGGCTATAGGGAAGTTACCACTATATTTCTCTCCTCGAGAGAAAAGAAAGTTAATTCAAATTAGTGCATCTTACTCATGGATAAATGGAGAATTGTACAAAATAGGGCCAAATTTGATAATTTGAAGATGTGTCAGAGAATATGAAGTACCAGAGATATTAAAGGCTTGTCATGATGAACCATGTGGAGGAAACTTCGCTAGTGAAAGAACTGCTTACAAATTCATTCTCTTAGGATATTATTGGTCTTCCCTTTTTAAGGATGCCAAAGAATATGTTAAGAGATGTGATAGTTGTCAAAGAATGGAGAAACTTATTCCTTCAGATGAAATGCCTCTACAACCTCAGATACTCATTGAATCTTTTGAGAAATGGGCTCTAGATATTTTTGGTCCAAATAATCCACCATCAAGACAAAAAAGGTACATTCTTGTTTACATTGATTATGTTACAAAATGGGTAGAAGCTAAAGCACTTTCTTCTGCTACTGAAATGTTGTAGTTTCATTTCGTTTCGAGGATATCTTTACTCATTTTGGTGTTCCAAGGAAAATTATGACAGATCAAGGTACTCAATTTACATCTAAGTTGCTATTGAAGATAATGGAGGAATACAAAATCAAAAATGGAAAGTCTACTCCATATCATCCACAAGCCAATGAACAGGTGGAATCCACCAATAAAGTAATTGAAGCAATTCTTACCAAGACTATGCATCTGCATAGAAGAGACTAGGCCGAAAAGCTTCTAGAAGATTTATGGGCATACCGTACCACGTGGAGAAATACCATAGGACATACTCCCTATGAACTTGTTTATGGGATGCAAGTCTTATTTCCTATTGAATTCCAAGTAAATACCTTCAAAACAACAGTCAAATTGGGTCTTGATCTATCTAAAGCACAAAAACAAAGAATAGAGCATGTGAATGAACTATATGAGATGAGACAGGATGTTATTCAAAGAACTAACATAGTTCAAAAAAAAGATCCAGGTGGCATGATAAATTCATAAAAGAAAGAAAATTTCAACCGGAAGATTGGGCATTAGTTTTTGACTCAAAATTTTTAGATTTTCAAGGGAAATTTCAAATTCATTGGCTTGGGCCTTGTGAGATTGAGATTATCTTTGATAATGGTGCAGTCAAGATTAGAACCATTGATGAAGAAAAAGTGACCTTCCTTGTAAAGGGTCATCGATTGAGAATTTATCATAAACCATTGACAAGGAAAGAATTTATCATAAACCATTGACAAGGAAGGATTTCCCTTCCTCTCCAACTTGACACGCAAATATTTTTGTTCTCAAAAAAATAATAATAATAAAATGGTATAAACATGAAAACCAACACTATTGGCATGTTTATACAGAAAATTTAGGATGAAAACCAAGTATTCTTGGCACCCTAGATTTTATTTTTAAACCCTGTTCTAATTCCATTTTCTTTGTAACCCTATTTTTCTTTTCAAAATAAGCAGCTATGAAATTGTTGAGAATCCGCAACTTTAACAAAATGATGCAGCTGATACTAACAGGGACCAACTGGGACAATTGAAGATCTTGGCATAAGAAAATGATCAAGCTTGCAACTGAAGGCATCCAAAGACAATCTACAAAGGTCAATTAAAGCATTAAAATTATAAATCCAAAGGTATGTAAATATTAGATTAAATAATTAACAAAATGATGCAGCTGATACTAACAGGGACCAACTGGGACAATTGAAGATCTTGGCATAAGAAAATGATCAAGCTTGCAACTGAAGGCATCCAAAGACAATCTACAAAGGTCAATTAAAGCATTAAAATTATAAATCCAAAGGTATGTAAATATTAGATTAAATAATAAAGGTAAGGAACATTATATTATGAAATAAAATAGACGTCGCTACCCCCATTTGAAGTAATAATTACTATTCAACTTCAAATTTAACTATAAATACTATGTCATATAAGCGGGTTGCAAGCCCATTCATCATTCATCATTGTGCAGATACTCCACTCCATAAACCTTGATAATTCCCCCCTCATTTCATACTATGTTTTCTCGAAATCATTTTTCACTCATTTCCATTGATGATTTCAATATCATCCATACTCAGTTTTCCAAATCCATTTTTGCTCCATAACCTTGTCAAAAGAAGCAATTTCATGTTGAGACTTCACCAACATGGGATTTATTGTGAGGACAGAGCTGGATGGGAAGAAATTCACAAAGGATTATCCATAAGTCAAACATATGTTACAACAAGCACAATGGTTGGAATTTGTAGAAAAATTTAACAGCTATGACAAAGAAGTAACAAATTCTTTTGCCTAAGAATTTGATGGAGTTGAGGCAAAATTTGGAGATGTGAAAATAGTAGTGACAGAATATTTTGTGGTAGAAGTAACTGGGCTACCTAGGGTTGGTGAAAGATGGTTCAAAAATAGAGGAATTGAAGGAGATGAATGGAGGGAATTTCTAAAAAACCTAGGTATGGACACTTCAATCTTTAAGAAAGGCATCCCAAGTACAACTCTTAAATGAAAATGGAGAAATCTATTGTTGTTCATTCAAAAATTCATTACTTGTGAAGGTAGATTCGACAGTATGTTTTTCTACCATATACGCTTGATGATGCATTTCCTTGAGGGTAATGAAATTAATTTGCCTTATTTTTTACTCAATAATCTGAAGAAAATGACTCGTAATACTCAGAGAAAAATACAGTCTATTGAAAATACCATGTATCATCATGGTCTGATAAAAATGGTGATTGAAGCCACCCTCAAAAATATAGGAGATGATTGGGAGAGTTTCTTAGTTAGAAACCACTTTAAAGAGGTAAAACAAGAGGAACCCAGCAACAAAATAAAAAGAAGTAGAAGAAAGTTATCTCTAAACCCTAAAGATGAACTACCTCTACAACAAGAGCAGCCCTCAGAAGATGAAATTCCCCTTGTTGATGTATTAGAAAATATTAAAAATAAGAACATTAGAAGAAGAAAAACTAGTGATAAGGAAGAAAGCATATCTAGAAGAAAAACAGAGGAAATAGAGCAAGCAAGGACAAAACAAAGAAAAGTTCAAAAACAAATTCCTCTCACTAAAACCTCATCCATTATCAAGAGAAGTGCAAGACTCAACAAAACAATGAAGGAATCATCTCGACAATCCATAGAGTTTGTCAATCTGGAGGAAGAAGAAGGGCTAAAGGCTCCATCTGTTGGCATTATGATGCATGTGTTGTACTTGACGGCAACCCACTCATAGAAGAACATCTCACTTATATACATTCAAATGAATCTACAGAAGAGATATCAGATGTGACATAATACATAGATCAAGTTCTTAGTAAGCTTTGCCATCAAGTCCAAAGGGGGAGATTTTTGGCATTATGGCTAAAGTGTTGTCCTTGATGGCAACTCATACAGGTGATCGATCACAGTACAACAGGTCAGTAGCAGAGATTGATGATTAGCTCACAAATAATGAAGAAAATAAGAGGTACGCAGGTACACCGTACAAAAGCAACGGACCCGCAGGAATATCATAGATAAAGTGCGTACATACTCGCAGGTACACCATGTAAAAGGTGCAGACCCTAGTTCACGCATTTTCATGCAGTGAAAAAGTATTCTCACGTGGGAATCCAATGGTGGACCATAGTATTTAGCCCGACGTATTTGATCCTATGGTTTGGTCAGTGGTATTGTTTTATATTATTATTATTATTATTATTGAGCCCCATGTTTTTGGGCCCCTTGTATTGGTTATCTATGGTATTGACTCATGGTTTTAGCAAGAGCTTGCCTATATAAAGCAAAGGAGATCATTTGGCTAGACACTTGTGAAATTAGAAGATCTTAAGAGAAGCTAGATCTGAAATTCTTGTAATCGGTTTGTGAGAGAGAGTTGAATCAATATCAAGGAGAAACATGAGAATTACAAGTCGGATCTACTAATGGGTTGATATCTCCTCGGCGCATGATCAGATCTGTAGATCTGATAGTCTGGGTTATCCTTGAAGTCTGAAAATTGTCTATACCCACAGGACCGCAAGTGCAGTGAAAGAAAAGTGCGGAGATACGCAGGCGCAGAAGCGTTGCAGGTGCACAGATACGCAGGCACAGAAGCGCTGCAGGTGCGCAGGTTCGCAGGCCCAGAATTGCAGAAGATGCGGAGGGGCGCAGGCATTCCATTGGACACAGAGCAGAGGTGTGCAGGAAGTCCGTGAGACATAGTGTGTGTGTGCGCAGGAAAGCAGTTGGAAACAATGTGGATGTACGCAGGTGTTCTATGGGTGAAGCTGTGGACTTTTCATGAAATCTATTTAGCTGCCCCTGTTTATTATTGTTGTGTTCTGGGTTTTGAAGTGATGTCTGGTATTATGTTCTGATAACAGCAGTGATTGATTGAATGATTATGATTAGCTTCAGTATTGATGGATGAATGGATCAGGTTCATAATGACTTATCCTTATATGATCTGGTGGACTAGATCTGGTTGATAACTCTCATTGTATATGTATTGATCTGGTGATTGGGTGATTCAGAAGGTTGTTTGATTATGAGCTTCAATGTTGTTATTGAGTCCAGTATGAAAATTGGATGAAATGTGGCCTTTCAGATTATGTGTTGTGCTTCAGTGTATCCAATTTGAAAATTGATGAAACGTGGTACCCGGAGGAGAGATGATTGTAGGCCAGCACCTACGTACTAGTATCTAAGCTAGTACAAGAGCTAAGGGAAATCTATGGAGCATTGTAGCAGGCAGCAGCCTGCGTACTAGTAAATGAATCGGCTAGTACAAGAGCAAAGGGGGTTGTAGCTCCCGTACTAGTATAAGACTGCACCAGTACAAAATATTGTAAAAAAGGATTTTCTTATTAAGAAGAAGATTGAGATGACTTGCAGCAGGTGGTTTTCTCCCGCATTGGGTTTCCACCTTATATCATGGTGTTCATGTGTGTGCCTTATGTGTGATGATCTACTCTATGTTACTGCATCTGTTAACTGATAATATGGTTGATAATGTTCTAATGCACTCATTGAAGATCAATTAACTTAATCATAAGAAGTTGTGGAAGTAGAATATATGAATCAGAGTTTGGAAATGAAAAAGTTTTATTGACTTGATAATACTGATTCACCCCCCCCCTCTCAGTATTATTTCCAACAATTGGTATCAGAGCAGGTCCTTTGATAGAAGCTTGATCGCTTGAAGGAGATCCGTGGAACAATGGGAAAGAAGCTTAAGAAGAAAGCACCTAAGAAAAAGAAGTCATCTCAGAAGAACTATGACAATGGGAGAATCGATTGGGGATTAGGTATAACAAGCTCTTCAGATTCAGAATCAGATTCAGAATCATTATCAGGTATGAATATATTATCCTCTGATGTTCTAGCTATCTTTCCTTTTGGAAGAGATGAAAGTGATAGCGAAACTACTGAATTTGCTCTTATGGGTGAACAAGAAAGATATCAAATAGAGGCAGAATTTAAAAGGCTGACAGACAAAATTAGAGATCAACAAGATCTATTGAACAAAAGGGAATGTGACTTCAAAGAAGAAGCTACCAAACTAAAGGCCCAACTAGAAGAAGGAAACAAGGTAAGAAAACTACTCAAGGACAAGGAAGACCAATGTCAAAAATTGCAGCATGAAGTGACATCATTAAGAAAAGAAGTCAACGAAAGAAGCACAACCATCAAGAAACTCAAAGATAGATCCAGCTACTATGAAAATCTTGAAGCTACAATCCTCTCACTAAAAGGAGATCTTGAAGAATCAAAGAAGCAGAATGAAGATCTACATCAAGCAATTGAAAAACAAGGCAACGAAGTCATCAGCTTAAAATCTCAGCTGGAATGTGCCTTCCGAGTTCATCAAATGCAGCAGGATCTGAATGAAGAACAAGAAAAGGAGATTCTCAAACTAAGGGAACAAATGGAAGAAGGAAGGAAAGCTGAAGAAGATTTGAAAAAGCAATCTCTTGAAAAGGAAGAACAGCTTCAGGTTGAGGTAAATATCCTGAAAGGTAAATTAGAAGAAAAGGATAAGCTTTTACGATTTCAAGATAGTTCTAAAGTCTTGGATGATATTCTTAGTAGTCAAAGGTCTCCTGCTATAAAGACTGGTCTTGGTTTCCATGAATCTGTTGAAGGTGAATCTAGTTCACAAGGTGAGGCAAGGAACTCTAAAGAGAAATCTAAAGTGATCAACGAAGAAATGAAAGATCAATCTCATCATCAACCAAGGAAAGAGATTCCTCAAAGAAAATCCTTTACTCCTCCTATGAATAATGTTGAATGTTATGTATGTCATAATCTTGGACATGTTGCAGCTAGATGTAGAAGAAGAAGGGTTCAAGACCATTATGCAGAAAGACCATCACATTCAAGGTACTTTAATGGATATTGCTTTGCTTGCAATATGTATGGTCATAAAGCTACTAACTATTACAGGAGGAATATGAAACATGTAAGATGTTATGCATGTAACAAGCTTGGACATATACCTAAGGAATGCAGGAACAAAGTATGGGCACCATATCAAAAGGAGAAAATGTCATCATCACGCTTGAAGATATGGAGGAAAAAGGAAGTACAGTCAGAAAAAGGCGGCACAGCACAACGTACAGACATACCAGAATCAGAGGGAGCTGAAAGTACAAAACTTCAGTGTCCTGAATCTCATATGCAAACTCCATAAAGGGAAGTCGCGTATATACGCGAGTTGGATACTGCACAATCGCGTATATGATTGTTTGAAGAAAGGCAGTAGGGAAAGTGAAGTTGGAAGTGAATCTATGAAGTATGATCTCTCGAGCACAAGATCAAATCTGTGTATCTGACTGTCAGAGGCACCTTGGAGGACCATTTAATTGGGTTCTAATCATAGGTACGCAGACGATTCTCTGTGAAATTGCGGGCGCACGCAGCAGAGCGAAAGTTCCAGTGCGGAGGAACCCAGGTGATACACAGTGAAAGTGCGAGGATACGCAGCGAAGGCATAGTCCCAAGCGGAGGTACGCGGCGTAATAGAGGTTCAGGTGTGGAACAACAGTAAAGGTATGCGGCGTGGTAGAGGTTCAAGTGCGGAGGCATAGTGAAAGTACACGGCGCTACAGAAGCCGCAGGTGCATAGATACGCGGCGCAATAGCATCTGAGGGTGCGTGGCCACAGTAGTAGTACGTGGCGTGATTGAAGAAATAGTGCGTGGGTACGCGCTGTAGTAGAAGGCTCTCTGCGTGAATACGTAGAAACACAGAAAGTCAAGTGCGGGGATACGCAGAGGAGCGGAAGGTGAAATGCGGAGCCACGCAGGACATATAATGAGAAACTGCTGATCTGTCTTGAGGCATTTATTGGCTGACTTTTCTTACTGATAAGATCTGACAGATGGCACTAGTTTCGGGGGAGCATATGTTTTTAATGCATTGTTGGCATTATGGTTAATAGTCCTTGGTGATGAAGATTATATGGCTAAATGATATATCTTGCTATGATGTGGTTATGAGTTGTCCATCTCATATGATTCTTGGATTTACATAGTTGATTTTCAGATCAGATTTATGGTTGATTCTCTGATGCTACATATTTGGTGCTTACATGGTGATCTTCATAAGGATAAGAAGAATTATGATGCAAGATTCGTATTGTTCTTGGCACATGTGAGGATTGTTAGCTGGATACATGGGTGATTATTCAAAGTTGCAGACATGATGATGATGAGCTCATACCTATATGATGATAGGTTGTTTCGTACATATGTTGATTGATGCAGATATTCCCAAATGATGATCTGGATGGCTTTGGTGTTTCTCCTTATGATAAAAGATGTTATGGAGCAGATCATACAGTGTTGTTGCTGATGTTTATCTTAGGTGATTGGTCTCTGTAAAGGTCATATCAAGACTCATGATGTAATACTATCTATTGTAGTCATCTCTTCAGGTCATGTAACGACCTATGTTGGTTTCCCCACTATGCCTGGGATGAAGATGTAATGTATTTAGTTCCTGATGTATCCCCACTTGGTTGGGTGATGGATGTATGTATTGAGTCTTTTGGTGATAGGAAGGTCATTTATGATATATAGAGTCATGTTCTTCTTATAGAACATCTTTTTGCCGACCTTGCTTACAGTCAGGGGAAACTTGAGCATAAACAACACTATATAGCAGAGCAGACATTTCAGCTTGTTCTCAGAAAGAGCATGATCAGATTGGTGCATCATGGCATATACAAAGGGGGAGCTCATTCAGAGACTTCAGCAGATCTGGTTTATAGGAGCATGTTCTTAGGGGGAGCATAACCCTTTGCCCTTGATGTCAAAGGGGGAGAGTAATGTGGTGTTGTTGCCATCAAGTCCAAAGGGGGAGATTGTTGGCATTATGATGCATGTGTTGTACTTGATGGCAACCCACTCATAGAAGAACATCTCACGTATATACATTCAGATGAATCTACAGAAGAGATATGTTACACTAAAAAATGTCACCATGACTACTTACAGTTAGTATGGCTCAAATCAACAGTCATGCTACCCTCTTAGGCAAGTCTTATGCCTCTGCTATCCATCTCAAACTCAAAGAAGAGAGAAAGTCTTGTAAAAAATGTGTTTATCTCTGGGGTCGCAGGTTCTCTCTAGCCTTACCTGTGGGGACGCTCACAATGTTCACAAAAGTTGCGTCCATGGACGCTCTGTATGTTAAGGGACAGGTGCGTCCTTCTGTAAAAGGCAAAATGCGCTAGTTTCATCTTAAAAAAGTTACTTGTGGTTACTTCTAGAACTTTCTAGAGGTCGGTTTGATGAAATGGATGCGCCTCCAGTTGGTTCATGTATCCCTATTAAGGAGGAACTTATCCCATCAATAAGGGAGCTATCCCACCCAAAGAGGGGATTATCCCATTGATGGTGGACCTGAATAACCTCTTTACAGCACTATAAATAAAGACATTGAGCCAGAGGGAGGAGAGGTTGGAGCTATACATTTTCTTTGGGTAAATGCTGCAGGAATTAGGACTCCCATTTAGAACCTTGTGAGGAGAGATTGTCTTTGCTTGATTCTACTTGGAAGTGGGTGAGCTTTGTCAAAGTAGAGGAAAACCCTTGATGGACCCTGGGAGGAACTTGCACAACACCAAGGCCAGGTTGTAAGAGTTTCTTTGTTTCGTTATTAATACAAACTGGTTTATTTTTCTCAATAGCTTGTGTTAATGAGTTATTTCATGTGTTCCTTGGTCTGCATGTTGAATATATGTTTTATTATATGAAATGCAAGTGCTTGGTAATTGTTTGATTGTTTGTGGTTGCGGGAATTGACTTGAAGGAGGAGCTCATCCGGATCGGCAAGGACGGACTACAACAACAGCGTTTTGGAATAAGGTAAGCCTAAACACTTGTAGTTTTCATGTTTTAAAAGGTATATTTAGAGAAAGATCACTCCATTTTGTCTTGTTTGTCGCTAGAGAGTTTAGACTCCTAGGGAGGTCAGTTGTGTCCGCACAAACGACTTTTTCCGCCACGACAAATTGGCGACTCCACTGGGGAATCCATTAATGAGAAAGTCTTTTCCTTTGTGTGAACTTTGCTCTGAGAAAATCATTTTTATTTTCTGGTTTTTGACTGTGAGAATTAGTATTTGGGTGGCTTAGCTTTAGATTTAGTTAGATTTGGTTTTTCTTAACTTTTCCAGAAGGACGCACCCTCTGAGTACTGCACAGTGCGTCTTTGGACGCGCTGTTGCCGTTTGCACAGAGCGGGCCCGCACCTGTTATAACGGGTTGCCTGCGTCTTCCTGTAAAATTTAGGAAAATTCCATTTTTTGCTTTAATTGCTTTTAGATTTTGATTTTTCTTAGTGTTTTCTGCCCAGATCCTTTAGTACCCTGTCAAAAATTTTCACCTGAACTTGTTTTGTGAGCTTTGAGTGTTTTAGTGGATTTCAACGAAGTTTAGGCCTAGGGTTTGATTTTTGGATAGGTCCTGTAGTGACTTTGACGGTAGAAAGTTGTCCAGCCTTAGATCTCTCTGGTTAGTCAGCCTTCTTAGAAGTCGGGCCTGTCGTAAAGTCTCCTTGTGTGAGCAGCTTGCCATTTAAGTTGTTTTGGGTCAAATTTCGAATTACTTGTTTATAAAGTGTTGATTTCCATTTTACAAAAGAACAAAAAGATTAGAGTTTTGTTTTGACTAGTTTTTGGTTCTGCAATAAGCTAGTCCTTGATTTGATTGTGATCAAGTAAAACACCTTAGAATAATCATTGTTGGTTTTGGCCTCGTTAAGATTGCTTAGAGTAAATTTACCTTTTAGTTTGCTTATGAGTGAATTTTCGTAGATTTTAATAGTTTTTAAGATTGATTTTTGGTTATATTAGATTTATTTGCTTTATTAAAAGAAAAATACAAAAACATCTTCTTTAAAAGTCTTGTTTCAAGTAGCTTTTTGTTTTTGAAAGAGAAAAAGAGTTTTTTCGTGCATGTAAAGAGCGGTCATGTTTTTATGCTTGGAAAAGACAAACGAATTGTTTCTTTGATTGTCTTCAATTAAGAAGTTGCTTTTATAAAGATTGCATTCTCTCAACTTTTTAGTTAAGCAATTCATCGAAAAAGTAAAGTAGTGGGTAAATCATCCTAGGTGCATTTTGTAGTGGTTTCGAGTCGAGTCAACACACCACTGGTTTCACTTCCATCACCTTTTGACTTAAGAAACAACCTTAAAAGTAACGCTTAAATTAAAATCAATCTAGTAATTTTTATTTTTCTAGGGCTCTGAAACACCAACATAGCTTAGGCTAGGGTCTTGGAGTAGGTGAGTACTTAACTCTCCAAGACTACAAAACCAAACAGATAGTTTATCTTGAGTAGATTAAATCCAATTGTTTCAGTTACACTTTGGGAAAGCTCCTCTTAAAGGAGAAGCACGAGCTCGTGTCCGAACCAGTGAGGGGATCATTCCCCCCTCGTTGGGAACGACGCCAGACAGTACGTATTACAAACGGTAAACCTCGGATTAACCATTGTCGAGGAGCCAGGGGTCACTTATCGGTAAACCTTGGATTATTGTCAAGGAGCCGGTAAGGGGATTGAGCTTGTTACTCTGCCCTTGCGTGCTGTCGGAGTTTAGACTGTTCCCCCAGGTGTAATTGTTGTGATTGGTAACTTTAGTGACCATAATATTTAGGGTTCTACCGAGGTGACGGTGGAGGGAAGGTCCCACTGTACCTGGAGCAGACGTCGGTTATACTCACTTGGATTTTCCGGGGGGTTCACTTCACTTCGAGACGGTTAAAGTGGAGGAACTTGTGCCGGTCTATTCATTAAGCAGGTTGCCGGGGTAACTGTTCCACCCGCCATTTCTGTACTGAATCCTGCGAGGTTGGGCCTAATCACCAACTAGCGCTTTTGGTCCGGAAGACTACTGTTTGTGTTTGGTTTGACGCTCTAGATTCTTTAGGCGTGTGCTTCAAATTTGTTTGCTTCTTTAGAAGACTTTAGGTGGTTTGATTTGAAATTTTTACTTTGTTTTCGTGTGTTGTAGTTAAAAATCTTTAATTGTGGCGGAATTACCGAGACAGTCCCGTCGACTTCGGGGCAAGTCTCCTGAGATTGTTACCGGAATAGATTTGTTAAGAAAACTCCGTAAATCGCGGGGTGAATCTCCTGAAGACATTCCGGTCAGTACGAAGGGTTAAAGGTCCTTGTAACTCCTCCTAGTGACAGTAGAGTAGGTTCACCTGAAGAAGGAGAATCTTCCTTGGTAGTCCATCCAGATTACCAAAGTTTAGAAACAGGTTACAATCCCGAAACTGTTACAGTTTCCGAGCTTGCTGGTAGTTTTTCATCTGCCAGTGAAACAGGCGAAGAACCTGAAATTTCCGAACCTGTTACTCCAACTTCTAGTGTCCCTGATTCACCGAGAATAGAAAGAATTATCACCGAAAATCTACCTTCTGGTTTGATTGCTATAGAAGAACTTGCTCCAGAAGAAGATATAGGTGTCTCTCACCTTGAAGGTCAACTTACTATTGATCTAAGGGAGCGTGAATCCATCTTTTACAGTCCTCCTAGAAGTACTTCTTGGTACCTTGCGTTAACCAATTTTTTAGACAACTCAGTAGGTTTTTCTACACCTCGTACTCCTTTTCCACCTGGAGGTATTTATACTCCTGTAAATATGTCTGGTCAGTCGTCTGTGTTTACTCAAAGTCCTGAATCTTTTTTACACGGCGGTCCTTCTGTTCCCACTGGGTATCAGTCACTTTCTGGTACCTTTGCGGGGGCATCTCCTCAACCCGTTGATCATGGGTTATTTGCTGGAAACAGTGGTAATGTACCATTGGGTGTAGGAGACATTTACATGATGTCAGGTTCAGTTCCCGTTTCCCAACCTCAAGGTGGCCAATTACCGCCTGGGGGGCAACCGCAGTTAACGCCTGGGGGGCAACCTCAAGGTACACAAATCGTGTCTGGGGGGCAACCTCAAAGTCAGTATGTACCTATGGTGCAATACGTGCCTCAAGGTCAACCTCAGCCTCAATATGTACCCCAAGGTCAACCTCAGTATCAATATCAACCTCAAGGATGGCAACCCCAAGGATGGCAACCTCAAGGGTATCAACCCCAAGGTTATCAACCTCAAGGGTACCAACCTCAAGGTCAAGGTCAACCCCAGTATCAGTATTTACCTCAAGGTTATCAACCTCAAGGTCAATACTCAAGTCAAGGTTATCAACCACCTCAAGGTCAGTCATATGTTCCGAGTATGGGAACTGCACCTTACAATTATCAATCCTACCCTCAATCTGGTTATGGATCTCAGTATCCTCAACCTGTTACAGGTCAGTACCCTGGAATGTTAGTGTGGGATCCATCACAGGGTCAACAGGTGTTGCAGCCAAGTGTACAGATGGTTCCTCAAGCTGGACAACCCGTAGTTTCTGGTCCAACCCAGCAACCGCAACCTGTCCAGCCAAATGTTCAAACTTCTGTAGCTTCGGTAGTTACTCAGCCGTCAATTGCACCTAGTACTCCATCTCAAACGGCTGCTGCAACTACCGCTACATCTACCATACTTACTTCTGGAGTATCGACGGCTCCAGTTTCTACTGTCCCTGTTACCACACCTCAGACATCTTTACCGTTGTCTGGATCTACGATTCAAACCACGGTCCAGATGCCTGTAGGTCAGCCTGGTATAAGTACGGTTGTCACTACTCAACCTCAATTTGTTCAACCTCCGTACCAGGGACAGTACCAACCTGGGCAAGCTGTCCAACAACCGGTTTACCAGTATCAACCGTATCCTGGGTACACTTATCAACAACCTCAACAACCCCAGTACGGTCCGGTTAATCCTGGTTTTCCAGGAGGATATAATATCCCAAATGCGACTCCTGTTCCTAGTTATCCTGGATATCCTCCTCCTGGGGCTGGTATTGTGACCCAGAGTTTTAGAGATCCTAACCGGCAGTTACCGTTTATTGCAACTTTGGATTTACCCGACTTGACGCGCCTAACGAACGATCCAATTCAATATCTTCAGTTCTGGCCGCCAATGCCAAATAAGTTGCCCAGCGATATACCCAAGTTCGAAGGTAAGTCTGGAGAGGATCCGTCCAATCATGTGATGACTTACCACCTCTGGTGTGCTTCGAATTCTATCTCAGATGATTCCATCCGCTTACGTCTTTTCCAGCGTACACTCATTGGTCTCGCGGCCAAGTGGTACATTGAGTTACCACGGGCCTCTTTTTACAACTTTAGCCAGTTAGCTACCTCGTTCTTAACTCACTTTCAGTTGCCGGTCAGATACGATAACGGCACGGAGTTATTAACTTCACTAAAACAATCGACGTCCACGTATATTTCTGATCACATTCATGAGTGGAGACGTCGAAGGAGATTAGTGAAAGTTTTTATCCCGGACCAAATCTTAGCTGAATGGTTTGTCAAATCATTATTACCGAAGATTACTGAAGATGTAGCTAAGGCCGGAGTAGTTACTGAGGAGCAAGTCATTGCTCAGGCACAATACCTTGACTTAGTTTACACTCAGTCGGGTACGTTACACGAGAAGATTCCGGATCTTCCAAAGTCGAATCAAATCGCTGCTGCTCCTTCGGGATCTCATGCCGCTGATGGTATGATTGGTATCGTGACTACGAAGAGCAAGAAGAAGTCTTCCAAGGCTTCAACTACTCCAATTATCACTTTGCCTGATTCTCCGACAGGAGAGTCTTCTCCTGAACTCACCGCCGACATTCACGCTGTAGAGTCATCTACGGCCAAACCAAAAAACGGTGGAAAGAAGAAAGGAAAGAAGAAGGCTAAAGCAGACAAGGCTCCAAAGGAGAAAACTGAAAAGTCGGAAACCAATGACGAAAAACGCAAACCTCGATATCCTTGTCTTATTTGTGAAGAGGATCATTTTACGAGAGATTGCCCTCATCGGGCCGAGGTTGTAAAAATAGTCAAAGGTTCTCCCACTCCTGCTGTGTTAAAGAATCCATTTCCAGAGCAGGAGAATAAGATGATAGGTTCTTCTTCGAATGCCAGTGAAGAACCCATTTTGATGATGTCTCATGTGAGGATTGCGACTCGATCGCAAGATTATGGTAGTAAGGCTCCTGTTGATGGCAAGGAAGCAGAATCTTCTCACTCTAACCCATCAACCTCAGCTCCTGGTTCCGATCCACTACAGATCGAAAAACCTAACCCAGACTTAGTGATTAAGCCGCCCGCCAAGGGTGTACTTCGAAGGTCTGCTTTCAATCCACATGCGAGAGCAGCCCAGAATTACAACATTGTTGAGGACTTAGCTGTTTCACCTTCAGCAATGTCGGCACTCGAAGTGCTGCAATCATGCCCAGCACAACGGAAATTGCTTTTGTCGGCTATCGGAGCTGTCGATGTTCAGGACCCGAACCTAATGATCTTTGATCTAGAAAATAGTACGCCACGTCTCCCCCATCAAATGGCTTTCCAAATTCCAGTGATAGTCAAAAACAGGCCTATTCATCGGACTGTGATTGATGAGGGAGCTTCTACGTGTATTATGTCGATTCAATGTTGGAGATCGCTTGGTTCTCCTTCGTTGAACCAATCCCCCACCATCCTTAAGGCCTTTGATGGCCGTGGGTTCCGTCCGTTTGGTATTCTACAAGAATTGCCTATAGGGGTTGAAGGTAAAACCGTTAGTCTGGATGTGGAAGTGGTTGATGCCCCTCTAGACTACAACCTTCTTTTGGGTCGAAGTTGGTCATATGCTATGACAGCGGTCGTTTCATCGGTCTTCAGAGTAATTAAGTTTCCACATAACGGTAAGATCGTGACTATTGATCAGCTGACATACTTTTCATCCGACCCAGCCTCTTCAGAGAGTATCCAGCATGTTGGTAAGACGACAATCCCTTATAGGGACGTTGGTGTAGGTTTAGTTAAGGATTCCGGTTTACTGGGAACTTTTCCTCTCCCTCCACTCAGCGCAGATCCTTCGTTTGCAACCATTCATATGATTACATCAGAAAACATTATTTATGATGATCCTTGGTTCGTCCCATCTGACTCTGAGATAGACTCACTCGGTAATGCTATGCCTTTGAGTCCATATGAAATTGCTTATGAAGCTCTCATGTCTTTTACCGACTTTCATTCAACCGAAGTCGACCAAATGAATGTGGTCAGTGAAGAGTCACTTTTCACCTCACCCTTAGAACGGATAACGTTTCCCGAAGTCGTGTCATCTGACGAACAACTTCGCGAAATCCTAAGTGTAGATGATCTACCATGGGAGGATCTCCATCACAGATCTTCGTTTTTACCTAAGGATGATGCATTTGAAAATGATTTTTCATCTATCTTTACCGCTGAATATGTCAAAGACGCTCAGGATCCAACGAAACATTCTGATTCAGAGTTGAATTTAGGGAATATTTCTCGTACTATTCCCATTGATATTTCAGTGAAGCCCGGAATCGAGGAAAACATTCATATAGGTGCCGCATGTACTGAAGAAGAAATCCAAACTTACAAGGCCCTATTCCAAGAATTCCGCGACGTGTTTGCCTGGTCTTACGAGGAAATGCCGGGAATTGATCCTGCCATTGTTGTTCATGAAATAAAGACCTACCCGGATGCTAAACCCGTCCGGCAACGGTTGCGTCAAATTCACCCTCGAAAAGCGGCTGCGATTAAAGCAGAAGTCGAAAAGCTGTTGAAAGCAGGTTTCATTTATCCGATCCCGTTAACGGATTGGGTATCGAATATTGTTCCAGTCAATAAGAAACAAGGAACAATAAGAATCTGTATCGACTATAGGGATATAAATCGAGCTTGTCCAAAAGACAACTATCCTACGCCTTATATCGATCAAATTATTGATGATTGTGCCGGAAGTGAAATGTTTTCCTTCATGGATGGTTTCTCGGGCTATAATCAAATCAATATTCTACCTGCCGACCAACCAAAAACGGCATTCATTTGTCCATGGGGGACATTTGCTTATTGCAAGTTACCTTTTGGGCTTAAGAATGCCGGGGCCACTTTTCAACGGGCGATGTCTTATGCATTTCATGACATCAAGCACATTGTGCAACCCTATCTCGATGATTTGCCTGCTCATTCTTTACATCGAGCTGATCACCTTGTCCACCTACGAGCAATCTTTATGAGGTGTAGGCATTATCGAATTCGGTTGAATCCCCACAAGTGTGTTTTCTGTATAGAAACAGGTCGATTGCTGGGATTTGTTGTTTCAAAAGCCGGCATTCGCGTCGATCCCTCGAAAGTCGAGGCTATCATCAAATTGCCTCCTCCTTCGAGTTTGCGCCAACTCCAAAGTTTGCAAGGGAAAGCGAACTTTTTACGCCGATTCATCCCAAACTACGCCGAGGTCACTAAAGGTTTTACACGGTTGTTGAAACAGAATGCACAATTCTTTTGGGACGAGATTGCCCAACAATCTTTTGATGCACTTAAACACGCGTTGACCCAT
The DNA here is from genome assembly GCA_031772625.1 of Pinus tabuliformis. NCBI lineage: Eukaryota > Viridiplantae > Streptophyta > Pinopsida > Pinales > Pinaceae > Pinus > Pinus tabuliformis. Next base: position 1,696,165,809 of record CM062820.1, on the reverse strand, counting down.
GCACCGTTGTTGCATCCTCCCAACTACAACCAGGACTACTTCTTATACCTCGCAGCTTCGCATTCCACCATAGGAATGGTGTTAGTTCAAGAAGATGAATTCGGCACGGAGCATGTGATATATTATCTTAGTAGGACCTTGAATCCCACTGAGCTAAAATATTCGCATGTGGAGAAATTGGCCCTGGCAGCCGTTCAAGCTGTCCAGCGTTTTCGTCACTACATTCTTCTCCGCAAAACTACAGTTATTTCGGATTGCAACCCTATGATTTATATTTTGACAAAACAACTGCTAGGGGGCAAGTACTCTAAATGGATTGTCATCCTGCAAGAGTTCGACTTGGAGTTCGAGAAGTCCAAGTCTAAGAAATCCTTAGTTTTTGCGGAATTGATGTGTGATTTCCCGAGTGCTGACACAGAGACTGTGGCAGAGGAGTCCATTGCGGACGAATCTTTGTTTCTTATCAGTACTGTAGATCCGTGGTACGGGGATATAATCATTTATCTCCAAACCCAAACCTTTCGGCCTGAAGCTTCCAAGGCGGAACGTCGAAAAATTCGGTTTCAATCCCAGCCATACAAAATTATTGGAGATACACTTTATCGCCGGGGGGCAGACTTAGTTTTTCGACGTTGTTTAACTCACGAAGAGGCTGAGAGGGTTTTGAATGATTGTCACTCTGGAGCATGTGGCGGTCATATGTCTGGGTATGCCACAGCTCAGAAGGTGTTGCGCGCTGGCTATTTCTGGCCGTCTATGTTTAAGGATTGTATCATTGCAGTCAGGAAGTGCCACAACTGTCAAGTGTTTGATCGCAAGATGCGCGCTCCACCTGCTCCTCTCCACCCTATAATTGCCGTTGGTCCATTCGCCAAATGGGGTATCGACTTTATTACTTGTAACCCTCACTCGGCCGGGGGGCATGCGTATATCATCCTTGCGGTTGATTATTTTACTAAGTGGGCCGAGGCGATGCCTACATTCGACGCAAGCGGCAAAACAGCTGCAGTTTTCGTATTCAATCATATCATAACTAGGTTTGGTGTCCCACAAGCAATCATTACTGACCATGGGAGCCATTTTCGAAACGTCATGATGACTGAGCTTACAAGCCAGCTTGGTTTGCGCCACGATAGCTCTACTCCTTATTATCCGCAAGCCAACGGTTTGGTTGAGTCTATCAACAAAGTTCTAGTTATCATGATCCGACAAACCATTGGTGTTCATCGGTCGAATTGGCACAACATGTTATTTTCAGCGCTATGGGCATACCGAACCTCAGTGAAAAATTCAACAGGGTTCACTCCTTTCCAGCTAGTTTATGGCTTAGAAGCTGTGTTACCCATTGAATGCGAAATCCCATCACTTCAAATGGCTGTCGAATTACTTCCAGCTACTTCCGAAGAGGAGAAACGTTTATTGTACTTGGCTAAATTAGATGAGACTCGACGTGACGCTACATTGGCAATCGAGACTCACGCGAAACGAATGAAAGCTCAGTATGATAAAAATGTAACCCCTCGAAGTTTTTCGGAAGGAGACCTAGTACTATTATATGATCAAGCTAACGATAAGCTAGGTGCTGGAAAATTCGTTCCCATGTGGCATGGGCCCTACATTGTAAAGCGAAAGCTAGCAAAAGGGGCTTATGAGCTAGTTGACTTTGATGGGGACTCTTTGGGTAAACCCAGAAATGGACTTTACCTAAAGAGGTATTATGCTTAAATGATGGGTATGGAGAAATTTTTAGATAGGTTAGATTTTCTTTCTAGCTAGCAAGTGTGTTAGTTTAGTCAGTGTGCTTAGCTTAGAGAGTGTGGTTTTTCGTCGTTATTCTGGCTTATCTTGGTTTTACTCTTGATATTGCAGATGTCGACGCCTCTCCAAACATACATTGGATTTGCTGATGGTGCTTGTCGTAGTACACGGAACATCTCTTCCGCAGCTTGGGTTATCTATTCGCCCTCTGACGAGTTAGTTTCTATGCATGGGGTAAGCCTCGGTCAAACAACGAACAACATTGCAGAATACAGTGCAGTGATTGAATTATTATCCGAATCTATTTCATTTGGAATTCGACGTTTGATAGTGAGGTTAGATTCTGAACTTGTTGTATTACAGCTTAATAGAGTTTATGCCATTAGGAATCCTGTGTTATTAAGGTTGTTTTTGAGAGTGCGTCTCTTGGAACGTGAATTTGATTACATTGAATATCAACATATTCCAAGGTCTTTGAATACATTAGCAGATGCAATTGCTTCTCGAATGTTGGACAGACATTTACGATAATCATGCAAGTAAATTTAAAAAAAAACATTTCATCACATATGTTAAACAAGATAAGCCGGTAATAGTGATATATATAGATAGAAGTGTGTCAAAAAATATATACATCGTCTTCGATCATAGGTTGAAAACACCTTATGATCGGCAAAATGATAGTACAAAAAGTCAAAATGTCACATGTGACTACAAAAGTGACTAGTCAATCACTGGTGGTGCTCTCTGTATGACACCACTGCGCGGGCTACCTTACGCAAAAATCTCCTAAACGGTCCAGGGACCGCGACTACGAAGCACTGAAGCCGGGTAGGAATGTCATCCATAGTAGTCTCAGGTATATCTGCCGTGAGACGCTCTAGATCATGCTCCAACTCAGCTAGTACTTCTGCAGCCGCGTCCTGTGGGGCCGGTACCGGTGCAGCTGGATGTAGTCTATCAAAAGGCCGGAGGTTGGCTGGACGCTGTGGACCAACATCTGCATTTTGAAAATTTTACTGTTAGTTTTGAGACGATATATATGAAAAATAAAAAAATACATAATTAGAGAACTTGTGAAAATAAAAGTACCTCTGTCATCCCATTGTTCTCCCGGTGGAAGAACCATGTCCGGATCACCTCTAAAATCCACTCCGGCATACGGAAAGTCCTGTATCGAAAAAACCTGGTCCTCTAACCAGTGAAAGTAACTATCTGAGAATCGAACCACTGTCACACCCTCGTCAGGATGCCGGGCCATCACCGCAACCCATCGTATCAGCTTTGGCTCCCGAGGACCCAAGATATCAACAGTGAGTTGCTGAGGGATCAGCATTGGAACTCTCTCCAAGGCAAAGCTCACGACTAGAGGCCCATATCCAAAAGTCTTTAGTCGTCCGTTCTTTGCCTTGGTCAGTTGGCTCTTCATATGAGCCGACACAGCTTCACACCAGTTGAAAATGGTGCCTTGGTAACAGTCAATTGCCATCCGCATTTGGGATCCGGAAGCAATGTGTAAAGCGGCCGCGCCGCAAATTCTGGTAACCGTGAACGCTATGACTTTGAGTTCAGGCAGAGTGATGTGTTTTATCTCTATGCCTTTCGAATGGCGAGCCCCAGGTGTGCACCACTCGTCGCGGAGACTATCAAGGGATTGGCCACCCGGCCTAGTCCCCGCAAGACTGAGTTGCTCACCTCTGTTCGGCAAGCCAGTGAGAAAGTATACATCCGAGGGCTCTATCTCGAGCTGGTGCCCTCCTATGTAAAAGCATTGTTCTTGAACGTTCCATCGCTCAACCAGCCATTCCAAGAATCTTACCTGGCCCCTCATGCCCGGTATGGTCCAATATTTGTATAATCCGCATGCTCTTAGGGCATCCAGGGAAGGTTGATGATTTATTGCAGCTTCATCATCCTCTACATGCTCTCTTTCTCTCCAATCTAACATGGTTAATGCCCTGCACATCAGAAATAGTCATTAGAAATTGATTTGGGAATTTTTAGATAGTTTTTTGAGGGGGTTGGGGTTTTGAAATGCGCGTTTCACGGAAGACGCACCCCGACTTTACAGCACAAGGCGCCCGGACGCGGATGCCCTGAAGGCGGGCTGCGTCTTCCGACCGTTTTCCTGTATAGGAAAAAGTCGGGGGACGCGGGTCACCCGAAGGGCACCCGCGTCCGCCGAGAGGCGCATTCCAAAACCAAAACCCCCCCAAAAAATGAAACTAAGACCTAAAAATTAATTCTAAATGGATAGAAATGCAGAGTAGGATGTGTAAAATACCTGGATAAGACGGCGTTCGATTCCGACGGTCGGATTTTTCGCAGCGACCACGGGAAGTTTCTTGTCAAAAGCTCCTTTTTCAACCTCAACAGTCAAACGGTAAAAATGACATGGTAAAAGGTCTTTTTATAGGTTTTTTGGATGAATTAGTTCATTTTTTACCATGAAAAGATATTTTTCGATGTATTTTTGCCTATTTTAAACAGGTATGAGTAATGTGTTGCTTTTGTGCAGGACAAAGGGATTTCGAGGGAAATTGTTATTTTTCACAAATAAAAATATCAGAGTCATCTTTTAAGCCCTTTTCTGACTCCTAAAACATGAAAAGATCGCCGAGCGTTTCTTTTACACTCGTTAAAACGGAATTAAAAGACGGTCCCCTTTTAGCTCTTTTCTGACCGCAAAATCAGGAAAAGATTGCCGGGTTTTTGTCGTTTCAAACTCGATAAGGAAATAAAATGACGTGTCCTTGATCGCTTTTTACTTTTCAGGTCAACGACACTATTATGAAAGTACTCCTTGGTCGCAAGATCAAGCGGTTCCCCCAGGTATTATTTTATACTTTTTCGGGCTTGAGGGACACAAATATACGAAAAAGTTCAACGTGGAGTCTCCTTTTGTTTTTTCAGACTCTCTAAAAATGAAAAACGCCGAGTTTCTCCTATACTGGGCTCGTTAAAATTTTACAGTAAAGGACCTGTTCAATTACAAACAGGAACGAACCACTCCTTCCTAGGGTTCGAATTTAAACTAGGTTGGACTCGTCCGAAGGATGAGCTTATAATCAAGCATATGTTATCCTCCTCAAGCTTGTTAAAAATAAAGAGGTACTTGCCAGAAATGGTGGGGGAAAAGAGAGAAGAATGAACCTGTTTGTTACCTTTTGTCTCAAAAGAAACTTTATTACCACTCTTGAACACGACACTTTTTCATTCACCTGGGTTGGGAAATCTTTTACCTCACAGTTGATCAAACCACTTTGAAAGTCTTTAACCAGTTCCGGGGATTAACTTTGAGTTATTCGTCACCAAGCCATCTGTCGTGGCGTTATGTGTTCAAGAGGTCTGCAAGCAAAACTTTCATCTGCAAAATACTTGTCATCCATTTGACCATCCCTGAGTCAGTCCTTACAGCAACATTTCTTCAACTTGAACAATGATTTCGTGTTGCAGGCTTGCCTGCAACGGGTCGCTTTCTATCGACATCGACACATTATCTAGAAAGATGACTTAGGAATCGACAGTACCTTGAAGTCTGCATGCATCAATGGCAGGTTTCTTGCCTTTGACGTCAGTTTACATCATTGACTTTCGATCAAAGGATTCCGTGAAGTGTTCGACATCAAAACATCTATTCACATTTCACGGGTTGTGCTTGGTACTTTGAGAACCATTGACATTACTAGTGGTCTCTCTCACGCTTGTTAACAGTTTACATCATCGACTGGTAATCAAGTGGTTTCTAACATGTTCGACATCAAATCATTTAATCACATGGCTAGAATCGTACCAATTCGGGAAGTAGAAGTGAAGACCCTGGATCTAGTTTCTACCATCCAGGCTGCGAGGAGTTTTGTATTCATTATCTATGTAGACTAATCATAAACAGATGGTTGCGTCCATACTGTGTCTACAAAAGTCTATAAAAATGATGTACTGCAAGATCATTCCTGTATCAGAATAGTTAGTCCATTAGTTAAAGTTTTGAATCTGAGTATGGGAATGCCTACCTCAGTGATGATATAATCTTATCCATGTATTTTGTGTTGAAAATTGCAGGTTCCAACCAGGTCATCCACAAGACAATCCTTGAAATGATAAAGCGCTTCACCCTTCCTAGAATTACAAAACCCTAATCTATTCCAGGCTTCGCACTTTAGGGGGCAATCTGTTACACTAAAAAATGTCACCATGACTACTTACAGTTAGTATGGCTCAAATCAACAGTCATGCTACCCTCTTAGGCAAGTCTTATGCCTCTGCTATCCATCTCAAACTCAAAGAAGAGAGAAAGTCTTGTAAAAAATGTGTTTATCTCTGGGGTCGCAGGTTCTCTCTAGCCTTACCTGCGGGGACGCTCACAATGTTCACAAAAGTTGCGTCCATGGACGCTCTGTATGTTAAGGGACAGGTGCGTCCTTCTGTAAAAGGCAAAATGCGCGAGTTTCATCTTAAAAAAGTTACTTGTGGTTACTTCTAGAACTTTCTAGAGGTCGGTTTGATGAAATGGATGCGCCTCCAGTTGGTTCATGTATCCCTATTAAGGAGGAACTTATCCCATCAATAAGGGAGCTATCCCACCCAAAGAGGGGGATTATCCCATTGATGGTGGACCTGAATAACCTCTTTACAGCACTATAAATAAAGACATTGAGCCAGAGGGAGGAGAGGTTGGAGCTATACATTTTCTTTGGGTAAATGCTGCAAGAATTAGGACTCCCATTTAGAACCTTGTGAGGAGAGATTGTCTTTGCTTGATTCTACTTGGAAGTGGGTGAGCTTTGTCAAAGTAGAGGAAAACCCTTGATGGACCCTGGGAGGAACTTGCACAACACCAAGGCCAGGTTGTAAGAGTTTCTTTGTTTCGTTATTAATACAAACTGGTTTATTTTTCTCAATAGCTTGTGTTAATGAGTTATTTCATGTGTTCCTTGGTCTGCATGTTGAGTATATGTTTTATTATATGAAATGCAAGTGCTTGGTAATTGTTTGATTGTTTGTGGTTGCAGGAATTGACTTGAAGGAGGAGCTCATCCGGATCGGCAAGGACGGACCACAACAACAGCGTTTTGGAATAAGGTAAGCCTAAACACTTGTAGTTTTCATGTTTTAAAAGGTATATTTAGAGAAAGATCACTCCATTTTTTCTTGTTTGTCGCTAGAGAGTTTAGACTCCTAGGGAGGTCAGTTGTGTCCGCACAAACGACTTTTTCCGCCACGACAAGATATCAGATGTGACATAATACATAGATCAAGTTCTTAGTAAGCTTTGCCATCAAGTCCAAAGGGGGAGATTGTTGGCATTATGGCTAAAGTGTTGTCCTTGATGGCAACTCATACAGGTGATGGATCACAGTACAACAGGTCAGTAGCAGAGATTGATGATTAGCTCACAAATAATGAAGAAAATAAGAGGTACGCAGGTACACCGTACAAAAGCTGCGAACCTGCAAGAATATCATAGATAAAGTGCGTACATACCCGCAGGTACACCATGTAAAAGGTGCGGACCCTAGTTCACGCACTTTCATGCAGTAAAAAAGTATTCTCACGTGGGAATCCAATGGTGGACCATAGTATTTAGCCCGACGTATTTGATCCTATGGTTTGGTCAGTGGTATTGTTTTATATTATTATTATTATTATTGAGCCCCATGTTTTTGGGTCCCTTGTATTGGTTATCTATGGTATTGACTCATGGTTTTAGCAAGAGCTTGCCTATATAAAGCAAAGGAGATCATTTGGCTAGACACTTGTGAAATTAGAAGATCTTAAGAGAAGCTAGATCTGAAATTCTTATAATCGGTTTGTGAGAGAGAGTTGAATCAATATCAAGGAGAAACATGAGAATTACAAGTCGGATCTACTAATGGGCTGATATCTCCTCGGCGCATGATCAGATCTGTAGATCTGATAGTCTGGGTTATCCTTGAAGTTTGAAAATTGTCTACCCACGGGACTGCAAGTGCAGTGAAAGAAAAGTGCGGAGATACGCAGGCGCAGAAGCGTTGCAGGTGCGCAGATACGCAGGCGCAGAAGCGCTGCAGGTGCGCAGGCCCAGAATTGCAGAAGATGCGGAGGGGCGCAGGCATTCCATTGGACACAGAGCGGAGGTGCGCAGGAAGTCCGTGAGACACAGTCTGTGGGTGCGCAGGAAAGCAGTTGGAAACAGTGCGGATGTACGCAGGTGTTCTATGGGTGAAGCTGCGGACTTTTCATGAAATATATTTAGCTGCCCCTGTTTATTATTGTTGTGTTCTGGGTTTTGAAGTGATGTCTGGTATTATGTTCTGATAACAGCAGTGATTGATTGAATGATTATGATTAGCTTCAGTATTGATAGATGAATGGATCAGGTTCATAATGACTTATCCTTATATGATCTGGTGGACTAGATCTGGTTGATAACTCTCATTGTATATGTATTGATCTGGTGATTGGGTGATTCAGAAGGTTGTTTGATTATGAGCTTCAATGTTGTTGTTGAGTCCAGTATGAAAATTGGATGAAATGTGGCCTTTCAGATTATGTGTTGTGCTTCAGTGTATCCAGTCTGAAAATTGATGAAACGTGGTACCTGGAGGAGAGAAGATTGTAGGCCAGCACCTACGTACTAGTATCTAAGCTAGTACAAGAGCTAAGGGAAATCTATGGAGCATTGTAGCAGGCAGCAGCCTGCGTACTAGTAAATGAATCGGCTAGTACAAGAGCAAAGGGTGTTGTAGCTCCCGTACTGGTATAAGACTGCACCAGTACAAAATATTGTAAAAAAGGATTTTCTTATTAAGAAGAAGATTGAGATGACTTGCAGCAGGTGTTTTTCTCCCGCATTGGGTTTCCACCTTATATCATGGTGTTCATGTGTGTGCCTTATGTGTGATGATCTACTCTATGTTACTGCATCTGTCAATTGATAATATGGTTGATAATGTTCTAATGCACTCATTGAAGATCAATTAACTTAATCATAAGAAGTTGTGGAAGTAGAATATATGAATCAGAGTTTGGAAATGAAAAAGTTTTATTGACTTGATAATACTGATTCACCCCCCCCCCTCTCAATATTATTTCCAACACCATCACCAATTATTTTGCCTACAGTTTCATCACCAATTGCTATTGCAGTAATAAGAACACCTGAAATTGACCCAGTCCAACAAGAGATATATGGCTATATAGAATATTTGGAGAAAAGAGCTACAGAAAAGGTCAATGCATCCTCTTCAAATCAAGAAAAATAAATTCATTCTGATAGTCCACAAGAACCTCCAATTATAAATACCCTCAAACAGGAAATTTTTTAATTGGAGACACTAAACAACTACTTAAAACAGGAACATGAAACGTTGAAAGTGCAAAATGAAATACAGAGGACCAAGAATGACAATATTCTCTTACATCTTGCTCTATGGTATGATAAGGATAAGAATCTAAAAGAAAAGAACAAATCTTGTAAGATAAAAGTTATAAGTCTGAACTATAAAATTTTGATGAAGAAACGAAGAATGGTAATCACTAAGAAGAAGGCAAAGAAGACAAATCTGAATGTTTTAGCTCAAGTATCTGAAGGGGTTCAGTAACAGGAAGGGTACATTAGTTTTGAAATTTTGCATGAGGACATGTAATGACCTTAATGTGGGGGAATGTTGAGCCTCACAATTTCTTCTTTTTGACACTCTTTTTCACTATATCTATATCATTTTGACCTTAATAATCACACATTAGGCATCAAGTTACAAGTATTATGACATGGAAGGTATACAATTGTTTTGTATTTCATAAATTGATAATTTTCTTTATTATTTAGTTTAATGTTTAGTTCAACTACCGAATTGCAATGATTTTGCAGCTAATACACGATTCTACAGCCAAGTCCATGGCTTGACAGGTTCTAAGGTGCCAGTTGGTAAGAGAAATATATGAATAGGTGGCAATTGATGCACTCAATGATCTCCTCCTATTCTCATGAACTAGATCGATGGAAATAGGTCCTAGAAATTCAGTCAAAAGCAAAGTCAACCTCCATAATAAAAAACAAGCGAGCAAGAATGAGATCTGTGCCTCATGATTTTCTTTGATAATAGAAAATCATGAGAGAATTATGCAATATTATATTTTCAAGTTAAATTTGGTTTCTGTTGATGGGGATTAGGTGTATAGCTTTGAACAATTTACTGCTATGAGCTCTATAAATATGCCTCTCCGCATAAATGAACAAGTTGTTAAGTAAGGATGCAACAATGAGATTTAAAACTCAATTTTTAATACTCTTTTTATAAAAGAATTGCTTCATTTCCTCAATGTGTGGTTAAAGTGCTTGATTGATAACGTATCATTGCCTGCTTCTCATGGAGGGCCCCCTTGAGACAGTAAGGATTCTTTCTTTGTTTTTAACCATTAGTTATTAGCCTTATATTCTCGTAGATTTCAGTTTATTCAATCGAGTATTCATGTTTTCAATTTTATTTCAGAGTTAAGTTAAAATTATTATGCTAATCATTCTTACTGTTTAGATTTTGAATGCACAATGCACATGGATAAAGTTTAGTAAAAGAGATCTAATTTCACACAAAGTTTCATCTTAGACAGTAGATTAATTTGCAGAACTAGTTGTTAAATTCAAGAAAGTGTGATCATTAATTCAAGTAAGTGTGAGTGTGTTTTAAGAAGAAGTTTGTTTCATTTCATTTTTCATGCAAGTATGATTTCCATTCATGCAGATGTGTGATTTTCTTTAGACATGAGATTTCTTAAGTAAGAGCAGATTTCATTTATGCAACAGAGTGTGAATTTCATTTAAGCAAAGTTTGGATTGATTTTCATTTATGTAAGTGTGAGATTGATTTCTATTTTAAAGTAAAGTGTGGAATCTTATAAGTAGAAATAGTTTTGTTTTAAAGTAGAGAGTGTGATCATCATTGTAGAGATAATCTTATTTTCTAGGAATAACTAATTTTCTCATGTGCATTTCAATAACTTAATTTAATTTAGAATTTATATTTTGATAACTCAATTTAATTTAGAATTTGTGTGAATAACCAAAGACTTCTAGGACATACAGTGCATTTACACTTCATCAGTTTACAAGACCTGGTTGATAATTCATGTAAGTAATTTAAGATCAGTTAAATCACTAAACACTAAGAAAACATACTAGAAGTTAAAGACTTATGCTTGATACATGTAGACAATATCAGATCTCTTTGAACTTAAAGAAGTGCATATTTTGTGTACATTTTGGTATATTGTTGGGACATATTGTTTGCAAGCAAGGATTGATGGTGGATCCTGCAAAGATTTCTATCATTGTGAACTTATTTCCACCGAAGATAATAAGGCAGCTTGCACTACATTGGGACATATAGGATATTACAGGAAGTTTATCAAAGGATATGCTCAGATTACTTTGCCTATGGAAAAATTGTTGAATAAAGATGTCATTTTTCAATGGGATGAAGAATGTCAAAAGAGCCTCGACATATTGAAGGAAAAAATGTTAGTTTCTCTTATACTAATATTCCCTAATTGGAATAAGTAATTTCATGTCCATGTGGGTGCCTCTTGTATAGCTTTGGGAGTGGTACTTGCATATCCTGGTGCAGGAGAAATTGATCATTCTATAGCCTTTGCAAGTATAAAATTGTCCAAGGCAGAAAATATTTACATAACTACAGAGAGAGAAGGATTGGCTATGGTATATGCATTGCAAAAAATTTAGACATTATTTGTTGGGATCATACTTCAAGATGTTTACAGATCATTCTGCACTAAAGTATTTGGTTAATAATCCTGTCTTAGGAGGGAAAATTTGCAGATGGTTATTATTGTTCTAAGAGTATGACCTTGAAATTGTTGTTAAGCTAGGAAAACTGAATGCAAGACCTAGCCACTTGTCAAGAAGATAATCAACCAACCAATATAGAAGATAATCTCCCTGATGCGCAACTATTTGCAATTAGAATTTCAGATGATCATTTTGCAGACATTATTCAGTTTTTGAACACAAGAATGGCTCTTTCAAAATATACTATGAAGCAGCAAAAAATAATAATAATAATAATAATAATAAAATAAAAAATAAAATAAAATAAATAAAATATTAATTATATATATATATATATATATATATATATATATATATATATATATAAATTAGTGGTGAAGGCAGTTGATTTTTCATTGATAGCAGGACACCTATATAAGATGGGACCAGATGAGATATTGCGTAGGTATGCTCCTGAACATGGAAGGCAAATCATTCTAACAGAGGCTCATGAGGGCACAATTGGTGGACATTATGCTGGAAAAGCTATTGTGCATAAGATTTTGAGAGCAGGATTATGGTGGCCTACACTACATAGAGATGAAAAGGAGTATTGCAGATCTTGTGATGTGTGCCAAAGAACAAGAAAACCTTCAAGAAGAGATGAGATTCCACTAGTACCATAGGTTACATTGCAGGGTTTTGATAAATGGGATATTGTTTTTGTTAGACCTATCAATCCACCTGGAAAGAACTGGTGTGAGGTACATAATTAATTCAACTGATTATTTGACAAGATGGGATGAAGCACAAACAGTAAGGGATAATAGTGCAGAGACTACTGCAAAGTTCATTTTTGAATACATATTGTCTAGATTTGGGTGTCCAAAGATCTTGATGAGTGACCAAGGTTCACTTTTCTTGAACAATATTATTGAAGCATTGACTGAGGAATTTCAAGTCCATCATCAAAAAAGTACTCCTTATCATACTCAAGCCAATGAAACTGTGGAAGCATTCAATAAGGTTTTGGAGACTGCATTGTCTAAGGTATGCAATGTAAACAGAGATGATTGGGACCTTAGGATTCCAGTAGTATTATGGGCTTATAAGACTACATGCAAGAAGTTGACAAGTTAGACACCCTTTAGGTTAGTTTATGGGAAATAAGTTGTGATGCCCATGAAATAAATTGTGTCTAGCCTAAGGATTGCAGCTTTTACAAATATGGCAGACCCTGCCAAATAAAGGAAAGAATGTCGCAGTTGATTTCTTTAGAGGAAGACAGACTTATAGAAATATTCCATCAGCAAGTACAAAAATAAAAGGCTTTGCATGATAGACATATTAAGAAAAAGAATTTCCAAGTAGGAGACCTTGTTCTCCTCTATGACAGTAAGTTTGTAAAATTTCCAAGAAAACTCAAAATGCATTGGTTAGGCCCTGTTGCACAAAAAATTGTCACCTTGACATTTTGCAATCTGTGTGAGTCCATTACCACTCATACTTTCCTCCTTTGCAATTCTTAAGCCTCAGTTCCTCATATCAAGCCTTGAAAATAAGAGAAAGCCCTCAAAAGTCTCTAAAACTCTGGTTCCGCACTTTCTCCTAGCATTACCTGTGGTCCCGCACCTAAAGGTCATTTCCCATGCACACCTAACCTCTTTGTCTCTGTGTTATGGGTGCAGACCCCTGTAAAATTCAAAAAGGCACAAGTATATTCTTAAAAACTTACTTTGAGTCATTTCTAGAAGCTTCTGGAAGGAATCTTGAGGTGGCAAGTTCGCTCCTTTAAGGTTCATGCATCTCATACCTTAAGGAGCTAACCCCTTGATGTAAGGAGCTTATCCCTTTGATGGAGGACTCTATCCCTTCATAGGTGGACCTGTAACCTCCTTCCTCTACACTATAAAATGAAGCATTGGGCTGGTTACTTAGGAGGTTGAAAGCTAAATATTTTTGAGGTGAAATGCTACTGGAACTTAGTCTTCCTAATTGAGCTTTTGTGAGGAGAGATTACATACCTTTTTGATCTCATTTGGAAGAGTGTGAGGCTTTTCAAAGTAAAGGAGATTCTTGTTTCAGGCCCTGGGAAGAGCTTGTACAACATCAAGGCTGAAAAGGTTGTAAGGTTCTTCTACTTCAAAGTTAATATAAATAAGTTTATTTTTCTCAATAAGTTGTGTTTTATGGTTTATTTTATGGATTCCTTGATCACCATAATGAACATGATTTATGATATTAGCTATGCAGGTGTTATTTGATGTGTGCTTGTTTGTGATTGCAGGTTCTCAAAAGGAAACTCTTTTGGATGGTTGAAGGATGGCTGCTACAAACTAGCATTGGACTTAAGGTAGGGTCTAAACACCTCTATAGTTTTTGTTTATGAATCGTATATGTTTAGAGAAATATAGATTTGCTTGTCCTGCGTGCTGCTAGATATGTTTTGATACTAGGGAGATCAGCCTTGTCCGCAAGATCGATTTATCCAGCCAACAAGCCCATATATTATCAAGTATATGACTGATGGAGGCACAATTCAGTTACAAAAGTTAAATGGAGAACTGATTCAGGGAAAATTAAATGGTAGTAGGTTGAAGTTGTATAGGGATAGCCCTACCCCTACATCTTCGCTTTGAAGAAGAAAAAAGAAAAATGTAAGTTCCACCTACAATTGAAAGTGGGCACAAGACTATAAACTATGCTGCAGAAAGAACTTCAATGTAGGAAGTTACTTCACTACAGTCTGGATTATATCGAAGTACATAGGAGTTGTGACAAAAGATGGGTGTTCACTACACTATGGGATGCATCGAAGTTCACCGAAAAACAGAAATATGACTGTTAGAAGGGGAAAATATGCGGAAAGTTGTATTTATGAGGATAGATTGAAAATATCTAAGGATAGATATGTAATTAATGAGTAACTTTGAATGAAATCTGGACAAAATCAAATCTACTGATGGGGTTCAAATTTCAGAATTGTATAAATAATCTGCCTCTTGCCTAGATTAAGAACTTTTTTGAGTCGAGAGCTTGAGTGTTGAATGGTATTGGGAAGAAATAGAGTGAAGTTTTCATGATAGGGGCTTATCTGGAATCGTGGAAGTCATTGGTATGCTCGCAACATCAACTAGAATTCCCACAATAGAATTGCCCGCAAAAGCATCAACTATAGAATCATCACCGTAGAAATAGAGGAGACCCCCAAGAAAGAAACCGACTAAGGAAGTGAGAAGAAAGAAGAAACAAGATAAGAAACCTATTAAACCTCAACAACAACCAAAACAAGTCAAAGATAGTTACGAAGAAGTGGAGGAAGTACAAAGGGAGGAAGGCGACACAATATTTTTATCACCCCTACCACCATACATCCCATAGAGGAAACCAAATGTTAAACCTGTAAAATAATCAAAAGATGTGAAGTATGGCACATTTACACCCTTGTTGTCAGAAGTAGAATCTTTTAAAGGAGAAATTTTATGGAAAATTTTGCAGCTCAAATTCACAGATTATGACTTTAGCTATAGGAAGAAGTACCATCGGTTTGCACCAGAACATTATTTGAAGCAAGCACACTACCCAGACAGTGAAGTGATAAGGTTGGAACCACAAGAGTAGGCAAATGGGTTGGCACAGGCAGGACTGCTAAATATGTTGAACGTGTCGCACTTTGGTAGAAGTGCAAGGAGAACAACTTCTTTGAGGAAATTTCTTATGTTGGTGCACGATGGAAATTTATGGATGGGGTATAAGATCCCCATAGACCCTATGTTGATCTAGAGGATCACAAAATTGCCATACCAAGGATGGAACCCAATGGAGGAGTTTGTCGAAAATGATCAGGACCGTGCTATAGTGGAAAGTATGAAGAAAAATTTCAAGTTGGTCAAACGAAAGAGGGGCTATGATATGAATTTGATCAGTGACCAAGAATTTCGCTTCATGGTGCACATATTGGTTGGGAAGATTATGAGGAAATGTCATGCGAACGAAGTCCTGCGTCGGTGGTATCATTAGTCACGTAGTGTGCCAGCGGGGTTCAGTATAACTGGGTCGGATACATATGCAAGGAGTTCCTGGATGAATATCGTGAGGTCTAGGAGAAAGGTACAAGTTTCTATGCTTGGTTGATCTTAATTATTGTTATTTTGGTGTGGAGAGAACCAAAGGAGTTGCAGTTCCCTCAGGTGCTTACAGATACCTATGAAGCCACGAGGTATGTTTCGTTGTGGGTTTACCACCGAAGCGTCGCATGCACAAGAAAATATAATATTTTTTGTATTGCACCACATGGATTTACATATGTTAGTGAAGTAGCATCCTCGACTCTTACTAAGCTTACACAATCAGTATAGATTTGTGGCGAAGTTCAAAGCATATTTTCACAAAGTATACATACAAGCACACATGGATACAAAGAATAAATGGCATTCCTTCCCATATATGGTGACTAAAGATGATCTTGCGGCATAGATACATAAATAGCCCACAAAATGGATGACTTCATAGGAGGAAGCAGGAGACAGTGCGACGAAAGAAGAGGTGGACACTTCACAACATGGCGAAGTGAGTGGAAAAGACAAGGAAAAGGATCAAGATGGGCATGAATCAGAGGAAGAAGAGCTACATGATTAGGGTCACCAGGATCCCCTAGAAGAGTATAACATAGAATCATAAAAGACAGAGACAGACCCCGCTGTTGTAAAAAAAATGAAGGCAGAGGGCGAAGCTGCCTCAAAGAAAAATAAGAAGAAGAAGGTCGATAAGACAAAGGATCTCATGGTCCTTACTGAAGGGGACTTAAATCAAATTAGGGATAAGATACAGGAAGTAACAACACAATCCTGGAACATAGTAGCAGATCGCTATAGTGCACTTCTGACCAGCATCGTAGAGCGAATCGTAGAATTGAAGATACTAGTGCAGATAGAGGAAAGGGTTGGAGTAGAAAGGCATATAGACCCTACGCATGCAGTGAGGTTAGCACAGATACCTACAGGAGCCCTACAGTTTGACTTTGCAGCACTACAACAGCAAGCTAAGGAATGGAAGCATGTCAATATGAACATCGTAGCGGTACCATTGCCAAGACTACACAAGCTGCACATGGAGATAATTAAAGAACTGAAGTTGCACAAACAACACACCTCGCAGATAAATATTCAACTAAAAAAAAAAGCGAGTTTCACTTTGGCAGAAGCTCGAATCGGTGATGCAAGAAAGGGATCAAATGGCAGAGGAACACCACAATATCAATGAGGTGATCGAAGCCACATGTAAATAAATTCTGGACCTTGATATCCGAGAGGAGGAGTCAGTAGAAGACAAGGTTGCGAAGCTCAGCCTTGTAGTGAAAGGGTACAAGGAGAAAATTTCTGAAGTAAAATTCAAGTATGAAATGCATATTAGTGAGTTGAAAATGAATTTGTAGCCAACTATGCCACATGAGGTATGATATTAGAGGGAGACTGGCCTAAATACTATATGGCTAGCATCTCTGCAACATTGGCAGACTGTGGGAAATTGTTAGACAAAAGTTTGAAAATTTTGACTTTGCTGCTAGAAGATCCAAATGTACAGAAACTGTAGGAATAAATGCAGCAGAAGAAGAAGCAGTTAGAGGAGATTTAAGCATTTGCAAAGATATTTCCCATCTCATAGAGGCTCGTGAACATCAATGAGAGTAAAGCCTTCCAGAAGAACATTGAGGAACTGAAGAATGAGGAGCAGATTTTGATAGAGAGGACTCAGCCTTGGCAGGATGAGGCCCTCCAGTTATCACAGGTAGTGGATGAGAAGTGTCAGGAGCTTCGACAAAGGGAAACTATGTTGGTGCAGAAGGTTGCAAAACATGTCATAAAGGTACTGTTAGAGGAAGCACGCAGTGAGGACAAGAAAGTGACAGAAACTCTGCGATAGTTCAACCAGGCCTACAACAACATCGCAACAAAAATCAGACGCAAAGAAACTAATTGACTCGGGATGAGTCACATGTGAGCGTTGGAGGCATGTTGGGGGCATGTTGGGTGCAACCCAACTTGGACTAGATTTTGATGAAGACACCACATTTTGTGGAGCGGAGTGCGAAGTAAAGGATGCAACTAAGCAAGAACTAGACTGCCAAAGTGGACTGCGCAGTAGATATACCGCGTGGTATATGGGCTTCGAAGCGGGTCGAAGCCCATCCATTTTTATAAAATAATACTATATTGTAAATGATCAATGGGTTTTTACCATAGTAGCTTGTATTAGGGGAGTCCATGTTATCTGGACCATGGTATTGTGATGACATATCCCTCGATGTATTAGTATATATAGGGATGAATAATAAACAAGGAGAGAGTCTGAAAGGATCACATCATGTATTGAATGGTTGTATCTTTGTGAGTTGTGGTTTTGGCAAGAAGTCGAGGCTCTGCAGCTGAGTACACAGAGGCCTAATTCCATAGTTGAGTGCGTGGATTACCAGTTGTTGAGTGTGCAGAGGTCTAAGTCTGTAAATGAGTGCACGAACTGCCTGCAATTGAGTGCACAGGCCAAGAACTCTATGTTGTACACATTCTCTATTATAAGAAATAGTTCTTGTGTATGTAGTCCCACATTGGGATGAACCATGATAGAATTTTTGTCTTCATGTGTTTATTTGCTTACTATCTATTGTAGTGTAGCAGTTGCACTTTATTTCAGTACAGTAAAGTTTCTTGGATGTATATGATATGTTTTAAGTGATGAATGCAAAGTGGCGAAGTAATGCATAAATGAAAAGTAATCTATGTATGTTAAGGCTAAAATAAAACATAAAAATACCACATCTTCGCATCCCTCAAGGCTGTAGAAACCTGGTTCTGCGTCCTTCCATAGTCACTTTGGGTGAGATTGCGATCTGCTTGCAAGTCATTGCCAAAAGGGCCATTGATTGAAGGTTTTTTTGGTGCACAGTAAAGATCGAACCTAGGTCAGCCCAACCTAAACCAACATATATACATATAAAATTGATGATAATAATATTGCACCCATTCAAAACATTGTGTGTTTCACTTAAATTAACACCTGGCCTTTGGTTAAATCAACCCTACTATTTTGGATTCACATTTACCTAGAGGAAGAATTTTGATTTGTTATACTAATTTTGTTGTTGTTACAACATTCCAGGTAATAACAAGAGCTTTCTTCTGATCTGTAAACATATCTATAAGAGGGCATAACCTGCTCCATCACCCTTTTCCTTGGCTATGAGTATAGTAGTTACTTAGATTAGTTTTCTTTTCTATGGTTTTACTATTTATCGGCTTCATTAAGGGGTTGCTCTATTGATGCTTTCTGCCAGCAAATGTGTTATAGGAGATGATGTTTCATCGCCCAAGTTTTCCCATATTTAATCTCCTGCAGCATGTGCTTATGTCCTTTCTATTGTCGTTATTTCTTAATTCCATGTTACATCGACAATTAATTACTAAACTTTTTCAACTCTAGGTTGTCCCTAAAGCCTCAGGGTTGAACCTATAGCTCTGATACCACTTGTAACATCTCCCTCTTTTTTTTATAGAATATTCACTTATTAACATAACTACCAACAAAATTCAGCAACTAACATTTACTGTAAGAATACTTTATTATCATAACTGTCAGCACGATCCATCAATTACATTGTTTACATGACTCGTTGGTAGACTTATGTTTGTACCCATATTGCATCATATCCTTGCACTTGTTTGTACTTCAAACTTATATAATAGCCTATATTAATTTATGTTAAAGTTACATCATTTGTCTTTTAATAATCATCCTTATTACATTTATCAAGTTTTATCAACAAATTACAAGGTCATAGTTTAGCTTGGAGTTTGCGCATATAGGTGTTTGATAACTGGGAATTCGAAATTTCTCAATACATGAAAATTTATTACCAAGTGGCATCTGAGTCCTTGGGGTGGATTATATCCCTTATCTATGGCTCACTAGATTCAGTTCATGGATCGAAGGCCTAGAATGTTTGAGGGGTTTAGAGGTAGTTTTCGACTTCTCTAGCAACACGAGGCTTTCCATTTTCATGGCCTGTAGAGAAATAACACGCTATGAAACTCCGACGGAAAAATCATGATTTAGGAATGGATTTGTTTCTCATTGACATGACGCTAACTCGATAACTTTACCTCCTTATAGAATACTCCAAGGTTTTCCTATTAGGTCACAGTTTCCTTTCCTTTCCATATTGCTCTGTAAATGTCCGGTTTTGGTAGCATCTCACTTCTAAGTTATCTGGAGTAGCAGAGGTTCTGCAGACCTTAAGCACCTCAGTCGCTCATGATTCCACTCCAATCTCGAAAATGGCTAGAGGTCCAACGTACAATAGGTATAAAATACATCAATTATGCTAGGCTAAGGTTTACAGTGTCACAATTCTCTTTCTCTTTTTCTTATTTCCTTCCTAACTATTGTTGGCCCCGGTTGCGGGAATATACAACTATCGAGAAACATGGGGAAAATTCTTATGTTTCCAAGTAAATAATACGAAATTTTCCCATTTCATAACTAAACGAGTGTGAAAGTATCTAGGTTTTTTTCTCTTCTAATACATGGAATGTTGTGTGCATGTGAGAATTGTAAAAGTCTTTAGTTTCACAAATTCAGGAATGATATTCAATTGATGTTTCCATGGCATACTTTTGGCTCCTTATTCTCCATGATCTAGGTGGATCTTCAGTTACAATGGCATGGAAAAGCTCAAAACTCAAAGTCGCAGGAAAGCAAGTATCTTGACATCAAATCGAAGTGCTCGTCGCCATGATTCTAACAGTGCAAACAACACTCCCAGCTGAGTCCGGATGATGAAGTTAAGGCAGAAAGAAGATTGCCTTGTCCCTTTGGAAAAGGAGGCATTTTCTCTAAAAAATGGCTTTAAGCCTTTAAAAGGCAAAGCGCAATCGGAGAAGTCAAGAGGCAGGCTTAAGGTAGGTGCAGTGGAACCCCCACTCAGCGATCTCCGACTAAATCGCAATCGGAGGCAAGTGATGGCTGATATCGATGATTTTGGGCAAGTGATCGGTGATATCAGGATGGAGCGGTTGGATCGGTGGATCAGGTCGGTGAAACCCAAGGGATAGGACCACGACCCCTAGGCCGTAGCGATGCGATACGATGATATCAACAATATCGGCGATTCGCGATCGATGATCAGCGGTCGGCAATCCCCCACTAACAGGACTATGGAACCAGCGATATGTCGATTGTGATATCCCATCGAGGCCGGACCCGATGGGTCTATAAGCCTGATTTGATATATTTGAAGTCTGGTTTTTAAGGCTTCGGTCGAATTTTTCAGTGTATTCCATGTATTGTCTGTTTAATAGAAAAAGGCCTATTTTTGGGTTTTGGTTGTGCCTATCGATCCTTACATTCAACGACTGCTATTCCAAACAAATCGACCTCCAATCTAAGCATGCTTGTAACATAGGAAGTGCTATAAAACCTGATGCACATGAAAAGTGTAGGGGGAGAGGATTTTTGGCACACAGTTCGAGGCAGAGCTTGCAAGAAAGGGCGAGAGGTCATTTTGTCTGAATTGGGCAAATTTTATATGGTTTCTGCCCTTCTCGATGCCAAAAACATAGTGGTGCTATCCATTTCTTCATCGTTCTCCTCTTCTCAGCTATTTTCCATAATGGAGGTATAAGACTCCTTTTATGTAACTGATGATTGTATTCTCTTCTTTCCATGCCATTTAATGAATGAAGGCCTCCCCATTTGATCAAGTCGGGCCCGGAGACGTAGTCTGAGTTAGACGAACTCTGTTATCAAGTTTTGTTGTCTTCTTTTCATGCCTTTATGTTCTTCTTCTTCTTCTTTCTTATGTGCACATTAAATTCTTGTGTTAAGCTGCAATTTTCACATGTGATTCTTTTCATACATCTATAAGCAAAAGATCCCTGGATCAAGTGGTATCAGAGCAGGTCTTTTTAGATGTGAATTGCATGTTTGTATGCTAACAAGAAACAAGCTCCGAAGAGGTGAAGGGGAACTAGAGCCTTTCGATCCCGAAGCGGGGCATGCCCATCGAAGGAGAAACATGGAAAAAGATGAAGCTCGTCTTGAAGAGGAGCGCAATTTCCACAAGATCTTCTATTCAATGGCAGAGAATGTCAGTAAGTTGGTTTTAAGGCTAGAGAAAGTAGAAGAGAGAAACCCAGAAGAACAAGGTTCAGTGCATGGAAATGGTGGAGAAGAACCCCCTCCTTCTCCTTCCGCGAGTGAAAGTTCTTCTTCCTCTCACCACCATAATCATAGAAATTCAAGGGATGCATCTAAGAAACCTTTCTTTAAATTAGATGTTAAATTTTATCTTCCCATGTTTAATGGTGAAAGTAATGCAGAAAAGCTTAGTAATTGGATTAGGCAGATTGAGGTCTACTGCAGGATTCAGCAGATTGTGGAGGATGAGGTAAAGATTTAGCTGGCCTCTCTACGGCTGAGCAACACCGCTCTCGTTTGGTGGGAGAGCAAATTACAGAGCAGTAAGAATGTGGGTAACCTCTTTTCCTCATGGCCTGATTTTATTTCTGCATTAAAGAATAGTTTTATCCCTTGGGATACAAGCAGAAAGCTTTAATGAACTGGCAGTATTTAAGGCTTGGCAAAGGTCAGGATGTTCAAAGTTTTATAGAGGAGTTTAGAAATCAAGCACTGGATTTGGGTATTGCACTTGATACACCTGAAGTAGTAACTAAGTACATTGACTCATTACATAGTTACATTAGGGATTCATTATTGATGTTTGAACCAACCACTATTGACTCAGCTAGCGTAAAGGCAATTCATATTGAGAATAGGGGCAAAAATGAAAGAGATGATCATTCCAGAAAGCCACCATTCAAACCTCCCAATGGAAAATCTAAATCAAAATGGAAAAGAAAGGAGAAGAAAACAGTAGAAGCCAAAGAAGGAGAAAGGTCGTATTGCAATCACTACAAAAAGGAAGGTCACGATGACGATCACTGTTGGAAACAACACCCAGAAAAGCGTCCAAAGAAGTATGGAGGAAAAGGCAAGTAGAAGACAGTGGCGACTGCGTAGCAAGACCTTGGATCCGATTCGGGCAATGAAGCATTAATAACAGCCGCAGGAACAAAAGGTACTCTTACACCTCATATTAATTTTGAATCACATGAAGGCACGAGTTCAGTAAATGAGTCCCTTCCTAATGATCAAAAGAGAATTGAACTGTTTCATATCAGAGTTGTCATAAATCATACTAAATTTGAAACTCTGTTTGATACTAGATCCCAAGCAAACTTAATCGCAGAATCCTTGGTAAAGAAACTCGGCCTAGAAACAAAACCACATCCAAAACCTTACCCGCTTGGATGGATACATGATAAAGCAAAACTGAATGTAACCAAGCAGTGTAAAGTAAAATTTGTAATCGCTTCTAAGCTAGTGGATGAAGTAGAACTAGATGTGATACCATTGGATATCTGTGGCATGGTGTTAGGGAGTCCATATCTATATGATAGAAAGGAAGTTTTTTTCTGTCATGAAAACAAATACCAAATCACAAAATATGGGGTAGAATATATTGTAAGGGCTCATCAAACTAAAATCAATGCCAACCTTGTAAGTGCTGGACAAATGAAAAGGATGGTGAATTCCAGTAAGGGTTGCATGTTGATGGTTGTAAGGGGAAAAGATGCAAAAGTAGCTGATGCTTTCCAGGGTTGTGATCAGGAACATAAATAGGAATTATGTGAATTAATTTCTAACTATGATGAGATGTTTCAGGAATTGAAGGGATTACCTCCGAAGAGGGAAATCCAACATGAGATCCTTTTGCAGCATGATGCTCCTTTACCAAATATTGGCATGTATAGGATGTTGACCATTGAGATGGAGGAAATAAAAAAGCAGGTGCAGGAATTGTTGGACCAAGGGGTCATCAGGCCGAGCACTTCTCCGTGTGGTTCACCGATTGTCTTAGTCCAAAGAAAGACTGCACATGGAGGATGTCTGTGGATTACTACACACTAAACAAAATCACGGTGAAAAATCGATACCCTCTTCCACGCATTAATGACTTATTAGATCAGTTAAAGAATGCTATTTATTTCACAAAATTGGATTTGCATAGTGGTTATCACTAGGTCCAAATTGTAGAGCAGGATGTGTCGAAAACCGCTTTCAAGACCAAACAGGGGTTGTTCGAATGGATGGTGATGCCATTCAAACTTTGCAATGATCCAATCACTTTTATGAGGGTCATGAATGATCTCTTTCGACATTTCATTGATGAATTTTTTCTTGTATATTTAGATGATATACTTGTCTTTAGTAAAAGTTGGAATGAACATGTGTGCCATGTGAAGAAAGTGCTTGATGTATTGGAAAAAGAAAAACTCTATGTAAAGTTGTCAAAGTGTGAGTTCGGGAAAACCTCTTTGGGTTACCTAGGTCATATTGTTGGACATGGGTAGTTAAAAATTGATCGTTCTAATGTTGAAGCAATTGTAAATTGGCCTAAGCCTACTAGTGTAACCGAGGTCTGTTGCTTTTTAGCTGCAGTCCAGTATTGGAGGAGATTTATTGCCAATTTCTCTGTTATTGCAGCACCTCTGCACATATTGACAAATGTGAAACAGGTCTTCCAATGGGGATGAAGACAGCAGAAGTCCTTTGACACATTGAAGGAAAAGATTAGCACCTTGCCAGTCTTACCAGATCTCCAACAGCCATTCGAGATCGAAACTAATGCTAGCAGTTATGCTATGGGAGTTGTACTAATGCAACAAAAGAATCCAATTTGGTACCATTCTGAGAATTTTTCTCAGGCTGTGATAAACTATCCCACTTATGGCAAGGAGCTTTATGCCTTGGTGCATAGTGTGAAAAAGTGGAAACACTACCTGATTGGTAAGGAGACCATCATCCATACAGATCATCAGCCCTTGCAGTACCTTCAGTCACAAACCAAGTTGCAGTAATCTCGTCATTTCAAGTGGATGGGTTTTCTTCAACAGTTTCATCTGGTAATAAAGTATAAGAAGGGCGCTAGCAATAAAGTGGACGATATGGTATCTCCCCCTCCTATTTCTTCTTCTGTTATTTTGAATAATTCTTCGTTGTCTTTTGAGAGTTATGTTGAACAATATGCTAATGATGATGACTTTAAGGAGATTTATGCAAAACTAACCCATGGTTCATAGGTGGACAACTATCACTTGCAGGGGAAACTGTTGTATCACCTTGGTAAATTGTGTATTTAGTCTTCTTCCGGATTTCTCGCATCCATGGTTGTTTGAATCGACGTTTCGAGCCATCCACCATGGCTCATCATCAGGATAGATCAGTAAGTGTGTAAGACAGATCTCTTTGGAATGGTTAAATAGAGTTGAGGGATGTAATGGAAATGGAAGCCAACCCTGCCATAATTGTTTTTTAATATTTGGTTTTAGTTTAATTATATAATAAGAATAAAATGATTTCAAATTGAAATATCTAATTATATAATAAGAAAATGATTTTTATTTATTTTCAATTTGAGAATAAAAATAAATAAATTTAAAGGTTTTTTATTAATTTATATTTGTTTTTACTTTATAATTATTTGTTTTGGTTTTGTTTTTTACTTTAGAATAAATTAATTAGAATGATTTTAATAATAATTAATGATTAAGATCCAATCTCAATATTAATGTTAATTAATCCTAGTTTTTAATGTTGTAATTGAAACCAGTTTACAGATCATAAATATAATATTAAAATATTAAAATTATAGATCATAAATATAATATTAAAATTATAAAATTATAAAAATCTAAACCAGTTTATAAATCATAAATATAATATAAAAATATTAAAATTATAAAAATCTATACAAACAACATTAATACTAAAAACTAGGATTAATTAACACTAATATTGAGATTGGATCTTAATCATTAACTATTATTAAAATCATTCTAATTAATTTATTCTAAAGTAAAAACAAAACCAAAACAAATAATTATAAAGTAAAAACAAATATAAATTAATAAAAAACCTTTAAATTTATTTATTTTTATTCTCAAATTGAAAATAATTAAAAATCATTTTCTTATTATATAGTTAGATATTTCAATTTGAAATCATTTTATTCTTATTATATAATTAAAACAATTATGGCAGGGTCGGCTTCCATTCCCATTACATCCCTCAACTCTATTTAACCATTCCAATGAGATCTGTCTTACACACTTACTGATCCATCCTGGTGATGAGCCACTATGGATGGCTCAAAACGTCAATTCAAACAACCATGGATGCAAGAAATATGGAAGAAGACTACACACAAAGTAATCATAGAAGCCTCAAAACAATAAATTGTGTATTCCCATAGGGGAAAGAGTACATGTAATTCGACAGGCCCACACCTCTCTTATGTCTGGACACTTTGGTGTCGAAAAGACTTTATGTCATGTACAAATATTTTGTTTTTGGCCTCATATGAAGAACATTATGACTCACTATGTAAAGGGTTGTGTGATGTGTTTTGTTTCAAAGCCCTCTAATAGAAAACTCAGGCTCTACACACAACTCCCTATTCCGAGTCGTCCATGGCAAAGTGTGTCAATGGACTTTGTAGGAGGTTTGCCTTTGTCTAGAAAGAGTCACGACTATTTGTATGTCATCGTCGACCGTTTTAGCAAGATGTGTATTCTAATTCCTTATAAAAAGCAGATCACTGCAAAGCAAACTGCTTATCTTTTCTTTCAGCATGTTTGGGTCCATTTTGGATTACCCACATCGATTATGTCAAATCAGGACTCTCGCTTTCTCGGAGAGTTTTGGACCAGCTTGTGAAAGATTATGGACACCAAGTTGAAAAGAAGCACAGAATTTCATCCACAGACTGACAGACAGATAGAGGTTTCCAACCACACCATGGTACACTTGTTATGAGGCTATTGTGGGAAACATCCTAAGTTGTAGGATGAGCATCTCCCATATGTGCAGCATTCCTACAATCGAGCAGTGCACTCGTCTACGCAGTGTTCGCCATTTGAAACATGTTTTGGTTACCTACCAAAGGACCCTTTTGATATGGTCTTTGGAAGGGAAGATGGCTCCAGTGGATGTAATGATAAGGACAAAGCTCAACAGTTCATTCAGCGAATCCAGTTGATTCACCAAGCAATACAAGAGCAGTTGGAGAAAAGTCAAACCCATTACAAGGCTCGACATGACAAACACTGAGTCGACCATCAATTTCAAGTGGGCGACAAAGTGTGGTTCCAAATCAGCAAGGACATGATGAAGGGAGAAGGGAAGAAGTTGCGACCAACCTAGTATGGTCCATTCACCATTTTGGAGAAGATTGGAAACAATTCCTTTCGTCTTGATTTGCCAATATATATGCAGATGTACTCCGTAGTGAATGTGGAGAAATTAAAGTTGTATGAACCACCATTGATTATGGACACCAAGGAGGTGGGCACAGTTCCTACTGTTGATGATTTTCCACCAGAGTATCTCGACGAGTTACCTAAAGACATCATCCTTGACAGAAGGACTAGGACTTCACAGCGAGGAGATGTGGAATACCTTCGAGTTGGTTTCAAAGGAATGCACCCCAGTAAGGCAAAATGGTTGGAGAATGAAAGGGTGAGGGAACAATTCCCTCACTTGCCAATTGACTAATAAAGCTTTTGGCAGTCCAAAAGCTCCTCAATGGGGAGGATTGATCCAGGTGGATCTTCAGATACAATGGCATGGAAAAGCTCAAAACTCAAAGTGGCAGGAAAGCAATTATCTTGACATCAGATCAAAGTGCTCATCGCCTTGACTCCAATGGTGTGAATAGCACTCCAATCCGAGTTCGGATGATGAAGTTAAGGTAGAAAGAAGATTGCCTTGTCCCTTTGGAAAAGGAGGAATTTTCTCTAAAAAATGGCTTTAAGCCTTTAAAAGGAAAATCGCAATTGTAGAAGTCAAGAGGTGGGCTTAAGGCAGGCACAGCGGAACCCCCGATCAACGATCTCCGACTAAATCGCAATCGGAGGCAAGCGATGGCCAATATCGGCTATTTCAGGCAAGTGATCGGCGATATCGGGATGGAGCGATCGGATCGGCGGATCGGGTCAGCGAAACCCAAGGGATAGGACCAGGACCCCTGGGCCGTAGTGATGTGATATGGCGATGAGGGCTGATGCGATATGCCAATATTGGCGATATCAGCGATCGGTGCTATCGGCGATCGGCGGTCGGAAATCCCCCTTAACAGGTCTATGGAACCAGCAATATGCTGATTGCGATATGGGGGTTGGACCCAATGGGTCTATAATCCGGATTTGATATATTTGAAGTCCGGTTTTTAAGGCTTTAGTCGTATTTTTCAGTGTATTCCGTATGGAGAAAGGTCTATTTTCGGGTTTTGGTTGTGCCCGTCGATCCTTCCATTCAACGACTGCTATTCTAAACAAACCGACCTCTGATCTAAGCACGCTTGTAACAAAGGAAGTTCTATAAAACCCGATGCATGTGAAAAGTGTAGGGGGAGAGGATTTTTGGTACGTAGTTTGAGGCAGAGCTTGCAGGAAATGGCAAGAGGATATTTTGTCTGAATTGGACAAATTTTATATGGTTTCTGCCCTTCTTGACATCACGAACGTAGTGGTGCTATCCATTTATTCATCTGAGTTCTCCTCTTCTTAGCCATTTTCCAGAATGGAGGTATAAGACTCCTTTTATGTAACTGATGATTG
Source organism: Pinus tabuliformis (assembly GCA_031772625.1). Taxonomy (NCBI): domain Eukaryota; kingdom Viridiplantae; phylum Streptophyta; class Pinopsida; order Pinales; family Pinaceae; genus Pinus; species Pinus tabuliformis. Next base: position 1,696,137,552 of record CM062820.1, on the reverse strand, counting down.
TATTCTCTTCTTTCCATGCCATTTAATGAATGAAGGCCTCCCCATTTGATCGAGTAGGGCCCGGAAATGTAGTTCGAGTTGGACGATCTCCGTTATCAAGTCTTTTTGCCTTATTTTTGTGCCTTTATGTGCTTCTTCTTCTTCTTTCTTGTGTGCACATTAAATTCCTATGTTAAGCTGCAATTTTCACATGTGATTCTTTTCATACATCTATAAGCAAAATATCCCTAGATCACTCCAGGTGCAAGCAATTGTACTATTTCTCTTTCCATGGTTTATTTTTGCTTAGGGTTTGATTATTATCCAGTCTGAACTTGGACTGCTTAGGTTTCGAGGATTTAGGATTTCATAGTTTTCATTATTAAATCCATCAAGGATGGGGTTGAATAATCATTGATTAATCATTATGCTACCAGATTATTGTAATTTATGTTTTAAGAAGAAGGGAACTATGGTTTAAATCTTCAAGGCTACTTTCTATGCACTTATTTCTATATAACAAGGTTCTGATGCATGATGGCTTCTCTAAATTTTTCTTCTGTTGAACAATCAATTGTCAATGATGAATAGATATATATTCTTATAAAAAATTGATTTACCATGGTTATGTTGTCTCGACATAATTACATAGGGTTTAATTACCTCTAATTGATTTCTTAGAATGTTTATAGGATAATCTATGAGGCTTTTGCTTCCTATCCACAATTCATTTGCATGTATCCATAAATTTTATTGTTTTGTTGCACCTGTGGGAATTGGTATGATTTCCTTATGAAATGGTCTTGACTTTCTATAGAGTCAAAGGGCTACCTAGGGTTTCTGGTAATCTAGCTTGGCCCTGAGATAACCTACGACCTCTTTCTTTTAATATGGGCAGATATACAATCCTTTTATTTGTGCTAAAATTGGAATCAACATTATAATTGTTTACACATAATTTGCAGAAGTTCATTTTTTAGTATTTTCCATTTGTTGTTCGATTAATAGGTCAATATTCCTAAATTTTCAGTAGATGGTTGTCATAACCCCTCTCTCTGTCTGAGTTAAATTTTAAATTGTTATGAGATTGCTCCAGGGTTTTGGGTGACCAAATTAGCTGAGGACTAACCCATAATTTTATAATTTTTTTATTAATCATTAGCATCCTCTCTTACACATTCATCTATCTCCCACCCAACACACAAGTATCTTTTGTTACACAATAATTTGGGTTTTTAACATTTCTTATCCATTTACAATCAGGTAAAGAAGATTGTTTTAAGGTTGTCAACCCTACTGATTGGGTCTAGGAACTATTTCTCCTTAGTTAGGATAAATTGCTAAAATGTTGCAAGTGCTTTGTAACCTATTATTCCCTTTAGAAATTTCCCCTTCATTAGAGTGAAATAAATAAAAGAACTAGGAATATAAAATAGCAGAAAGGAAACAAAAAATAGAGAATAGGGTTGAACACACTCAATACCCAAGAGTCTACAATCAAACCCAATTCTCATGATTTTTTAATTTTTCACAGATATTTTCCATATATGGACATATTCATTCAACAAAAAAATAATTACATCAAACTATACTTATCTTTTATTTGCGAAATAAGTCACAGGGAAGGAGATGCTCCTCTCAATTGTTGAGACCAGTCTTGCTTCTATGTCTCCCCTTGAGCTAGCTACACACCCATTATAAATTGGAACAATGTTATGCACAACATCAATCCATGGGTTATCTGATTCCATCCAGACTTAGACTAGGATTAATGGTAAAATTAACTTGCAGTCCTCTCTCTCTCTTCTCTTGTTGCCTTAGGTTCACTGATTGGTCCAACCATAAAATCATAGGGATAATAATGTTCCACCCAACCAATGAGAATGGAAATTACGTCCAATTCTCCCTTGACCCAGTTTCTTCTCCAAACAGTTAATTTTATCAGTGACCATAACAGTTCTAGCCCTAGACATTCTCTGATCCTTACCAGGTCCAGTCTCGGGGCTAAACTAAGCACACAAGTCTTAGTTTTGGATACCATTGGTTAACCAGCTCAAGAATCCTTTCTTGGAAGTGTCCTGCCTACTTTCAACAACGTCCTATTAAATATTCACAAGATTACAACTTCGTTCTCCTCACTTGGACCTCCTCCAACTAGGTACAAATTCCTCAAGGTTGCCTCAGGCTTTTCTTACCTCTCACCCTCTTGGCTCCCTTGTCCCAACTGAAATTATTTATCTCTAGGGAGAGGAATAATTGTTTTCTAACTGTCTCGAGATGAAACTCTCTTTTAGCAATTCCTCCCGTAATTTATGGTTGACCATAAATTGCAATATTTATAAATTATAAATTCAAATAAACAAAATAACATTTATGTTTTACCATCCATCCTATTGGGCCCACAATTTTACAAAGTAATTTGCGGTAAAACAAAAATTAGTTACAACTTTTTCGAGGGGTGTTACTATATATATATATATATATATATATATATATATATGAGAACTCATCATAACTCAATTGTTAAACTAACAGTGGGGATAATCATTACTAGCTGCAAGCTAACTCATCATGGTTATTTAATTAAAACCATGCCACATAGAATTAGGGAGCAGACTTTCACTCCCTCCATATGCTTATGAGCCTTAGCCTATTAATATTGTCCTTACATCTAGAAAGATGAGTTCTTAGCCAAGGAGAAGCAATTTTAAGGCATACTTTGTAGAAATTTTGAATAATTTAACACATATTCAATGGATTATCCTGATCATGTACTATTGCAGAAAACATACACAATACATAAGCTCCTCTACGTTGATCATCAATATAGCAGCATCAATAGCAATAAAACATCAAGAGCATTCACACATTAACACAGTATGTATCCCGGGGAAAGCATCTCTCTAAAAACCCCAACTATCTGTATATGAATGATTGAGTCATGTAACATTACACAGCATAATACTTCTCACAAGTATCTCCACCTCTGTTACACATAATACAGCTCAAATCTGATCTCAAAATCTCTTCCACTGCTTGCCTGCCTCCACTGCTCAATACCTGCTCAAGAACTGATGAGAATGGCTCACCAAACTTGTTTTTCACCTGCAAAATAGTCACTCACACTTTGTTGGACGTGAGCACAAGCTATAATGTGGGCAAATACGTGAGCAAACTCATTGGCATACTCAATCCCTTGATTGTGCAAGATCTGGTGCACAACTATAGTCACAACTGATAGCAATCTGATTCTCTACCACCTGTCCCTGTTGAACTGAACATGCACTGACATGCAACTGAGTTAACTGATGTATTCATTAGTTGTATTATGAGTTAATAACTTGTGAATTAATTAATAACTAATTCACCCAACTCATCTCTAGTCTATTTGCCAGTTAGACTAAATACAACCAGTTTAACAAAGCTAAACTGAACACAACTCCATCAACTCCACAATCAACTCCACCAAACTCAACTGATTGAGTTCTAACTGAAGTCATGCATGCAACAACTCAACTGACTCATAAGAAAAGTGTATTTCCTTCTAACAGCTGCATGTGCCACCTCTGTAGCTCAAACTGAAGTGCTCCAAGAGAATAAGATTCAGTTTATAGTCCAAATATTATTGTGAGATAATAATATTTGACTTTTCTATTTTTGACAGCCAGTCTAAAAATAGACTTTGATCACTCACACTGTGATCACTCACACTTTCATCAAAAATAGAAGTCCATCTATTTTTTCCCAACTTGATCAATCATCCATAAACAGCAACCTGCAATCCATAGACATGATCCATATGTCTAAAAATAGACATAGTCTAAAAATAGACTTGCGCCAAAAATAGCCTGCGGGCCCACTTAGTGAAGGAGACTCTTTTCACTAAGCTCCATCATCTTGTTGCAATCTCAACACTCCCTCTCGACAAGATATGGATTATCAGCAACCCCTATCCTACCTCGGTGGTACTCGAATTTTCTCCTGGTGAGAGCCTTCGTCAGAATATCAGCATCCTGATCCTCCGTTGGAATGTACGAAAGTAACATGATCCTCCGCTGCACACAATCTCTGATATGATGGTACCTGATGTCAATATGTTTAGATCTATCATGAAATACAAGACTAGCCGAGAGTTTAATGCAACTCTGGTTATCACAGTAGGATCCAAATGAGAACCGAACAAACCAACTAGGATCTTCCTCATCCATATAGCCTCGCATGCAGCCAAACTTGCTGCCATATACTCAGCCTCCGCTGAACTGAGTGCCACAGATCTCTGTTTCCTGCTGTACCAAGAAACTGTTGTCGATCCAATACTGAAGACCCCTCCTGATGTGCTCTTTCTGTCTGTTGGGCTCCCTGCCCAATCTGCATCCATGAAGCCACATAGCTTCACCTCATCCTCATGTTTGTACCACAAACCATATCTCGATGTGCCTCTCAAGTAGCGCAATACATGCTTTCCCGCCTTCCAGAAGAGCTTGGTAGGCTTAACCATAGCTTGTGAAAGCTGGTTAACTGCATAGCATATATCAGGTCGTGTATTGACCAAATACATCAGCGACCCCACCAACTGTCGATAAACAATGGCATCCACTTCTTCTCCCGAAGTGGCATCCTCCTTCCTCCAACCTCCAGGAAGAGGAGTGTCAACAGGCTTGCAGCCATGCATGTTGAACTTCTCCAGTATCTCCCGAGCATACTTGCCCTGAGAAACAAACAGTCCACCACTGCGCTGCCATATTTCCAATCCTAGGAAATAGTGAAGGAGGCCCAAGTCCTTCATCTCAAACTCTGTAGCAATATCCTTCTTGCATGACAGTATCAACAGCTCATCGCCCGTTAGAATCAAATCATCAACATACAGTACAATGATAAGAAACTTACCCTCCACCACAATCTGGTATAGGTTTGGATCCGCCTCACTCTTGGAGAATCCAAGTCCTGTGAAATAGCTGTCTATCCGTGTGTACTAAGCACGTGGTGCTTGCTTCAACCCATACAGCGCTCTCTTGAGCCTACACACATGTGACTCGCTGCTGAACACTTCAAAGCCTTCGGGTTGCTCAATGTACACCTCCTCCTCAATGACTCCATTGAGTAACGCAGTCTTCACATCGATCTGATGAATGTGCCATCCCATCTATGCTGAGAGAGCAAGAAACGTCCGTATGGAAGAATACCTTGCGACATGTGCAAAGGTCTCCTCATAATCGATCCCCTCAATCTGTGAAAAGCCTCGGGCAACAAATCTTGCCTTGTACTTCTCCACACTCCCGTCAGTTGCCTGCTTAACTTTGTAGATCCATCTCGAACCCACCACTGATTTCCCTTCCGGTCTAGGAACAATCTCCCATGCACTGTTTCTGACAATAGAATCATACTCTTCCACCATGGCGTCTACCCATGCGAGATCCTCCACAGCTTCCTCGAAAGAGGATGGCTCAGTCACAACACACTTGCTCATAAGAGCCATGTATCCAGTGTACCGATCAGGTGACTGTCTCTGCCTGCGTTGGGCTGTAGGTGGTCCTACAACTTTCTCTGCATCTTGAGCCAGTCGCTCAGCTTCTGTCAAGCGCTTTTGCCCTCTGATGGTTGGCGCTGCATGAGTGGTCTCTTCCACTCCATGAACCTCGTCCTGTGGCTGATCCACGTCCTGAAGCTCATCCTTAGGAACTAATAGCTCCTCATCTGCATGCAAGTGTAGCTCCCTCTCAAGCGAACACTTCATGGCTTTCTCCTCCTGAAATTTTATATCCCGTCGCACAACAGTTTTACCACTGTCTGGCAAATACACACGATAGTTGTGGGGCGTATCAGTGTACCCCACAAATATCCCAACCTCTGCGGTCGGCTCCAACTTCTTCCTGGCATCCTTCGTCACATGCATGTAAACGTTAGCACCAAAAATCCTCAAATGAGAAAGATCAGGCTTCTTACCAGAATAAGTCTCCTCAGGTGTACTCATGCCAAGTATCCTATGAGGACAACGGTTCTGCACATAAACTGCTGTATTGCATGCTTCCGCCCACAAGTGAATGGGTAGGCCCTGATCATGCAACATTGCCCGTGTCGTTCTGTTCTTCCGCTCAGCTACCCCGTTCTGCTGTGGGTTATGGGGAGCTATGAGCTCTCTACGAATCCCTTCTGCCTTGCAGAAATCCTTGAACTCGTCCGAGATGTATTCACCACCATTATCGCTCCTAAGAGCCTTCACCTTCTTCCCCGACTCCTTCTCGACCAGTGCTTTGAATTCACAGAACTTTGAATATGTCTCTCTCTTCTTCTGCATGAAGAAGATCCAGCACTTACGAGAGAAATCATCAACAAAAATCACATAATACCTGTGTTTTGCTGTCGAAGCAACTGAGAAAGGTCCACACACATCTGTGTGAATTCTCTCAAGGATCGTCGTGGCGCGACTATCCTTCTCGTGAAAGGTGGCTTTCACAAACTTCCCCAAAGTACACCCCTTGTACTGATCTAACTGCGCAAGTGTGCCTTTAGGAAGCCCTGTAGTGATCTGCTGCAGTATCTTCAAGGCTCCATGGTGAAGGTGACCCAATCTCCTGTGCCACAACTCGCCATCATCCCGGCTCACCAATCCTTCTGCCTTGCCCGCCATTGTTGTGCATCCATCTACATGCAATTGATAAAGGTTCCTCACTCGAATCCCTATCTTCCGGGTCTCACCATTTGTCTTGCTGCGCAGGAAAGCCTTTCCCTCGCTGAAAACAACATCATACCCCTTGTCTTCTAAAATCGCCACTGAGATAAGATTCTTCTTCAATCCTGGAACATGCATGACTTCCTTCAATACAAAGGGTTTACCAGACTCCCTCTCAAAGGAAATGGTACCGATACCGGTCACACTGTATCTACCATCATTGCCCATTTCGATGTGCACTCCAAGATCTTTGTCCTCCAGATCAGAGAACAAATCTCTATCTCCCGTCATGTGAAAAGGCGCACCATTGTCCAAGAACCACACTGATCCCATCACACTTGAAACCAAGCATGCGATCAATGAAAAATCAAGCTCAAACTGAGAAGCTAAGGCCTCTCCCCCTGCAGATCTAGCAGCTTGCTTGTTCTTCTTCTTCTGCAGACAATTTGTGGCATAGTGTCCATGCTGGTGACAGTGAAAACACTTCACCTTGGACATATCCTGCTTCTTGCCTTTCGCACCAGACTGAGAAGCTTTCTTGCTCTTCCCTTTCTTTGCTTTGGCAGCCAAAGCGCAATTCTCTTCATCAGATACCTTTGATGAAGATCCATTCTCACCTTTATTGTTTCTGAGTTTATCCTTGAGCGCCAGGTCACTCTTGCTTTGGAATAACATTTGCAATCCGTTGAAAGACATTTCAACAACACTGCTGCAAATTCGATTTCCACCAGCAACCAACTCAACTACTTCCGATCTAGAATTCGTGAGAACACAATATTTCTCGTACAGAGATTGAGTGTATGGGCATTCACCGGATATCTCACCTTCCAAAGGAAGGATGAATCTAGAGGCTACCTGGCCCGATTACAGACTCTGCTTGAAGAAATAGAATGTAAACACTTCCTGAATAGTAGATCTGATGATCAACAGCTCTGATACCATGTAGAAACTTTTTCTACAATTATCTAGCTCGCTATGATACCATGTAGAAATTTTGAATAATTTAACACATATTCAATGGAGATTATCCCGATCATGTACTATTGCGGAAAACATACACAATACATAAGCTCCTCTACGTTGATAATCAATATAGCAGCATCAATAACAATACAACATCAAGAGCATTCACACATTAACACAGTATGTATCCCGGGGACAGAATCTCGCTAAAAACCCCAACTATCTGTATATTAATGATTGAGTCATGTAACATTACACAGCATAATACTTCTCACAAGTATCTCCACCTCTGTTACACACAATACAGCTCAGATCTGATCTCCAAATCTCTTCCACTGCTTTCCTGCCTCCACTGCTCAATACCTGCTCAAGAACTGATGAGAATGGCTCACCAAACTCGTTTTTCACCTGCAAAATAGTCACTCACACTTTGTTGGACATGAGCACAAGCTATAATGTGGGCAAATACGTGAGCAAACTCATTGGCATACTCAATCCCTTGATTGTGCAAGATCTGGTGCACAACTATAGTCACAACTGATAGCAATCTGATTCTCTACCACCTATCCCTGTTGAACTGAACATGCACTGACATGCAACTGAGTTAACTGATGTATTCAGTAGTTGTATTATGAGTTAATAACTTGTGAATTAACTAATAACTAATTCACCCAACTCATCTCTAGTCTATTTGCCAGTTAGACTAAATACAACCAGTTTAACAAAGCTAAACTGAACACAACTCCATCAACTCCACAATCAACTCCACCAAACTCAACTGATTGAGTTCTAACTGAAGTCATGCATGCAACAACTCAACTGACTCATAAGAAAAGCGTATTTCCTTCTGACAGCTGCATGTGCCACCTCTGTAGCTCAAACTGAAGTGCTCCAAGAGAATAAGATTAAGTTTATAGTCCAAATATTATTGTGAAATAATAATATTTGACTTTTCTGTTTTTGACAGCCAGTCTAAAAATACACTGTGATCACTCACACTTTCATCAAAAATAGAAGTCCATCTATTTTTTCCCAACTTGATCAATCATCCATAAACAGCAACCTGCAATCCATAGACATGATCCATATGTCTAAAAATAGACATAGTCTAAAAATAGACTTGCGCCAAAAATAGCCTGCGGGCCCACTTAGTGAAGGCGACTCTTTTCACTAAGCTTCATCATCTTGCTGCAATCTAAACATACTTCAGGCCCATATATATATATATATATATATATATATATATATATATATATATATATATATATATATATATATATATATATATATATATATCTATATCTATATCTATATCTATATCTATATCTATATCTATATCTATATCTATATCTATATCTATATCTATATCTATATCTATATATATATATATATATATATATATATATATATATATATATATATACATACTACTTTTTAATGAAAGGAAATTTTTTCTAGAGAATTGTGTTAAAGTTTTTGAAACTTACACCATCATCAAAGACATGAAGGGTTGATAAGTATAAAAACATATTAATTTTTATTCATATTTTTATTTTATAATTATATTTAAAAATAATTTAGGATTTTTTTGTTATTATAAATAATTTATTTTTACTTTTAATATGATTCATATTGTTTTTCATTTAAAATAAGTAATTTTAATTTAAATAATTATAATCTAATAATAGGCACAATGGGGATAAAAGTGCCCCCTCTAACTACAAGACCATTATGATTAGCCACATTGTTATAGACACTTTTGGGCCCTACAACCCCAAGCATGAAATGTCCATAAACCAAGGGCTCCTAAGTCCCTAAAAGTGTTGTTCTAACTCCTAAAGGAACAAGGTCAACTGATTACAGCTTCTCCCAGAAGTTCTCCATGAAAAACTACTCAGAACTGGTCAAAACTGGATCATTGCACTTGCTCCATGGACAGAGTGCGATGCATTGCACCTTGTACACACGGGAAGTGCGTTGCATTTCAAAAATCCCTTCTATGGGGTGTGATGGACGAGAAAAAACAAGTGGCGGAGGCAGTTTGCGAGGTTGATGATCATGGAATCTTCCAGAAACTTCTTCTGGGACACTTGACTCTCAGAATCGCCCAAGGATGAGTAAGAGATCAATGAGATCTCCAAGTGGCATCAAGAACTATCAGAGAGAAGACACTAATCAAAAACCCAGAGCTGACTCACACCTCTGCAAATATCTATATATAGATCTCTCATCCCAGAGATCCAGAGGTTAGAGGCTGGAATTTTGCATATTGTAAGGAATTGTTGTTGGTTTCTAGAGACAAACATCAGATTGTTGGGTGATCTAAGCTTTGTTTGAGGTGAAGAGGGGCTTCTTTGCTGGGAGGTTGATGCTGGGTCGGAACAACTGGTTGTAACTCCTCCTGGATCTTTTCTTGTTTATCAATAAAAGCTATTTGAGTTTTCCTCCATGCTTTTGTATAATTGATGCTTGTTAAATTTGTATGGTCAATTTACATCTGATCCTAGATTGTTTATGATTATAGATCCATGTCTTTGTACAGTGCTATGCTTTTGTGATCTTACAGGTACTTTGTGAAGCTGGGCGTGCAAGGGAGTAGGTAGCTGAGGACTATCAAAGAAGAGAGGGATCGAATCGAAAGATTAGCGCAAGACAAAGGTTGGTCTTTCTGTTCCTCTCTATCTATAATTCATAAAGGAAAAACAAAAGTAGTTTTTCTCTGTTTGTTTCTAAGGCAGCTGTCACACCTTAGTGGGATAGAGCAGTTCTAAATAGACACTTTTCCCTCTAACAAAATGGTGACTCCACTGGGGAGCTAATTAGTTTGTTTGTTTATCATTCTTTATTGTTTGTTTCATAAACTTACAAGTAGCATTCGAACTGCATTTGCCATAACAAATGCAAAGTAGATAACTGGTACTTCAATCCATCTACCGGATCTGTTTATGATTTAAACAACTGATTCACAAACTATCTGATTGCCCTTGCGATAGCTCTTAGATCCTCCTTAGATCTACCCCTGATTGTTGCATTACTGATTACTTTTTACTCGGCCAAAACCCAAGAACTGAACTGCAAACTGTGACCCGGAACCCGAACGGAATCTCGTTTCTGGCCCAGCGCAGGTACTGTTCAGAGATTCTGAATTTCAGCGCACTTCCCGAGTGGACAACCTGTGCTGCATTTCAGATTCTCTGTGTTACAGGTAGGCTGATCATACTAGCTCTGTGTAGTTGTGGCTTTTGTGATTCATTCTTTCCAGTTCTATTCCTGAATCTTGCTGCCTGTGATCAGTATATGTCTGTTTGAAACCCCTTTTCCTTGCTGTTATTCCACCTCCTTTTTACAAAAGAACTGTAGATGTTTTTATGTGTTTGTTGAGTCATTTACAGTTCTCCTTTGCAAAAGTAGCATAGTCGTACTGTCGTCCTTTGATTTGAATCTGTCGCAAGTGTCGATTTCAATCGTAGGAAAAAGTTTGATTGCTATTGATGGTCGATTATCCTGTTACTATTGCTTTTGGTCTGAATTTGTAATTTTCTAGTGTCAAGAAAAAGTATTCAGTTCAAAATCGTAAGGTGTTGTAATCGTCTCCATTTTTTGATTTCAAAAAGAAGCTTGTTGATATTTGTCGCTTGAAAAGAAATTCAGATTTGTGCATCAACTTTCTTCTTAGCATCCATATACTAAGAAAGTCGAAAACAAATACATGCATGTGCATTTGCATATAGACAGTCTGATTGGCTTGATTTAGGAAAGTGCATTTAGAGTGTGCTCTTTGCTCTTTGTGAAAAGATTATGTCTTTCTTTTCCCTAGTAGCTAGGATTTTCATTGCATAAAAGAGATAAAAAGTTTGTTTATCATCTTAGATTGCATTTTAGGAATCACATCTACATCTCGTGGTGAACCCGAAAGGCAAACTTCATAAACAAGATCAACTTAAAATAAATTCAATGAATCTAAGAACGCTTTGGAACTTAACGCACAACATTTAGAAGTCTAGGCTAGAGACGTATTCCGGCATCGTAAAGCCTGGTAACTGTTGTTCTCACTGATGGTTGGGTGATTCCTCCACTTTGAGACGATAAGTGCCAGTACGGACTTGTGCTCCCACGTACCGTCGAGTATATTTTGGGAGACCCCAATAGGCTTAATACTTTATCCATAGGAAGCCGTGTCTACCGCCCTATCGATCGCAATGCACTAAACACAGCATTCGGGGAGATTGACTGTTGTACCGTAAAAAGTATTCTGCAGTTTTGCGATTGGTTTGGTACTCCCTCTACCTAGACTTCCAGAGTAGTCCCTTTCGTTCCTTTTCAGACTCCTTAACGGAAAAGGTCCATCTGAGCACTTGTCACTTCAGGCTCATTAAAAATCGAAGGGGACTAGAGTCATCTTTTTTTTTTCTCGACTCTTAAAAACTGAAAAAACAAGTTGTGTCAAAGCGTCTAAAATTCATTTAATTCGGAAACATACTTCCCCTTTATTTTAGTTGATTGAGTAATCCGAAATCGTGGAAGAAATTCAATTGAAACCCCGTCGTTCGCGGAGGCTTACGAGTCAACCGTCTTTGTCTCCGGAATCAAAGCCAGTACGGACAAAGCGAACTCCTTTAACCGGTTCCAAATCTCCTATTAAAGTTAGAACAAGTGTTCCAATGACATCAGAGACTCCGGTTACTCCAAACATTTCTGGAATCCCTGCCTCTACAGAAGAAGTTTAGCAGCCACAGAAGGACAGTGATACTGATCCTAGTCTGAGAGTAAACACTTGTGTTACCGAACCAGTTCCATCTACAACCGGTTCGGAGAGTCTTGCTCTTCAAACATCTGTTGCTTCCGATTTCACACCTTCTTCGGCACAAGAAATATTCTACGGACCTGACGGTCTTCCCCTTCCACCTGGTCTGATTTCCATAGAAGAAATTGTAGAAGATCCTCCAACAAGTACTCCAACGCAATTTGGAGTCGGGGTCACTCTATATCCTTCTTCATCAGAAGTTAGTCTACCACCAGCGGAAGCTCCTGTAGAATTGCTAGGTAATCTTTTGGATAGACTACAAATGTCTGAACAACCGTCAACATCTAGGACTGTGTTGTCTGACACAGCGACGACAGAACTCCCTGCTATCACTCCGACAATGTTCGCTGGTATACCATCTGTCCCGACTACCTCTCAATCGCTAGAAGGAGTTCACTTAGGGGCTATTTCGACAGTATGGTCTGTTCCTATTTGTTCATCCGGAATAATATCCGGAAACTCTTATGTTGAGTCTCAACAAATTGATCCATTTTGAGGTCAATTTGGGCAGTCCGGCCCCCAAGGGCAAACAATTCCCTTGAGTTCTGGATTACCACCGTATGGGGGGCAATATACCCTTTCATTATCCCCTCCGGGAGGATATCCATACGGGAGTTCACAACCACATTCAGGTTATACTGGAATTACCTCAAGCGGTTGGGTACCTATACTACCTCAACAACCAAGAGTTGTATACTCGATGCAACAATGCTTACCTATGTCAAATATCCCAACTACGCCAGCTATTGTGACGGTGTCGCAAGTTCAAGTGCTGCCTGTTGTATGCCAACCTCAGGTTTCTTAGGTTGTAATGCAACAGCCCCTTGACCCTGCGACTCAACCACAATCGCCGACCGGTGGAACGACACAGGTTCAGACGGGTACAATTACCCCTCATCTTGGTCAAACTGTTAGTATCGGGCAACAACACATGGCTTCACAACCATGGCTGGTGCAATACCAACAACCGCAATTCCAACAAGTATACCAAGGTTCTGAGCAACAAATCTTTGCTAATAGTGGACAGCTGTACATTCAAAACGGTCAAAATCAACCATTTTACAATGGTCATGCCCACCAACCTTACCAAACATACCAGCATCAAATGCATTATGCCGGTATGCAAAGACCAACTGCTCAGGCAATCCCATCTTATCCTGGGTATGCTTCACCTAACCTGAATCAACAGTTACCCTTTGTGGCAACTTTGGAGTTACCTGATTTAAACCGGTTAACAAACGATCCAATCGCTTACGCCCCTTGGTGGCCAGCGATTCCGCATAAACTTCCATCAGATATTCCTAAATTTAATGGAAATCTGGGTGAAGATCCATCGAATCACGTGATGACCTTTCATCTATGGTGTTCATCAAACACCCTAAATGATGATTCGATAAGACTTCGCCTCTTTCAGAGGACGTTAACGGGTCCGACGGTAAAATGGTACATCGAATTTCCTAGAGCTTCATTCGACAACTTCAGTACCTTGGCCACAACCTTTTTAACCCATTTTCAGTTACCAATAAGGTACGAAACGGGAACAGAACTTCTTACCAACTTCAAACAGACAACGGCCACTCACATATCTGATCATATACATGAGTGGCGACGTCGTCATAGAATGGTAAAAACGTATGTCCCCAATCAACTCTTAGCTGAATGGTTTATCAAGTCATTACTGCCTTCCATCACGGAAGATGTGGCAAAGGGGGGAGTCATAACAGAAGAGCAAGTTATCGCTCGTGCGCAATATCTGGACTTGATTTACACTCAGTCCAGCACGCTCTACGATAAAATACCTGACGCCCCTAGACCGGAATTCTCAATTCCTCCCCCTCCTAAATCGAACAATGACTCTCATGCTGACAATGGCGTGATTGGCACAACAGACACGAAATTGAAAAAGGCTACATCCAAAAAGGCCCGTAAGATTTCAAGTCAAAATGCCAAAGATGAACTTATTGCTTCTGAAGTAAATTCCATATCGACAGATAAAGGCAAAGAAACCAAACAACCAGGAAGCAAGAAGAAAGGCAAAAGGAAGAAGAAGAAACAAGAGGAATCATCACCTGAAAAATCTTCTTCAAACCCTCGTGGAGATAGGAAACCAAAAAATCCATGCTTTATATGCGATGAGGATCATTGGACAACAAATTGTCCACACAGAGCTGAGCTTAAGAAATTCTTGAAGAATTCAAAAACCTCCGCAGTGTTAACTGATCCGTTTCCCAATCCAGGAACAAATCTGGTTGAAAGTGGAAATGCTTCCCCGTCTCAAGTGCTAATGTTATCGGTTCCAAAACAGCAAAATGATGCTTTGATATCGACAAGGAACAAAGATTATGGGAATCCATATCTGTCGAACAACAAGGATAAAGATCAACATAGTAGTTCGACAACAACTTCGACAGAAGTTGCGCCACCTGCCATTCCCGAATTGACGATAAAACCACCAAAGGGAGTAGTACACAAGTCGACATTTAATCCCCGCGCTAAAGCAGCACAACATTATAATATAGTGGAAGATTTGGCCCAATCGCCATCTGCTATGTCGACTCTTGAAGTACTACATAATTGCCCATCCCAAAGGCAGGATTTATTATCAGCCATTGGTGGGATAGACCCAAAGGATTCCAATCTTGTATCCTTCGACCATAAAGGATACGATCCTTAATTACCAGCTCAACTAGCTTTCCTTGTTCAAGTGAAAGCCCTCAACAAAACTGTTCATCGAACAATTATTGATGAGGGAGCATCTACATGCATTATGTCGATGAGTTGCTGGAAAACTTTAGGATCTCCAACCTGTTGAGGGCCCCGAAATCGGGTCAACAACAAGGGGGATACCCACCCGGTCCGGGACCTGGTTGGCGGCTCCTTGCCCGTTTGGAGTAGCGGGTCCGACTGGGGGTAATGGGACCAGTTTCCCAATGTGAGGGGTGTGTGTGTGTGTAGAGTTTGATGGTATTGATCTAGGGGTATTTTAAGCTAATTTAATTCTAACTTCTAAACTAACTCTATGCTATTGTAATCTAATGAAAAACAATACATCTAATCTACGCTAACCCGGGGTATTTTTCTTCTATTATGCGATCTAGAAAGATTTCAAACAATAGCTGGTAATAAAGATCATTCAGCTATCATAAGAATAGAAATCCATTAAGATAAACCATTCTGCATAAAAAGTTAGGCAAAACAGTTGTGAACAGCATATCGCATAATTAGTTATTCATATGTCAAGCACAAATAAATGACTCCACCGTACAGAAGTGCCAAATGGTAATACACACATTCATACATTAACATATAAAGAACTCAGCTGCATATCACTTTAGGAATATAAGCAGAAATTAGTCAAGAGATAAAAGTACCATTTATGACTGATTTCACTAATAAAGTTCAAGCAATAACGATTTATTTCTACTTGTTCTAATATCTACTAAGAGTACAGAAGTGCAACATCAGTAACAGACATTAAAATGCAAACATAAATAAATCTCGATCCATCCATTCATTAAAAAACCCCTCCGAGGGTGCAAAAGTGCATGTTCTGAGGACAAGTTTTTTGACAAATTTCCGGACCCTTCTCCAAATGCCATGAGAAGGGTTAAATACTACTAACTAATTAATCTTAATTACTCAAATTTAGGGAATGGCTTCAAATGACCGCCCTTTTACTAAAACAAATTTATTTCTAAAAACTGAATCTAATTTCTAACCATTTCTGTATCTGCTCCTTAGTGCTGTAAGCAATGCGCTGTTCGCCCTGAAAGAGTCGGCTGGTTGTCCTTTCCTTTTGTTCGAGCTTGAAAATTAGAAATAACAAGAGCTGGCACCTCTTTCTGACAAACTAGAAGATATTTTCGAAAACCTTTCTCTAGCTGGGTGTATTCGCTATGCGTATACTTAGTACAACCCAGGTTTCTTTCAAACTGATTGTGTTGTTGCTATTTCGGTTTCCGGCCGTGCGAATGACTCAATGAGTTGGGGACTTTGTTGCCTGAACGATTTTCCGAATTGAAACTTGTTTCCGTTCTTTGTTCCAGGTTTTTCTGGAGCGTCCTCCTTCTTTTGCGTTTCTCTTTTTGCTTTACCCAGTCTGAGCTTCAAGATCTTTTGCAAACACGCTGCTTTTGTGCGCCTTTGACTCTGAGTCTTAGATAGTCTATTTTCATCAGCGCCTGTTGGGTGATACTCTGGAATCCGCGGTCCTGCTGCATGCGGCATCCATTTGCAGAGGCATCTTCTCTCTGTTACCCCATTGGCGCTTTCCTCTTTTCCTTAGATGTTTCCTGCATATAGATTTATATCAGTTACATGTCTTGCAGTTTACGCAAAGAAGAAGAGAAATGACGAAAAGATTGACATGAAAGCATTAAGTTCTAATGAATGTGTAATTCTGACACTCATCATGATTTGACTCTTCGAAAAACGCGATACAATCATTCTTGGATACTAAAGCATGGCGATCATTAATTTCCCTTAAGGTGCACGCTCAATTTTTGGTTTACCGTTTATGTCGGAGAATTCTTGCGATGAGTCCTTTCTGCGATTGGAATCGCAGTATCGAGGACTGCGACATCATTAAGTGTTATCGCAAATTGCCAATATCGCAGATCGCAAGATCGCAAGGTTTTCGCTTTATCACTCTGTGCTGCTTATGCGACGTTGCGACGTGCGACGTCCTATATCGGCCGTCGGCGATTCCTTAGGTTTTCCCTTTTTGAGCGCTTTTAATGCACGCGATGCGATGGGTTCTCGCGTCGCTCTTTTTTTCAGTGTATTTATGCGCTTTGGGAAAACGCTTCTCTCTACCTTTGTGACGCGATATAGCTCTTAGGGAGTTAATACAAAATATTTTTTAAACAAAATATTTTTTTGGATTTTTGGTTAAGGGTCCCCCTTTGCTTGATGTTATTACTAATATCAAACAAAGAGGGGGGTTGTTGGTGACCACAACAATGGCGATTCACTGTGAAGAACTAGTTATCTTTGCTTTTCTATTGACCGTTCACTTCCGAAACAGCAAAATTTTATATGTCTAAATTTTGTTATGGACAGATAGAGTAGATTACCCCTCACCTTGTCAACGATACTTTGTCTCAACCTTTTTTATATCCCAATTGCTTGCTTCCTCAGGCTTTTTCTTGCATTCGCACCAGACATTACTTGGTCTTGATTAAAGATAAAATAAGGTCTTCTCTGCGTACTGGCTTAAAAGTATGCTCATTTGTCGTAGGTAGAGCCTCTACTGCCCGCAAGCGTCCATAGCCTCGACAGGGTTACCATGTTATCCAGCAATGATCCTTTTTCCTGCTTGAGGTTATTTACAACATTTCAGAGAAAAAATCCTTTTTGACACACTTTTCCTTTTTTAATTCTCTAAAGAACAATGTCTTGGTTTGGTGGCCAAATTATGACACAGTCATTCACTTGATTTACACTTTTGCTGAACAAGCCGGCTCGTGATGAGACCTCTTGTCTTTTGATTGCAACAATCTTAAGTCGTTGCCCTGTTTTGATAGACAGTATTGGCAAAGTCAGCAAGTTATAATATCTGTGATCATGATAAGCCGGCTCGTGATGAGACCTCTTATTCTTTGAGATATAGTGTTTTCCTTGGATTGTTTCTCTGAATGCTGCAATTTCCTTTTAGCAGGGAGGAAGTCATTGTTTTTCCTTAAGAAAGCTCTGGACGACAATAATAGAGTTTTTGAAAACAACAGTTTTGCAGAGAATACTTATTTTATTATTGATGATACCTTTCATTGCGCTGATACAAAACAATTCTTTACCAAAGGTTGCTTTTGTCAAAGTTTTTAGAGGTTGAAACTAGCATCGTAATCAAGGTGAAGTTAACTCTATTTGTCAATAATAAAATTCAAATTTTTCAAAAATTTTGCTATTTGTACAAGCGAAATCAAAATCTGATAGAGAATTGGCGTGCTCTTTCATGAATCCTTTTTAAATGATCATTTACAACGGGTTTTATTCATAAAAAGAGAAAAATAAAACAAAATAGAAACTAAAAATTAAATCTATCCTACAAAAATTAGAAGAATTCTCTTCTATGGAAAATACATTTTGAGAATTTGTCCATTCACAGGCAGAGAATCTCTCCTGCCTGTTAAATCCTGCAACACAAAAGTCGATGGGCCTATGACCTCTACAATCTGAAAAGGACCAAGCCACAGCTTCTGGAATTTCATATGTTTGCCCTTTTCTTCATGAGCCTTATCCCATTTTAAAACTAAATCTCCCATCTGAAAATTCTTTTTGGTCATTATGTTTTTTTTTTTCTTTGTAAAAACTATCTAAGCATTATATTATATATACAAGAAAGATTACAAACTGCATGACATGCCTTCCAGAGCCTGAAGAGTAACCCTGGGAATCCTGACTGTAGACCTTACAGCTCCCTCGCAGGGGCAGCTTCGCCAAAACCAAACCGAATTATGAGAACAAAAACTTCCCACACAGGGGCAGCACCGAACCATACTCTCAAGGCAGTAAACCAGACACATGACTGCCCACGGAGGGGCTAACAGCAGAGATAGTATGACCCTTATATCTGACAGATGTAAGCGTGACTGTGTCACTGGTGTCAGCTATCCAATTCGACTTCCCAAAGATAAGGCCATACCATAGACTCGACCATAGACTCAGAATTAAACAGGACAAAGAAGTAAGAAGCAAATGCCAAAAGACTGAGACAGAAGAAGCAAATGCCAGAGGACCAAATGACAAAATCAGGACGTTACCCGCCACAGCTTTAATCTTGGAGACGAGCTGAAGATGGAAGGATGGTCGCGAGGTGTGCTTCCGCCTCTTCAACCAGGCTCGTATCTTCAACCACGTAAGCCCACCCATCACCTTCCGCGTGCCCTTCCCACAATTTCCGCCATGTTTCCTCTTCCACACCTGGAGGAGGTGGCCCCACCGGAGGGAAGCGGTCTTGCAGGCTTGATTCCCCCAAGCTTCCAGCATCAGACGCTGGAAGCACCTCAGCAGTGTTCTTTTCCACAGACAAGTGTTCTTTTCCAAGGCTAATCTCCTTACCCGGGTCTTCCATTTGCTTCTCCTGCGGGTCCTGGGGGTGTTCTTCCTCACCTTCTTCCGGAATTTTGGTAAACATGATGGAGATGTGGGCATTAACGCCTGCGTTATCCTCAGTGCTTGGCAAGGTGAATACCACAGAGCCGAATACAGGAAGCTCCGTTTTCCCTTCACAGGAACTCCCGACCTCCACAAATTGTCTAATGGGTAGCGGGGTTGCTCGAGCTCGCCGGTGACAGTAGCAGCAGCAGCAGTGGTGATGCTCATCTGCTGCAGGGGTTCGTGAGGAAGACCCTCTCGATGGACCTCTTCTGCATGGCTGTCGTTCTCGAAGTTTAACCATTGTAAGTCTAAAGCTTCCTCTGTATGCTCGAGGGTGAACCTGGAATTGGTAGCAGCAGCAATTTCCTTCCAATTCACTCTCAGATGCCCAGCTTTCACCTTGGCTACCTTCCCTTGAGAGCCGACAATTCCTTTTCCAGACTTGTTGCTGCAAAAACTCAAATTGCCCTCTCCTTCCAACCCAGCAACCAGAATGGCGGCAAAGACAAGTTTCCAGGCCACAGGGTAATGAAACAGTCCTTGGCTGAAGCTTGCTGTGCTTCCACGACCGCCAACTCTCCTCAGACCAAAATACCCTGCTCGAGCCATCAAGCCTGTGATATTTTCCTCCAGTTCCTCGTTGCAGGTGCACATTAATTCCGCCCTGCTCCTCCATCTACCTCTCCTCTCCTCCATTGAATGCATTAACAAAATGGGGGGCTCAATTGCCATAAGACGTCCTCCTTCGGGGAGCTGTGGGATTTACACGAGGCAGCCCATGCGCTGCATGTGGCATGCCTGTACTTCTCGATTCGACACCCGCATCCGGGGTTTTTGGTCATTATGTTTGAGTCAAAAGAGGATTTTATTAGTGCTTAGTGGTGAGCATGGGTTTTCTTAGCTTGTTCTCGTCGTTCTTCTAGTTTGGTTATTTCGATTTGTCTTAATTGTAAGGAGGAAGTAGGTACTTCATCGATGTATTGAACTAAGGAGAAAGAGGGGATGACTAAGTGAGTAGGAAGAACCGCTTCTCTCCCATAAACTAAATTAAAGGGAGAAGTGCTGATAGAAGCTTTCTTTGTAATTCTATCTGCCCATAAGGCATTTACCAGCGCTTTGTGCCAATTCTTTTGGTTTTGGTTGACTATCTTTTTAATAATCCTGATTAGGTTCTTGTTTGTTGATTCGGCCAACCCGTTACCTTGCGGATAGTAGTTGGAAGAATACTTCAGTTTGAACCCTCTTTTGAGCGCAAACTCAGTCATTGCATTTCCAGAAAAAGATGATGCATTATCAAACATTAAGGCCGTTGGCAATCCAAACCTAGTGATGATAAACTGATCTATGAATTCAATAATGTTTTCAGAATTAGCTGTCTTGAGAGGAACTGCTTCTACCCATTTGGTAAAATAGTCAGTTGTCGTGAGGATATACCTGTGTTGTTTAGAAGAGTGAGGAACGATCTCACCTATTATGTCCAGGCCCCATTGACTGAACGGTTGCTCAATGTTAACCGGCTGCAGTGGCATGGATGACTTCTTTTGTTTCCTTGCAGCAGTCTGGCAGACTTGGCATTTCCTTATGTAATTTTATGAGTCTTTGAACAGCGTGGGCCAGTAATATCCTGCACGCAAGATTTTATGTGTGGTGGCTTCTCCAGCATAGTGTCCACCTGCTGGTCCATCGTGAAGTTCCTGCAAAACCTTTTCGGCTTCAGTTTTCTCAAGACATCTAAGAAGCACAGAATCGTAATTTCTTTTAAACAGAACATCATTTATGAGCTGGTATTGTTTAGCTTTCAATCTCAGGGCTCTCTTCTTGGTGTGATCCAGGTGAAATGGAGCATACCCGTTCTTAAGAAAATAAATGGTGTCAGCATATAATGATTCTGCGTCGTTTAGGCTTACCTCATACGTGTGTACCTCTTCAGGCGAGTTCTCAGGAATTTGCGATGCTCCAGCTAACATCTTGCAGAAGCCTTGACCTCTCACGATGTGTGCTGGCTTGATCTCAAGATCGTATTCTTGTAAGGCGGTGATCCAATTCGCTCTCTTTTCGCCCACGTCCTTCTGTATTAGGAGGTTTCTTACCGCTGGGAACGGTACTATGACTTTGGTATGGGCTTTTAGCAAGAAAGGTCTGAAATATTTGATCGCTTTGAAAATGGCATATGCATGTTTCTCTACGTCTGAGTAATTAAGTTCAGCACCTTGTAAGTTCGAGCTAAAGAATGCGATTGGAGCTTCTGCCTTTTCTTGATTCGCTTGAGTTAAAATCGCAGCATAATATTTCTCTAAGGCAAACGTGTATAAGATAAAAGGTTCTGAAAAATTTGGGGTTGCTAAAGATGGAGCGTTGATGATAGCTTGTTTGATTAAGTTGAATGCTTCGTGCTCATCTAGACCCCATTTGAAATTTGAATTCTTTTTTATCATATTTTGTAAGGGAGAAATAATACGTGAAAAATCCGGGACAAATCTTTTGACAAAATTGATCTGTCCAAGGAAGGATTGCATGGCTTTCTTGTTATGGGGTATGGATATTTCGGAAATTTCTTTGATTCTGTCGGGTTCTATGTGAATACCAGATTTCGACACTATGAATCCGAGAAATTTTCCTTCGCTTAATGCAAAGAAAGATTTCTTTGGGTTGAGCGAAATCCCATACCTCAAACATCTTTGAAAGATTTGCTTCAAATCTTTGAGATGGTTGCTTCGTTTTTTGGAGTACACTGTTATATCATCCAGGTAAATCACTACTGATTTATTGACTAACCCTTTAAACGCGATGTCCATGGCTCTCTAAAAGGTAGCTCCGGCATTGATCAGACCAAATGGCATCTTCCGATATGCATAAGTGCCCCATTTGGTTCGGAACGTAGTCTTTAACTGATCATCGGGATGCACCAGTACTTGATTGTATCCTGAAAATCCATCTAGGAAAGACATTAATTCTGAGCCTGCTACTGCCTGTAATATTTGTTCCATAGGTGGGAGGGGAAAGTTATCTTTCTGACAAGCTTTGTTGAGATTTCGGAAATCGATACAGATTCTAATGTCTCCGTTTTTCTTCCTAACGGGTACCATATTGGATACCCATTTGGAATGCCTGACGGGGAAAATTATTCTGGCTCTCAACAACTTACTAAGCTCAGTTTTTATCTGATTTTCTAAGTTAGGGTGTATTTTTCTGAGCTTCTGTTGGACAGGTTTTTCATTGTCAATCATAGGGATAGTGTGTTGAATGATAGAAGTGTTGTAAGTCTTCAGCTCATCGTAATTCCAGGCAAAAACGTTTTTGTACTGTCTCACAAGACGGATATATGCTGATTTCTCTTCAGGGGCTAGGCCGTGGCCTAGGTTAACGTTTTGTGGCTTCTCGTCGGTTCCTAGGTTCACCGATTCATAGTTCAGAGTTGAACTGTAGAGTTTGGCATTAGCTGACCTTTTGAACTGACTTTTCAAATCATATAGGTCTTCTAACTTGACCACCGATTTGGGTATAGCATTATCAGTGCTATTTTGTTGTATTTGGTGATCATGATGGCCTTCGTCGATTATCTGATTTGAGTAGTATCCTTCAGAAGTAAGGAAATTTACGATGTCAGGATCGTCGTTGAATACTCTCCAATTGGTGATGTTGTCAGGGATGGATGGTCTAAAGATTAATTCTATTGAAAACCTATCAGGACTAAAATCTTCAGAAGGAATAAGTCTAGAGGCTACGTTAGCTAACAGGTCTGCGCTCGCGTTTTGAATTCTTGGAATTGACGAGATGTTGAATGCTATGAAATGTGCAGTGAGATCTTGAACTAACAATTGATAGTGCTTTAAATGACTTGATAGGCAATGTATGGTGTTACGTACCTGTTTTACGACGATCTCAGAATCTCCAAAGACTTGAAGATACTTAACGTTCAATCCGATTGCTTTGTATAGGCCTTGAACCAAGGCTTCGTACTCCGCTGTGTTGTTCGTGCAATCGAACTCAAGTCTGCATGTGAGCATAATCTTGTTCCCGTCCGGGCTAATCAGAACGCATCCTGCTCCTGCTCCCTCATTGGATTTAGACCCATCAAAATATAATTTCCAAAATAAAGATGTATTTACAGAATTATCTAAAAAACTAAAACATTTTGAGTCATCAGTTTGGGAGAAATTTTCAACTTGGGATAAAACTGAATTCTCTAAGTAAGGTGAAATATGAGCATTGAAATTGCCGAGGAAAGAATCTACTGCGTAATTGCCTACAATGCTGCTATTGTATGTTATGGCTTCATTTTCTCCTTCCAGTTCTGTCACTATGTATTTTTGGTGCAAGTCTCGTTCAACCTTTATCTGATTTGGTTTACCATTGTATGGTAACCACATGTGCGACCAGTCGGTTGAGAAATATCCGTGGAGTTTCTCTGACCAATCCCTGCTAAGAATCAAACCATAGAAATCAGGGATATCAGCTACTAGAATGTCGATAACCTGACACACTTTTGGGTTAGACGACAATCTTATGGTCACCTGATTAAGTTCACCAATCTCTTCGACTTGGGATCGATCAAGTTGAACTATACGTACTGTGGATTTTTGAGGTTGCACATTCAATTTGGCACATATTGACCTGGGTAAAATATTGGTTGAAGCACCAGAATCAACCAAGCAATTGTGCACGTTTTTATTGAAAATTTCATAAGTGAGGAGAAAAGGAGTATGAGATCTTGATCTTCCTCCAATCAAGGCGATGTCATTTGGATCAATCTTATTGATCGCGTTGGTTGGAGGCCTTCCCAGATTGTGGGAAGCTACAGCTGTAGGTAAAGATGTAGTAGGCACGGCATGTAATTCTTTCATCATTATTTTCTGTTGATGTTTCAATTTGCTCAACTCGTAAAGAGTGATGTTAGCCCTAGTCTTCTTCATGTCATCAATGATGTTATACTCCATTTCATCCGACACTATCAGTGTTCTTGATGGAGGTGCTTGATCAGATTGGACTGGGCTAAATTGGGTCGCTCTGGCGATTGTTTTCTTTGTTGCGACCTTATCTTTTGTTGCAGGGCTTGCGCCCTTTTGTTTTGGGGTAGTTTGGGGAGGATCAAGTTGATTTTTGCTTCTCGTGCTAACAGGAAATGCTTCTTGATCCTCTTCTTGTGGGAGGATGAAGTCCCACATTCCTTGTAGTTCTACAACTTCTTCATCGTCGGTCTGCCCTTCAGTGGTATTCTCTTCTTCTTCTTCTTCAGATTCAACGTTTGAGACAGCACTGGGTGGTTTTACCTCCATGGGAGGATTTCTTTTAAAAGTCCTATAGGGCTTTTTCGAAGAAGTCTCTGCTACTTGTTTCTTAATATCAATCATCTCATTGGACATGGCTTTCAACACTTTTTGTAATCCTTCCAAATCGAAAGGATCTTTCGTTTGCTTCTTCTTGGTGTCTTCTTTGAAAGAGATCTTCTTAGATTTGCGTTCTTCTATAGCAGATCTCTTTTCTAGGGCTACCACGCGTTTTTCCACTGCTAACGCCTCTGTCAAGTTGTCAACTAAGGTGGTCTTGTTTGCCCTATCTATGAAGATAGCCAAGTTTGGAGTTAAAGCCATGATGTACCATTCACATCTTACTTCCTCGCTGGGTTGTGAAGCAGCGGGGATTTTGTTGAGGATCTTATTGAACCGTAAGTTAAAATCTTTAATGGGTTCTCTAGCCTCAGCCTTAAGATTAGATAGGTCATTGATCAATGTCTTCGTGGATTTGTCATCACCAAACTTGGTGAGGAACTGACTTTGAAAAATATCCCAGCTTGTGATGGATCCGGAAGGTAACGAAAAGTACCACGACCCGGCTGTTCCTTGCATTGTATAAGGGAAAAGCCGGAAAACAACGTCTTCGTTAGTAACTCCGTTGAGATTAACAGAAAGCATGAAATTATTGATATGTTCTTCGGCTAGCATGCCTGCTTCTGGATTGAATTTAGGCAGCCATTTCTCAGGATGGGCAGGTATAGGGCTCAGAGGTGGAGGCATTAAAACCGCCCCGGGATTGTTCCATGGAGACTGGGCCATCGTTGAGCTGCTAGTCAATGGAAGTGCAGAAGATGATCCCTGATGCTAAGAAGATGAAGATATTAAGATCTTTGATGTTTGAAGAGGAAGGGTTGTGGAAGATGAGTGAGTGATCTGGGGTGAAGATGTGGGTGGCTGACTTCGCGGTGAGGGAGTTGAAATGGACGAGGTAGATGAAAGAGTCTCTCTGTCAGACTCTGGAAGTGCTTTCCTTGCTCTTTTCCTAGTGGGGAGAGGGATTTCAGTTGGCTGGATGCCAAACTTTTCACTCTTCAATCTGGTCAGGGGATGAGCAGGATTGTACTGCGAAGTCACGCTGCCTTTAGATTTATCAGACCTCTAAGTAAAAATAGAGAATCCCTGGAGTTTACGAATCAAAGTTTGAAGTTCAGGGGGATCAATGATAAGTTGGTCTGATATATTAGAGTGTGTAGCAGCGGTGGATGCCCGAGCGACTTCTAGCTCCGAGTTTAATCGTACCGGAGAAGTCGGGGGAGTTGGTGAGGGTGATTTGTTCTTAGAATGGTATTTAGATTTTGATTTATGCGCCATTCATAGCTCTGGCCCTCCTTCTAGTGCCAAATATGTTGAGGGCCCCGAAATAGGGTCAACAACAAGGGGGATACCCACTCGGTCCGGAACCTGGTTGGCGGCTCCTTGCCCATTTGGAGTAGCGGGTCCGACTGGGGGTAATGGGACCAATTTCCCAATGTGAGGGGTGTGTGTGTGTGTAGAGTTTGATGGTATTGATCTAGGGGTATTTTAAGCTAATTTAATTCTAACTTCTAAACTAACTCTATGCTATTGTAATCTAATGAAAAACAATACATCTAATCTACGCTAACCCGGGGTATTTTTCTTCTATTATGCGATCTAGAAAGATTTCGAACAATAGCTGGTAATAAAGATCATTAAGCTATCATAAGAATATAAATCCATTAAGATAAACCATTCTGCATAAAAAGTTAGGCAAAACAGTTGTGAACAGCATATCGCATAATTAGTTATTCATATGTCAAGCACAAATAAATGACTCCACCGTACAGAAGTGCCAAATGGTAATACACACATTCATACATTAACATATAAAGAACTCAGTTGCATATCACTTTAGGAATATAAGCAGAAATTAGTCAAGAGATAAAAGTACCATTTATGACTGATTTCACTAATAAAGTTCAAGCAATAACAATTTATTTCTACTTGTTCTAATATCTGCTAAGAGTACAGAAGTGCAACATTAGTAACAGACATTAAAATGCAAACATAAATAAATCTCGATCCATCCATTCATCAAAAACCCCCTCCGAGGGTGCAAAAGTGCATGTTCTGAGGACAATTTTTTTGACAGATTTCTGGACCCTTCTCCAAATGCCATGAGAAGGTTAAATACTACTAACTAATTAATCTTAATTGCTCAAATTTAGGGAATGGCTTCAAATGACTGCCCTTTTACTAAAACAAATTTATTTCTAAAAACTGAATCTAATTTCTAACCATTTCTGTATCTGCTCCTTAGTGCTGTAAGCGATGCGCTGTTTGCCCTGAAAGAGTCGGCTGGTTGTCCTTTCCTTTTGTTGGAGCTTGAAAATTAGAAATAACAAGAGCTGGCACCTCTTTCTGACAAACTAGAAGATATTTTCGAAAACCTTTCTCTAGCTGGGTGTATTCGCTGTGCGTATACTTAGTACAACCCAGGTTTCTTTCAAACTAATTGTGTTGTTGCTATTTCGGTTTCCGGCCGTGCGAATGACTCAATGAGTTGGGGAGTTTGTTGCCTGAATGATTTTCTGAATTGAAACTTGTTTCCATTCTTTGTTCCAGGCTTTTCTGGAGCGTCCTCCTTCTTTTGCGTTTCTCTTTTTGCTTTACCCAGTCTGAGCTTCAAGATCTTTTGCAAACACGCTGCTTTTGTGCGCCTTTGACTCTGAGTCTTAGATAGTCTATTTTCATCAGTGCCTGTTGGGCGATACTCTGGAATCCGTGGTCGTGCTGCATGCGGCATCCATTTGCGGAGGCATCTTCTCTCTGTTACCCCATTGGCGCTTTCCTCTTTTCCTTAGATGTTTCCTGCATATAGATTTATATCAGTTACATGTCTTGCAGTTTACGCAAAGAAGAAGAGAAATGACGAAAAGATTGACATGAAAGCATTAAGTTCTAATGAATGCGTAATTCTGACACTCATCATGATTTGACTCTTCGAAAAACGCGATACAATCATTCTTGGATACTGAAGCATGCGATCATTAATTTCCCTTAAGGTGCGCGCTCAATTTTGGGTTTACCGTTTATGTCGGAGAATTATTGCGATGAGTCCTTTCTACGATTGGAATCACAGTATCGAGGACTGCGACGTCATTAAGTGTTATCGCAAATTGCCAATATCGCAGATCGCAAGATTGCAAGGTTTTCGCTTTATCACTCTGTGCTGCTTATGCGACGTTGCGACGTGCGACGTCCTATATCGGTCGTCGGCGATTCCTTAGGTTTTCCCTTTTTGAGCGCTTTTAATGCATGCGATGCGATGGGTTCTCGCGTCGCTCTTTTTTTCAGTGTATTTATGCGCTTTGGGAAAACACTTCTCTCTACCTTTGCGATGTGATATAGCTCTTAAGGAGTTAATACAAAATATTTTTTAAACAAAATATTTTTTTGGATTTTTGGTTAAGGGTCCCCCTTTGCTTGATGTTATTACTAATATCAAACAAAGAGGGGGGTTGTTGGTGACCACAACACAACCTTGTCGCGATCTTCGACGACATTAAAAGCATTCGACAGAAGGACATATACCCCATATGGTATTCTAAGTAACTTGAAAGTTGAATTAGGAGGGAAAACGGTAGAAATAGATGTTGAAGTAATCGATGGAAATCTTGATTACAACATCCTACTAGGAAGGCAATGGATATATGCTATGGTGGCTGTTGTGTCGACCTATTTTAGGAAGATTGCATTTCCCTTTCAAGGAGGGATTACAATCATCGATCAACAAAACTTCCTCCCCAATGGTTCTCAAGTTACAGGAATCATTCCCATGATCCATGGAAGCCCCCATTCGCTTCAAAATATCGGAGTAGGCCTATTAAAAGATCCTATACTAATGGGAACTTTTGCCCTTCCACCTCCAATCAACCTGGAAGAAGTAGCGTCGATAGGAACCTGCAACATAATATCTTCTAAAAAGATCTCAAAAAACGATATCGACATGGATCATGCAATGGTTTTGCCCCCAAGCCCAACGGAAATATTGTAGCAATCAATGTTCCTAGCATGGGAGGCAAACCCAAGCGTTTGGATAGATAGGTCTAAAGAATATGGTACCCCTTCAGATCCTTGGTCGCAAGTGCATGTCACCGACGAAGGAATTGTCCAATCAATGGTAATTGAAGGAGCACCATGGAATGATTCCCACCATCGTTCCCTTCTTCTGGATTGTGGAGAAGAAGCTCAAGATGACCTTTATCATCCTTCAGTCTTTGATTTCCTATCAAATACTGTAAACACGGTGGATTCCGAGCGAAACTTGTCCAACATTGAAGAGACTATCGCCATAAATATCTCGACCGAAACAGATGTTGTAGAGAATATTTATGTTGGCAAATGTTGGTCTCCTTCAGAACTGGAAATATATAACGCTCTTTTTCGCGAATTCAGAGATGTCTTTGCTTGGTCATATAGTGAAATGTCGGGCATTGACTCGAGTATCGTTGAACACGAAATTAAGATGTATCCAGATATCAAACCAGTATGACAACGGCTACGGCAGGTGCACCCCAAGAAAGTCGTTGCCATTAAGGCAGAAGTTGAAAAACTTCTCCATGCTGGTTTCATCTACCTGGTTCCTCTAACCGATTGGGTATTGAATATTGTCCCTGTTATGAAAAAACAAGGAACAATTAGAGTGTGCGTCGATTATAGGGATGTAAATCAAGCTTGTCCACCCTTCATTGACCATATAATTGATGAATGCGCCGGATGCGAAATCTTTTCATTCATGGATGGATTCTCCGAGTATAATCAAATAAATATCCGCCCACAGGACCAGTCAAAGACTACATTTATTTGTCCGTGGGGCACATTCGCAAATCGAAAATTACCCTTTGGTTTAAAGAACGCAGGGGTGACGTTTTAGAGGGCAATGAATTATGCCTTCCATGACATCAAAAACATCGTTCAACCATACCTCGACGACCTTCCAGCTCATTCGCGAAAGCGGACTGATAATCCGCAGCATTTAAGAGCGATATTTCTATGTTGTTGACACTACAAGATACGACTCAATCCACACAAATGTGTATTTTGCGTCAGTTCTGTTCATTTACTTGGCTTTGTAGTCTCGAAGGACGGGATTCGTCTAGACCCATGTAAGGTCCAGGCAGTCATAAATTTGCCTCCACCTTCGAATTTGCTTCAAATTCAGAAACTCCAAGGGAAAGCAAACATTCTGAGGAGGTTCATTCCAAATTACGCCGAACTTGCTAAAGGTTATACACGTCTTTTGAAGAAGGAAGTTCCCTTTGTCTGGGATCAGGTTGCACAGGCTTCCTTTGATACTTTCAAAGAATCACTAATGAAAGCATCATTAATGTACGCTCCTGATTATCAAAAAGATTTTAACCTGTATCTGGCTGCAGCGGATACGACCATCGCAATGGTTTTAGTTCAAGAAGTCGATGGAATTGAACATCCTATATATTATTTAAGTAAAAACTTAAATGATACAGAAAGAAAATATTCTTACGTTGAAAAGCTAGCACTAGCAGTTGTTCAAGCGATACAGAGATTTCGACACTATGTCCTCTTTCGGAAAGCTACCATTCTGTCAGATTGCAACCCCATGACTTATATATTGTCGCGACAGTTGCTGGGGGGCAAATATTCAAAATGGATAGCAATCCTACAAGAGTTTGATCTGGAATTTGTAAAATCCAAGTCAAAGAAAGCTCTAGTTTTCGCATAATTATTGTGTGATCTCCCATCGTCGTCCAACGATGACACACCCGAAGAAACAATCATGGACAAAAAAAAATTTCTGATATCTGCAAGCAATGAGTGGTATGGGGATATAATCATTTATCTCCAAACCCAAAAATACAAGCCAAACACCTCCCACTCTGAACAAAAACGTATTCGATACTAAGCAAAAGACTACATGATCGTCAGTGATACACTTTACCGTCGTGGTATCAATACAGTTCTGAGAAGGTGCCTCACCCATGAGGAGGCCGAAAAAGTCCTGAATGATTGTCATTCAGGCGCGTGTGGGGGGCATCAATCTGGATATGCTACAACGCAAAAAATCTTACGAGCAGGATACTTCTAGCAAACAATGTTCAAAGATTGCATAACCGCAGTCAGAAGTTGCCATGCTTGTCAAATTTTCGATAGCAAAACCAGAAGACCACTCGCACCTCTGCAGCCAATAGCGGTTGTTGGGCCATTCGCCAAATGGGGCATCGATTTCATGACATGTAACCCCACGTCGACCGGGGGGCATGGGTATATCATAGTCGCAGTTGACTATTTTACCAAATGGGCCGAGGCGATGCCTACATTAGATA
This sequence comes from Pinus tabuliformis, assembly GCA_031772625.1. Lineage (NCBI taxonomy): Eukaryota > Viridiplantae > Streptophyta > Pinopsida > Pinales > Pinaceae > Pinus > Pinus tabuliformis. The sequence continues at coordinate 1,696,106,421 of CM062820.1, read as the reverse complement.
ATACTGGTGAAACAGCCTCCCTCTTCTTTTTCAATCGTGTAGTCACCAGATTCGGCGTACCACAGGCTATAGTCACAGATCATGGATCGCATTTTCGCAATCACATGATGGTCGAATTAGCTGCCAAACTAGGGTTGTCTCACGACAGCTCTACTCCATATTATCCGCAAGCCAACGGATAAGTTGAAGCAATCAACAAGGTCCTAAAGCGCATGTTGCAAAGGATGATTGGAGTTCACAAAAGAAGATGGCACCTAATCCTGTACTCAGCTTTGTGGGCTTACCGAACATCAGTAAGGAATGCAACCGGGTTTACACCTTTCCAACTGGTATATGGCCTGGAAGCAGTCTTACCAATCCAGTGTGAAATCTCGTCTCCTCGCAATTGATCTCCTCCCCGGAACTTCAGAAGAAGAAGCTCGTTTCTTGGAATTAATCCAATTGGATGAAACCCGTCATGATGTCGCTTTGGCTAACGAAGCCCATAAGAAACGAGTCAAGGCACAGTTCGACAAAAATGTCAAACCCCATGTCTTCTCAGAAGGTGACTTGGTCTTGCTTTACGACCAGGAATCCGATAAATTGGGAGCAGGTAAATTTAAGTCTTTATGGATGGGCCCCTATATTGTTAAACGAGTGTTAGCAAAAGGGGCCTACGAGTTAATGGATTATGACAGAATTCCACTGGCGCAACCTCGTAATGGGTTGTACCTCAAGCGTTACTATGCGTAATGGTAACCTGTATGCTTTTGTTATGTTTTTGTTTTCGCTAAAGTGTTTATTTTGGTCAAGTAATCCACTTTTTACATTTATTGCAGATGTCGAACCTATTGGAGTCATGTGTTGGATATGCCGACGGAGCAAGTCGTAGTTCGCGGAACCTATCTTCCGCAGCCTGGGCTATTTTTTATCCAAGCGGCGAGTTAGTAAGTTTCAGAGGGGTATGTATTGGTCGATCAACAAATAACATCACTGAATATAGCGCGTTGATAGAACTTCTCTCTGATGCCATCACACATGGTATACGCCGACTAATTGTCAGGCTAGACTCACAACTCGTAATACTACAACTCAATGGTATATATTCCGTCCGAAACCCAGCTATTTATCGCATGTTCCTAAGGGTTAAGATTTTGGAAAGACAATTTGATTTTATTCAATATCAACACATTTCCAGAAACTTAAACACATTAACTGACTCATTAGCAAATTATGTGTTAGATAGACATTTGCAACATTTATAAAAAGAAACATATCATCAATGTTTGCATTTGGATCATGTAACTTAACCAAAATAAAACTCCGAAAATCAAAAATATATATAACTGTTTATGGTTTACACATAATGTTCTGTAACCAAGACAAAATCGGTCAAATGGCCAAAAAACTCAAAATGCTAGGGGGCACCCTAGTCTAATGATGCTCGTGATAGCAAGTCACAGCCTGTGCGATCATGCGTAAGAGACGAGTCCATCGTCTGGGCACACCAGTAGTATGTCGCTGTAACCTCAAAGGTAGCTCGTCAGTCCTCACATCTGGAATACCAAGAGTGAGGCCCTCAACCTGCTCCTGTAATGTTGTGAGAGTCTCGGCCACGTCGAGGTCACGAAGGATAGCCCTTCCGACGGCCTCTCCTGCTGGGGCAGCAGCTGGTACTCTCAGGCGAACTACTGGACGAACAGGACCAACATCTGCATGTACACATGAGTTTGATTAAAGTCTTGATAGAATAAAGCACAAGGAAATTATAAACGAAAAACGATAAACAGGAATATGGTCAAAGATTTTACCAATGGCGCCCCACTGTTCAACATTCGACAGTACTAAATCTGGATCACCCCGGAAGTCCATGCCAGCGTATGGATACTCGGAATAAACCATCTCCTAACGATCAAACCACCTGAAGAAGGTATCAGAAAATGAAATCTGAGACTGGCCAGCATGCCTAGACATATGGTCAACCCATCTCTGCATACGTGGTTCAGTAGGAGAAGGTAAATCGAGTGCAATATATTGCGATTGCATCAGTGGTATCTTCTCCAAGGCAAAGGCAGTCAAAATAGAACCGTACCCAAAGTTCTTCAACCTCCCGCTCTTTATCTTGGTCAATTGTTCTTTCATCACAAGAAGTACTGCGTTGCACCAGTTGAACACCTTCGGTTGGAGGCATTCCAAGGCATACTGCATGTAAGATCGGTTGGCTACATGAAGAGCCGCACCACTGGCCATCCTACCAAAAGTAAACATAATAGTCCTGAGGGACCTGTCAGTGACATCACGGATGATGATCTTGCCATCTTTACTCGGCTGAGATCCTTCTCTGTAGTACCGGTGAACATAATCTCTCACAGAGTCGTCTCCCCGGGCCGAACCTGATAAAGAGATGGGGGCACCGCGCCTCGACAAGCCAGTCAAGAAATAGATGTCTACTACAGTCAAGGGGATAGATTTTCCCCTGATCTGGAAAACCTAGTTGGTAGGATCCCAAGCATCGAGCAAATACTGCAGTAAGTTGATCTGTTGTCTCATGCTAGAAATGCGGAAAAACTTCAGCAAGCCACAGTTCCGCAGTGCGTTTACTGTAACTGGATCATGTAGGGAAAACATGTCTTCTTCTTCATGCTCACGTTCTCACCATGTAATAGTCATCTTACTCCAAAGATCTCTGAAAAAACAAGAGAAGAGTTAGATCCTGATTTTGGTAAGAAACTGGGAAAATTTCCATCAAAAATTGTGCACAGAATTCCTTCTCGTGCCCATCGCACCTACAGCAGTGCTCTGGGTGCGTTGCATGTCAGATGCCCTTCAGACTGGCCAACATTCAACGCACTTTTCGATACACAGAGGGTGTGCTGAAGGCAGAACGAGATTTTCAAACCCCAGGCGCTCAGAAAAACTAGGAATCAAACTCAAAATGAAAAATGGAAACCATGAAATGAAAGAGCTCAGGTTTAGCTCCTACCTGGTCCAGCCGGCGCCAAGAATCGTCCACAGAATCTCCCGAAATCAGCTGATGAAAATCAAAGGGGGAAAGCACCTCCAAAGCTCCAACAAACCAAAGTTCAAATGAAATGGTAAAATGAGAGGTAAAAACACTTTTTCATTACTTTTTACGTAGTTCAAAGTAAAATATTAGTGTTCTAACTCATTTTCAAGCATATATTGTTCATTTCTGACTAGTTTGATGAAGCAGTTAAAGATACAGTACAATCTTTGAAAGAACAGAGCTATTTATGGTAAAATCAAAATGGGACCATTTAATCGAGCAGTTTTAGCACATAGTTCAAGCTCGTTAAAAAATAAACATAAGACATGAGAAAATGTTTCCCCCCGCGTCTAAGCTCGTTAAAAAATGAACTATTCCCCGGTAAATAACCATCGTGAATGTAGTACTTCAGCCGTTAAAGCCTTGGTCGTGTTTGCACCGTCACCTCCACTTTTTCATTGACCGATCATTCACCTCCATTTGATTGTTTACCCATTTTGAGGAATAGCTGCGAAGAGTGATCTCACTAGCCATCCTTGTAACACTGCCTATAGGAATTTACAGGGTAAGTTCCTCAGACAGAACACCAAAAGGACACCGCTCACAACCAGGTCGCAGATCAATACACCAGTATTTTGACGTGGTTAAAACCCTCAAAGAGGGAAACAGTCCACGGCCTGAGCCAACGCGGCCACTTCAGGAAATTTATTAATAAAAGAATGAAAATTTACATATGTTTCTCTCATGCACGGATTACCCTACAAATGACCCTCCATGCGCTTTAAATAGAATTCATGGACCAATCGGGTGTCAAGCCACGGATCAAGTGTCGGTAATACCGAGGAGAGAATGCACCGTCGGATCACTACATATCGTGACCGTCGGATTGTAAGTTACAAAATGTACAACGGTAAAGAAACACACTTTACCTAACTCTACACTAGACCAAGTTGTACTTAACTATTTCCTATGTGTCGGAATATCCTAACATCCCCCCTTAAGAACAACTTGGGATAGGATTGAAGGATTTACAAATATGACACAATAGGAGAAGGAAGGAGGCACTAGAGCCTATCCCCCCTTAGTGACAACTTCCTGAACTCCAACCATAAATCGAAGTTTAGTGAAATTCGCCTCTGTGAGAGCCTTTGTGAAGATGTCTGCAACTTGATCATCTGTTGAACAATATTGCACTTCAAGAACATGGTCGTGAATGAGCTTTCTGATGAAGTGCATGTGCAGTTCAATGTGTTTGCTGCGCTGATGTTGGACTGGATCTTTGCATAGCTGAATGGCACTTTGATTATCACACCAAAGCGTAGTCGGATGCTGCTGCTGAAGGCCAAATTCTGACAGGATCTGACGAAGCCACAAGGCTTCCTTACTAGCTTCTACGGCACCACGATACTCTGCTTCTGCTGATGAAAGAGAAATGGCAGCTTGTTTCTTACAAGCCCATGTAATAGGTCCTGAACCAAGAGTGAACACATAACCGACAGTAGACTTCCGATCATCAGGGTCACCAGCCCAATCGGAATCAGTGAAACCAACCAATAGAGGAGCTGCTTCGGCACTGTAATGAATCCCAAACTGAACTGTACCTCGAACATAACGAAGTATTCTTTTAGCTGCTTTCCAATGACTTTCACGGGGGTTTTGCATGAACCGAGCAACAAGGCCAACAGCAAAGGAAAGGTCAGGACGAGTATGGGTTAGATACAAAAGTTTTCCTACAAGTTGACGGTATAAGGTAGCATCAACTTCAGGAGAAGTACAAGTAACTGAAAGTTTGATTCCAGACTGAAAGGGAGAAGGGGCTGGCTTACAGTCTTCCATGTGAAAATGACGTAGAATATCACAAGCATACTTGGAATGGGAAAGGGAAATACCCTCCTTGGATTGCAAGACTTGAAGACCAAGAAAATAGTGTAAGTGTCCTAAGTCTGTCATTTCAAATTTCCTTTTCAGGCTAGACTTCACATGGTTTATAAGGTTGGGATCACTACCAGTAAGGATAAGATCATCAACATAAAGAACAAGGATGATAAGAGAGTTGCCCACTTTCTTGGTGTAGACAGTATTGTCAGAATGACACCTAGAAAATCCAGATTCTAAAAGAAAGCTATCCATTTTGGCATACCAAGCCCGAGGAGCTTGCTTGAGACCATAAAGGGATTTCTTAAGTCGACATACAAGGCTAGAGTCTGTTTGTATGAAGCCAATGGGTTGTTCCATATAGATTTCTTCATCCAAGTCTCCATGCAAGAAGGCAGATTTAACATCCATCTGATGGACTTCCCATTTGAAAGAGGCAGCAAGGGAAAGAACAAGGCAACAGAGTTCATTTTGGCAACAGGGGAGAAGGTTTCAGTGTAGTCAATGCCTTCAACCTGTGAAAAACCCTTAGCAACAAGACGAGCTTTATGTTTATCAACTTTCCCATCTGGCCCATACTTGGTTCTGTAAACCCATTTGCATCTAACAAGTTTTCGTCCCTTTGGTAGAGGAACAAGATCCCATGTATCATTTGCCAATAATGAATGATATTCTTCATTCATAGCTGCTTCCCAATCTGGATGGCCTGAAGCTTCTGCAAAGGTGTCAGGATCATAATTTACTGGAGCTTGAGCCAGTAAAGAAGAGGCTCTCTCGAACTGAGAACGTGTGCGTCGCTGATCTGTAGGATCACCGGCAAGATCACCTGCTGCATCTCGAGTAGCACGAACCCATTTTGGAAGCTCAGGAGCTGAAGGAGGATCCTGAGATGGTGGGAGAGGATTGTCATCCTCACTTTCATCATCTGAAGAAGAAATGTTTTCAAAGGTAGAAGAGATAGGGAGAGGTGGCACATCCGCCGGACTAGGCTCGCAGGCCGATATATTTTCATCAAATTTTACATCTCTTCTAATGATAACATTTTTGGACTTAAATGGAATAAGTCTATAGCCTTTGACATCTTCAAAGTATCCAACAAAAGTACATTTTTCACTCTTAGGTTCTAAAGCTTTATGCTTTTCATCTGGAATATGGGCCCACGCTTCACTTCCAAAAACACGAAAATGACTTACATCTGGTTTGATTGAGCTCCATGCTTCTTCTGGAGTGATATTCTTTAAAGCCTTAGTAGGAGTGCGATTTATTATGTAATTTGCACAGTTAATTGCTTCTGCCCAAAAACTAAGACCAAGTCCTTTAGATTGTAGCATACAATTAGCCATTTCCTTTAAGGTGCGATTCTTCCTTTCAGCTACACCATTTTGTTGTGGAGTATATGGAACAGTATGTTGCATTTGAATTCCATTCTCAGTGCAATAGTTGATGAATGTGTTTTTAACATATTCTCCGCCATTATCAGATCTTAACTTAAGAATTTGATGTCCAGATTGTTTTTCAACAAAGGCCTTGAAGGCCAAAAAAGTGTTAAATACTTCACTCTTGAGTTTTAAGAAGTATACCCAAGTGCATCTGGAAAAATCATCAATGAAAGTTAAGAAATACTTGCAGCCAGAAAATGACACAACTGGGAGTGGACCACATAAATCACTATGCACAAGCTGTAAAGGGGCTGAGGCGTGCCAAGAGGCACGTTTTTCAAAACTGTCCCGATGATGTTTTCCGAGTACACATCTGGAACAAACACCATCTCTGCAAGATACCATAGGAAGACCTGTGACCATATTTTCTTTACATAGATGCTGAAGGGAGCGATAGTTTAAGTGACCAAATCGCTCATGCCAAAGTTTGCTCACTTCATCGTTATGAGCAACAAATACTGAGGGAAGATTTGATGACCCAAAGTTGTGAAACTTATACAACCTTGTGGAATCATCAGCAATGCCAGTAGCCAAAATCTGTTTAGGATCTCTTAAGTCCTTGATTACAACATCATGAGGTGAAAATTCAACGATTTTACCTTCACCTGAATGAGTTATCTGATATACAGATAGAAGGTTGCAGGATAAGGTTGGAACACATAATACATCATTAAACTGACCATTGTCTAGATGAACAGTTCCAGTCCCTACAACATTAAGAGATCTATCATCACCAACATATATATTTTTGGTGTTACAATCATTTAAAGAAGAAAACATGGCTTTGTTTTTGGCCATGTGATAAGAAGCTCCAGAATCAATGAGCCACTCATGAGAATGAGAAGAAGAAGATACATTTAATGCATAGCCAGACCGAGATGCTTGACCACCACATGCAGAAAGTGCCATTCCTGAAGATGAAGTTGAAGTTGAAGATTGCCCCAAATGGATGTTATGCTTCTTCATTGCTGCTTCCAAGGCTTCCATCTTCTTAAAGCATTTTGATTCTAAGTGGCCATCTTGATTACAAAAATTGCAATGTCTATCAGTCTTCTTCCCTTTGTTTTTATTTGTCTTATCATTTTGTTGAAATGATTTTTCATTTTGGGGCTGAAATTGCTTAGGACCCTTGTTTGGTTTAGGACCATTCTTTTTAGGATATGACTTCTTAGGATTCTTTGAATTTGGTTGCTGCTGGGCGGCTAATGCTTTCTTGGAAGAGTTTCCAAGATTAAGAAGACCAAGGTGTAAGAGTTTTTCTTGTTCTCTTATTAAAGAATCACAAAAAGAGTCAAAGGAAGGGGACTTGTAGTCTGTTCCTTGAGAAATGAAGGCTTCTCTTGTAGAATCGAAGGTGGAAATAAACACAGAGTAGGCTGGTCCCAACTTTGTAAGAATGGAATAGATAAGATTACTATCTTCTTTCTTAACTTTAACACCTTCCAAAAGATATCTAAGGGTCTTGAACTTGGACAAGAAATCTTCAATGCAAGAAAAATTATTAGGGTCCAATGTAAGCAACTCATTTTCAAGTTGATGGGCTCTAATTTCATTTTTAATCCCAAAAACTTTATTGATTTGTTTCATTGCTTCATCAGGAGAATCAATTTCTGCAATATGGAATCTAAGATCTGGAGAAATAGACATCCCTATCAATCCACGTGCTTGATCTTGCCTATTTTCCCATTTAGCAGCCTTATTTTCATCCTTTGGTTTCTTTTCTTGGCTTGAGGCTATTCTGAAGAGACCTTTACTTCTAAGTAAATCCTCAATGTAAGCCAACCATTGGAAGTAGTTGGTGCTGTCAAGGGTAACTTGGTATTGACTTTCCATTTCAATGGAAACTGAAGCTAAAGATGCTGAAAATAAGTGTTCCAATGGATAGATCTCGAAAAATTAGGCTGGTTTAAAAAAACGGCTCTGAAAACGGCTTCCGGATGAAGAAGTTATGGCTTTTTGAAAAAAAGTTGTTGAAGTTGCCGACGAAGTGCGGGAATGTGCGGAAATGAAAAAAGTCTGCCCCCACAAAATGGAGACTTGAACCCAAGACCTCTACTCTCTTAAAATAGCTTTGAACCAATTGATCTATACAAAAAATTTGAGAGAGAGAGAGAGATAGAGAGAGAGAGGGGGGGGGGTGCTTTGGGTTGCGTGCTTGCTTTGAGAAAGCTCTTTTTCCCTACAAAACAAAAAACACAAAACCCAACACGGACATGCAAAGAAAACGAACCTTATGGCTCGAAGTTAGCTTTAGCCGAAAAACTAAATATTTTCAAAAATAAACAAATAAACCTTGCGGCTCAAAGTTAGCTTTGGCCAGAAACTAAATATTTTCCTCAATGTTTCTGATTTTCCGAGATCACCCTAAGGCGCAGGGAAAAGAGCATACGCATGAGAAAAATCCTTCCTTTCTGTTTCTGATTTGCCCAGATCGCACAGAGTCGCAGGGCAAAGAGCATACGCAGAAATGAAAGGTATAGATCTGGTAATAAAAAGGCTAAATAAACCGAAACCGAAATAAACAGAGAGAAAATAACAGTAAACTGCAAATAAACACTGTATACCTCCAGATCTTAAAAATGACGCAGCTAGGGCTACCAGAAACCTTTTCGCGTGAAACGAAAGGGGTTCCTCACTGGAACAGATGCTCCGAACACAACAGAGCCGTCCTCTCGGCCCGAAAGCAGTTAGAAACAGTAGATCTAGGAAACGGCAGTCGGATGCAGTTCTACCGGCTTCAGATTTGGATCACCAACGGACGCGGCCCTCAAATAGCTCTGATACCATGTAGGAATTTACAGGGTAAGTTCCTCAGACAGAACACCAAAAGGACACCGCTCACAACCAGATCGCAGATCAATACACCAGTATTTTGACGTGGTTAAAACCCTCAAAGAGGGAAACAGTCCACGGCCTGAGCCAACGCGGCCACTTCAGGCAATTTATTAATAAAAGAATGAAAATTTACATATGTTTCTCTCATGCACGGATTACCCTACAAATGACCCTCCATGCGCTTTAAATAGAATTCATGGACCAATCGGGTGTCAAGCCACGGATCAAGTGTCGGTAATACCAAGGAGAGAATGCACCGTCGAATCACTACATATCGTGACCGTCGGATTGTAAGTTACAAAATGTACAACGGTAAAGAAACACACTTTACCTAACTCTATACCTAACTCTACACTAGACCAAGTTGTACTTAACTATTTCCTATGTGTCAGAATATCCTAACACTGCCATGATTGGAAAATTCCAAACCTTACCTGGAATCAGCTGCTACCCATTTTATCACTCGTTCCTCAAAAGATGAGTCTCCTTTAAGCTCTTTTCAACTGACTCATAAAATATGAAAATATTGCCAAGCCATTGGCCTCTCCAGCTCATTAAAGGGACAGGAAGTGCTATCCCTCCTCTAGATTTTAATCTTTTTGGACCTGAGGGATTATTACACAAAAAGACGAGTGCTTGTTTTGTTCGACTCGTTAAAATTATCGAAAATTCATCCCTTTTGTATTGTTTTATACTTTTTCGGACTTAAGGGATTAGATGACGAAAAAGGAATTTTGGAGTTACCTTTACGTTCCTTTTTAGACTCTCTAAAATTGAAAAGGACCGAGTTATCTTTGTCGTTAAACTTGTTAAAAAGATTAATAGCGACAAACTTGTCTATAGACGAGAACGAGTTTCACTATCGCTAAGCTCGTTAAAACATAGCGATGGGTTTGCCCGAAGGGCAAATTATAGAACAAGCATATGTTATCCTCCTCAAGCTTGACAAAAATAAAGAGGTACTGGTCAGCAATGACTGGGGAAAATTGGGAAGAAAACTTAAAGAAACTTTGTTGGTAGCAAGTCGCTCTTGAACATGACACTTCCACTCCGTGTCCGAGTCGGGTTGGGTTGTTTCATTCACCGGTCACATCACCATGGTCACGCCATACCATCCACATTTGGGGTTAATGCTACCAATCCATCACATCAGTGTCACCGATATGTTCAAGAGAAGTCATTCAGAGAGTTCACTTGTGTCTCACCCACTACCATACATTATACTCCATTCTTTCATGACCGCCACCCTGAACCTTATATCACCAGATCGTTTTCACCTCCATTAAAATCATTTGCTCCGTTCCATGTCATTGATGTGGGATTCATTAAGGCCCTCCTGTGATGGATCACTTCTTGTCGACATCAGCTCATTATCCAAGAAGTTGATCTAGGAACACCCCATTAAGTACTTTGAAGCTTGCATGCCTCAATGGCAAGTTTCTCACTTTCGGCGACAGGTTTACATCAATGGCCTTCGACCGAAAGATTTTGCGTGGTGTTCAACGCCAAGTCCTTTATTCACACCACGTAAATTGTACTACAGTACCTTGAGGGTCATTATCATTATCGGTGATTCCTCTCGCGCTTGTTAACAGTTTACATCATTGGCTGGTAATCAAGCGATGTCTTTCCATGTTCGACTTCAGAACATTTCTCACATGGATCGACTTGTACTCCGAGTGAAGATCGAACGAGATTGAAGACCCCAGATCTAGTTTCATCCATCTGGGTTGCGATATATATTCAGGGAAAATAAAGACATCAAATGTACATCATTGCTGCACAGATAATCATCCAATCAAAAGGATGATGGCTCTATCAAAATCATCAGTCTACACTCAGACGATTGTCTGTCCTATGTACATGAAAATGAATTTATAAAGTTGAGCATGGGAATGCCCGCCTCAGCTAGATCATGAAAATATTATGAAGATAATGTATTGTATTGTATCTTATTACAGGTCTCCTCCCAGCATTGAAAGAACTTCGAATCCTCATAATAAAGCATTTCACCCGACATCAAAAGATTAACGACCTCATGCTTTAGGGGGCAACTGTTATAGACATTGGGCCCTACAACCCCAAGCATGAAATGTCCATAAACCAAGGGCTCCTAAGTCCCTAAAATTGTTGTTCTAACCCCTAAAGGAACAAGGTCAACTGATTACAGCTTCTCCCAAAAGTTCTCCATGAAAAACTACTCAGAACTGGTCAAAACTGGATCATTGCACTTGCTCCATGGACAGAGTGCGATGCATTGCACCTTGTACACACGGGAAGTGTGTTGCATTTCAAAAATCCCTTCTATGGGGTGTGATGGACAAGAAAAGACAAGTGGCGGAGACAGTTTGCGAGGTGGATGATCATGGAATCTTCCAGAAACTTCTCCTGGGACACTTGACTCTCAAAATCGCCCAAGGATGAGTAAGAGATCAATGAGATCTCCAAGTGGCATCAAGAACTATCAGAGAGAAGACACTAATCAAAAACCCAGAGTTGACTCACACCTCTGCAAATATCTATATATAGATCTCTCATCCCAGAGATCCAGAGTTTAGAGGCTGGAATTTTGCATATTATAAAGAATTGTTGTTGGTTTCTAGAGACAAACATCAGATTGTTGGGTGATCTAAGCTTTGTTTGAGGTGAAGAGGGGCTTCTTTGCTGGGAGGTTGATGCTGGGTTGGAACAACTGGTTGTAACTCCTCCTGGATCTTTTCTTGTTTATCAATAAAAGCTATTTGAGTTTTCCTCCATGCTTTTGTATCATTGATGCTTGTTACATTTGTATGGTCAATTTACATCTGATCCTAGATTGTTTATGATTATAGATCCATGTCTTTGTATAGTGCTATGCTTATGTGATCTTACAGGTACTTTGTGAAGCTGGGCATGCAAGGGAGCAGGTAGCTGAGGACTATCAAAGAAGAGAGGAATCGAATCGAAAGATTAGCGCAAGACAGAGGTTGGTCTTTCTGTTCCTCTCTATCTATAATTCATAAAGGAAAAACAAAAGTAGTTTTTCTCTATTTGTTTCTAAGGCAGCTGTCACACCTTAGTGGGATAGAGCAGTTCTAAATATACACTTTTCCCTGTAACACACATCCTAGCCAAGCTTTATGTGCTCATTCTGCAAAAAAAAAAAAAAAAAAAAACAAAACAAAAAACAAAAAAAAAAAAAACAAAAAAAAAACAAAAAAACAAAAAACAAAAAACAAAAAAACTTTGCTTTTGGCTTGAGAACCAGGGTAAAAGAGCTAAAGGGCAATCTGGTTTTAGGAGGTATCACTTGACCATCAACCACCTTGTCACTCTTAGGATCATCACAGAGGAATGTCACAATAGTAAAACTAATCTCTTTTGTTGTTTTTTGGGCTTTAGAAAAGCTTTTGACATTGTCACCCGAGATAAACTCTGGGAGAGGCTTCAATAAATCATGGTTCCTCCTAAATTGAGGATTGTTGTAATCCGCCTCTACGAGATTGTCATTGCCAAGCTTAAGACCAACGAAGGGTGGTCTAAAGATATTAAATGCAATATCGGGTTTAAGAAAGGTTGTCCCCTTTCTCCTATCCTGTTTGGTATTTACATCAATAAACTAGAGTGTCTGGAAACTGTGGGCTACAAAGGCATTGAACTTGCTGGTATTATCATTACTTTTCTCATTTACGCTGATGATATCGTTATTCTTGCAAGGAGCCACGATGACCTAGAAAAACAGCTTAAGACTATTCATGTCTACTACTCCAAGGTGGGTATGACAGTTAATACTTACAAGACTAAAGTCATGATCATTAAATCCAAAAAGATCACCCATGGTAGTTTTTTCTATGGTAACCATTGGATTGAGGAGGTTTCTTCTTATAAACATTTGGGTATTGACTTTCTTCAGCAACTCAACTGGAATTATAGAAAAAGAATTATTGGAGGTTGGAAAGCTTATTATGAACTTGAAAACAATTGTAAGTCAGTCGATCTTTACATTTTGAGTAAAAAAAGGTTCCTCTTTGAGACTCTCGTCACCCCTATTATCTTATATGCATGTGAAGTTTGAGGATGTAGTTTATCTAGGGAGTCGTGGAGAAAGATTGAGATGATCCAAAAGCAATTCATAACTTATAACCTCAAGATCAAGGGAAATACTCTCTATCATATCCTCTTAATCGAAACTGGCTTGTCCCTCATTGAAAGTCCAACTATGTTTAGATATCTGATGTATAATAAGAAGCTTCACAATATGGAATCCAAGAGGCTCCCAAAAATTGCTTCTAACTTTAGTCAAAACACCCACCTGCACCTCAAGCACGGGTGACATCAAGATGCTCAGCCTTGGCTCAACCTTTGGGGATTAAGGGGGAGATCATCATGGGAAGCAAGGACAGTGTCAAAGATACTAATACCTCTAATTTGAGGACAAGATGTGGGATGATAAGGAGCTAAAGGGTAAAAGGAAGCTAAGGTACTATACGGAAGTGATCAACCCCACCCTTGATAACCAGAATTATCTCTCTATGTTGACTAGCACTAAGAAGAAAATGAACATCACTAGGATTAGAACTAACTCTCATGAGCTTCGAAGTGAGACCGGGTGGTGGTCTACTCCCAAGACTCCCTAAGACGAGATAATTTGTCAGATTTGTGATACTAAGAAAGTGGAAGATAAAAAGCACTTCCTTTTAGACTATCCAGCTCTTGCCCACATCCGCTCTCAATTCCTTATCATCAACCACAACTCCAATCTTTTTGACTAATTATGTCAGCCCAACTATAGCGATCTTGGAATGGTTATTTCCTTGCTCCTTGATCACAGAAACAAGATTTTGAATAATGACAATTAGACTCTCCTTTCTTGAGGTCTGATAGACCACATTGGTCTTAGTGGATGTTAATCATCATCAATACAAATATTATGTTCTAATATTCATGTTATTTTCAATTTAAAATAAGATAAATAAGTATTATTTAAATGATTATAATTTAGTAATAATAAAATATTATGTTTTAATATGTGGTTGATTTTTTTAAAATTGATTTTTATAATGAAAACTAACATTTTTTATCTTAAAATTTTCTTAATTAAAAATAAATAAATATGAATTTAAAAGGAAAATAAAATTTCCATATTTGAAGAAGTATCGTATTAATTTCAACTTCAACATTTAATCGTTGAAGGCTTCTTATTTCAAGTTAATATGGATGAGGATTTCTTGACTTTTTTTCTTTTTTTTTTAAATTGAGGGCTACATTGATTATCAAGGGAATATACTCAACACATGCTTAGTCTAATTAATTGATTATCAGGGAATATGCTCAACACTTGCTTAGTCTAATTAATTGTTGAAGGCTTCTTATTTCCTCTTGACTTTTTTTTCCTTTTTTTTTAATTGAGGTCTACATTGATTATCAAGGGAATATGCTCAACACATGCTTAGTCTAATTAATTGATTATCAAGGGAATATGCTCAACACTTGCTTAGTCTAATTAATTGTTCAAGGCTTCTTATTTCAAGTTAAGGTGGATGAGGGTCTCTTGAATTTTTTTCCTTTTTTTTAATTGAGGGCTACATTGATTATCAAGGGAATATGCTCAACACATGCTTAGTCTAATGTTTATCAAGAGTTGTAGTGTATTACATAGTTTATTAGGTTGCATTGACTTTTAATAAATTAAAAAAATTAAATTCATGCCAAGTGGTTCCCGCCCACCTGGAATTTGGGATTATTCCAATTTTAATAAATTTCTCCATGATATATGTTGCTCATTATTATTTATAACAGTCATTTATATATAAACAAATTTTATTTAGCAAAATGGTCCATTACTTTTAATAAATTTAAAAAATTATATTTGTGCCACGTGGCTCTCCTTTCACCAATTTCCTAGAGATTTGAGATTACTCCAATTCTAATAAGTTCCTCCATGATAAGTTCCTCATTATTATTTATAACATTCATTTATATATAAGCAAATTTTATTTAGCAAAATAATTTATTTTAGAATAAAATGTGTAATTCATTTTTTTTTCTTAAGTTAAAGTTGACCCATAACATATTTGGTTGAAATAAATAGTTTAAACACATTATATGAATTAATAACACTTTAGATTTCTATCCTAGTATTTCATAAATAAGTATTTATGTGAATTTATATACATTAAAAAAAAGGATAATACATATATGATCATATATTCATAGATATAGTAATCAAACTCATTGGCACATGAGTGCACGGTTCAGCGGTCGGGGCAGTCGGCTAACTCCCACCCCGCCCGCGTTCGATCCTCCATTGTGTTGCTGCACTGCAGCCTATGCTATTCCATTGCGAATGTATTCCGCTGATGTGACAGATTGGATGTGACAGTGTTCAGCGTGACTGATATGTATATATGTACAAAAAAGAGGGCCCAATATCGCTTCTTCTGGGAACTAGCCCCTCCTTTTTTTGATAGTAATCAAACTCATTATTTAACTTAGTATCTATTTAATTGATATTTTATAAGATTCCCTACAACATTATGGATTTAGTTGTAGTTAGATGAAGATAAATAAGCAAGTTAACCGATTATTTCATTATTTAATTAATATTTATATTTTTATCCTAGTAATTAACATCAATATGAATTTATTGAGTTGAAAAAATATAATTTTTAATTACTTTTAAATCAACTTTGCAATCATATAAACTTATTAGTTAACTTAATATTTATTATATTTCCTATAGTATTATAAGAAAATAATAAATTATTTTACCTTTAATGTTCTTAGTTCATATCATTTTAATTAAATATAAATAGTTTTATTTATTTATATATAGATTTGAATAAAAAAATCTAACAAATTAACTAATTTATTAATTAAATATCTAATTCTTCTCTAAATTTGATCTGGTCATATATAGTTGCTGCCCAGTGAATTATACTTGTTACTTTTGGTCAAATTGGTTATTTCTTTCTAGCCGAATGCTCGATCTTTTTATTGAATCTGTTGCCATGGTCTGGGTATCCATCTTGTCCTCAGGATGAACCACACTTGTTAGTTGAGATCAAGAAATGAATTTCGATGAGATTATCCCCGAAACCGATAATGATCACGTAAACCTAACTTCTTTAATTAACCCATAACCTTTTCTTTAATATTCTTTTTCCTAATATTGTCTACCTACTTCAAATCGTTCATTCATATGTTCATATGGGTTTAATGCGTGCTTGTAAGATGTTAATATGAGTTTAATGCGTTCTTGACAACCATGCAGCGAAAAAACGAGAGTGATCCTGACAGGTGATATTCTGCGAATGATCCATTCTCACAACTTAATTGAAACAACCAAAAATACACATTATTTTATTTTATTTTTGACATTTTATAAAATATAAACCATTATTTTTCATTTTTACTTTGGTTTATACTTTTGGAATATCTTTACAATATTTTTGTATGAATATTAAAATAAAACTAAAAATTGAAATTCAATACAAATATGATATCGCATATATTTCTCTTTCTATAAGAATAGAATAATAGGTATTCTATTTATGAAAAACATATAAAAGAAATTTTTTCTCAGCTCATCTCGTGAAGACATTTAATCGTAAATGATTGCACAGCGTTTTTAAATAAAAGTTAATGACGTAATAAAAGTTAGCGTTAAATGTATCCGTTTGTGTTACATCATTACACCTTTACGTTGACCATATAAAAAATATACCAGGTAAGGCACCAAATAATCTAATATAAAATATCTATATAAATAATAAAAATATAAAAATATACAAGGTAAAGTATCAAATAATTTAATATAAAATATTTATAGTAAGAGATGTGTTTATTTTGGAATAAGGTTTTAAAAATTTTAATTTAAAGAAGGGTAAGTATTAGATAGATGATATAAATTTACTTTTCATATAATATTTTAGACTAGTAATTGTCCTAAAATGTACAAAAAGATACTAACAAGATTGTTAAATTGTATTTTAGTTATTAAGGAATTTAGACTTCTGTGATCCATAACATTGTTTAGATAATCTTCGGCAAAATCACATAACCAATCTTTTGTCGACGCGTTTCGAACCAACCAGTGTGGTTCATCGTCAGGACAAGTTGAAGAACCAATCTGGCTTAGCTTGATTAAATAGAGGTGCAGAGACTCCAACGTTAATAATGCCAACGGCTAATTTTTACCAATGACCCTAGTCAAATTAGTTAATTAATATTTAAATTTTTTTAATAACGGAGTTAATTTAAAAATAAATAAATCTAATATTAAATAATAAGAGAATTCCTAGGTAATAACCATAACTTAATAATCTAGTTATAATGGTCATTTCACATTTATTTATATTTGATATTATTCCAATATATTTTTCTAAAAAAGTAATAAACACAATTACCTAATTGTGTTTATTACTTTTTTAGAAAAATATATTGGAATAATATCAAATATAAATAAATGTGAAATGACCATTATAACTAGATTATTAAGGTATGGTTATTACCTAGGAATTCTCTTATTATTTAATATTAGATTTATTTATTTTTAAATTAACTCCGTTATTAAAAAAATTTAAATATTAATTAACTAATTTGACTAGGGTCATTGGTCAAAATTAGCCGTTGGCATTATTAACGTTGGAGTCTCTGCACCTCTATTTAATCAAGCTAAGCCAGATTGGTTCTTCAACTTGTCCTAACGATGAACCACACTGGTTGGTTCGAAACGCGTCGACAAAAGATTGGTTATGTATTTTAGTTTTCATAATCAAGTAAACAATTTTATATATATAGATATGGATAGGTATATATATATATATATATATGGACAGGTATTAAGTAGTGTGCATTATACAATGGATTAGTAACACCAATATGTTTTGAGATAACTGTATTTATATACATGAAACCAAATGGTCATAGAGTAATAAAGACAAGATGGAAAATTGAATTTTGGATGATGCAGTTGTCCATGAAGTTGACATTGAGTGTTGTATATCACATCTTTTTTATAAAGTGGTGGTCATAAATCTAGTGGGGAGTGCACTCAATGATGATGGTAGTTCACATTAAGTGTTGTGTATCACATCTTTTTTATAAAATTGTGGTCATAAATCTAGTGGGGAGTGTACTTAGTGATGATGGTGAAGGCAACAAGGCATAAAGAATCATAGTTTGTTATTTCCTGTCATCTTCAATTTTTCATAATAGATCATATATCACTTTACTCAAAATGATAATGAAAAATAGCACATAAAAATTTCATCCATGAGTTTGATAATATTCTAGACATTTAGGACAATATTAAGTTGGTTTTTCAAAAAAGTGCTAGCGTACTTAGACTATAATTACTTGGCAAACAATTTTTGCCACAACACCTAAATTTAATTACTCTGTACGTTTGTCCCTGTAACCGATTTTGTAATTGACAATATTCCAAGAAGTGTTTTGTCACTAATAAATAAAATGGGAGAGGAACTATTAGTTGCATAAGCATGGATTCACGGATGGTAATAGAACATAAATTGATCACTCTTGAACAAGATAGTAGTAAGAAAATATACAAAAGGTGTCAATATAGAAAATTCATCAACTGATAGACAAGGTTGTATATCTCATGTTTAACCTTATACAATTTGAAAAGAACTTACAATATTTAAAAAAAAAAAACATAAGGCTATGGGACTTATTGACATAAATAGTCCCTTGTGATATTTTTGATGGATCTGCAAACGAGAAATCTGGAGTGCAGGAGGCATTATTCCTACCTCGGAATGCCTTATATTTTTGTAAGTGTGGGGTTGTGTCTAAGCACAAACAATCAATCATATTATATATTGATGAAATTTCCCTTTAAAAAAAGGATCATATAAGTAAAAATATATGAAGATTCCAAGTTGGTGGTAGAATCATAAAGAAGCTCAAGGAAGGAAAGAAGCATTAGGGGTAAATGTCAGCATAGAAGCACCATAACTGGTTTCCAATTTTTTTTCATATAATGTTAATGATTTTATGTTTTGTTTTAAAAAAAACAACTCTCAAACAACAAAACTATGTTTAAAAATTGTTAAAGAACATGCACAATATGTAAACTAAAGGAAATTATTAATGTATTTAAGATCTTAGAGAACTCATTTAGAATTGAATTTTCAAATATAGTGCTTAAACAAATGGTATTCGTATTAGCATGTTTTCTTTGCCACTCTTTGTTTTGGATCAAATCCCAAGGTATACTCTTCGGAAAATATGGTTAATCAGAAACAAACTGATATTAAAGAATCAACACCCAAAGTCCAAAGCATAAAATAGAAAATTGTGAATCTTCTCTGAGAAACAATTCTAAAGAACATCAATATAAAGGCTTAGGACTCAGATCTACCAACTCTAAGAGAAAGGTGGAAATAAAAGTCGAAGCTAAATTTCAACCATTTTGTTGGAAATCTCCCAGCCAAGTTGAATTGGCACATGGACATGGAGGACCTCAATTCAGACTTAATCATAGAGACAATAAGAGGATCCTCCTATGTTCATGAGTTATTCCTATGAAAAAAATCCAGCTTATAACATGTCTACCGTGCCCAAAACTCAAAAGTTGATGCTAAACCAAATGAAAGGGTATTGCTACATGAGGAAGAAATTTGAACAATTAGAAATATTCTAAGTATGGAAAGGGTAGATCCTCCATCCTTTAGCATGTGAACATGAAATAATTAAAATCTAATAAGATGGAAAGCCTAATTTGGAAGTCTCGTCATGGTCAAGGAAAGCCACTATTACTTCCACATCAACCAGTTTGTTTAGAGAAAAGCTCACCTACTAAAGGTCAAGGCTTCCTTTTTACCAACCACCAGCCTAAGGAAGATGAAACTTCTATGACTACTACACAGACAGAATCAAAATTAAATTATTGTGTAAAGGAATTTGTTCGTCTAACTATTGGGTAAATACAATACTTGATATGTTCCTTACCATCAAGGACATAAATCTAAATCCTTTACAAATAGATCTATTCTCAGTTTGTGGTCCAATCTCACTGTATTGTAACAAATTTTTTCAACGCTATTAATATTTAATCTAGAATTATAATACTACTCCAAACGAAGCTTATAAATGATATAATGTGGATTGCTATATTGAGAAAACATGTCCATTCAAAACTATTCAATAGCACATCTATGAAAAATAAACCTAGCCAATTCGATATCAAATGTTTTGCATAATTTTTTCATCTACATAATAAACATTAATAGGGAAATAAAGTCTACAACAACTAAATCCAAACACCATAAATTAAGTTATCAAAAAGAACACTTTGCAGTTTCGAGGAGTTGATTTCCAATAGATCTTAGAGACGCAATAGTCACAATCAACGTTGAACTTAATCCATACCTGAGTAGTGATCTCATCTCTAATATAGAAAAAAAATATGCAGTTCAATAACCAAGAACATAATTACTCCTCACTATAAAGCATGTAACAACCTTTCTGAGCATTGACATGAATTTTACCTTTTGAGACCGAAAATGATGGAGAACAACTGCAAGTTTGCTTACTACATTAAACCATGTTTTGAGTGGGATTTCCAATCAAACACGAAGTCCTCATTGTAACCCAAAGCTAGACACACCTAAAGGAAAAATATGACAATCAGATAGCTCTTATTTACCTTATTAAGGACAAATCATGCAAAATAACATGGGGAAAAAAAACAAATACTACCTAGTGGAAAAAAAAGGTCAAATACTTAGTGATCACTTATGTTTGTTTTCATTATTAAGGCAAAAATATGCAAAGTGACTAAGGAAAAGGAGAACAAATACCATCTAATAGCATAGGAAAAACTATTGAAGATAGCAACAAGAAATGTTAAAAATAGAAAATGCTAAAAATAGCACTGCTACAAATAGCAGTTTCATCCAGTGTTGAACTTAGCTACAATGGATGAAAAGTGAAAATGCTAAAAATAGATTTTCTATAAATAACATTTCGGGATACCTTCCTATTTTAGTCAGTCCCTAAACTATAATAGGAAGTAAAATTCAAATTTGATATTAACAACAGTTTGAAAATTAATTAATTAATTCATCTTGAGTTAATTAGTTAAGGAAAATCAAACTTGAAGTCTATGTGGGGACATGCAACAGTTTCTCCATTAATTGAGGAATTTATCCATCAGTTAAAGAGATAAGGATGAGTTCTAATTTGAGATGTAATTAGTTGGCTTAGTTAACTGAGTCAAGTCCAGTTAGATTGATTTAAATAGTTTGTTTAAATTAAGTAAGTTCAGTTAGTTAATGCATGCTTGCATATAACTACTGCTCTTCAGTTAACTGAATATTCTCTCATACATAACTCATGCATGTCAGTTCAGATAGAGACCCAGTTGAGATCAGATGGAGGGACAGTGTACTGTCAGTTGCTAGGATATTCCTTGGTGAATATTCCTTGCATGAAGAAGGATTTCTATCCAAGAGAATTGTGTTGTTACTTCTTCTTGTTCAGTGAGTGTGATGGGGCCAATTCACACATGTGGCTTCACTGGACCCCAAGAAAATTGCGCAAAGAAATAGGGGCTTGGAGGACTTGATGAGGATATATACTTGTCTATTGAGTCTATGAGCTTCATTGTTTGATTACAGAGAGAGCAGGAAAGATTTTGAGCTGATTCTTTTTGTAACTTGGATAAGATTTCCACTTGTATGATAATACAGAGTTGGGGTTTTAGGCTAGTGCTTTACCTTGGTTATATCTTCTGTGTTATGTGTGATTGATTTCTTCTTATCAGTTATATGTGTTCTTATTGATGTTTCTCAATTCGATTAAGCTTCCACATAATTGTTTGTAGAAGTAGATCAAGTATTTTGCTTTAGTATATTGCGTTATCAGCTGATCTGCAGGTGGAAATTTCTACATGGTATTAGAGAAAAGTTGATCAAGGAAGAACAGTATACAAGAAGGAGAAGTTTGAAGTTTGGTTTCTGAATATTGAAATTGAGTTCTTATCACATCTCTATTTCATCTATGTCGTTCAGTGGTTTAAGACTCAAGTATGCCCTTGATGGCAGCTCGAATTATATAGCCTGGAAGGATCGCATGGAAGCAGTATTAGAGGATAACGGTCTAAAGCACTTCATTGATCAAGAAGTCCCCAAGCCGACTGATGCTACTCAACTGGCGGAATGGAAAAAATGTGTGGCTAGAGCAAGGAGAATCCTCCTGGAGGGAGTTCGAGACCACATTGTCTCGAGCCTCCATGGGAAGGAGACTCCATTTTCGATGTGGAAAACATTGAAAGATCTTTATTAGAATAGCAGTGATCAAAGGAAGCTGGCGCTGAAAGACAAGCTTCATAAGATCAAGTGTGAAAAGGGCGACATGATCTCTACATATCTGAACAAGCTCACCACCTGCAAGGATGAGCTTGGAAGTGTAGGGATCGCGACAACGGATGATGACATGGTGAGTCTTGCACTCCTCGGTCTTCCTAAGAGCTGGCATAGCTACCAAGACTCGGTTAATGGAAGAGAGAAACTACTAGATTAGGAACAACTTTGGTCGGATCTGATGCAGGAGGAGATAAGAAGAAGCACCAGAGATGGATCCTCATCGAAGCAAGATGATGAGGAAAATCTAGCCTTAGCAAGTAAGGCAAGGAAGGGGAAAGGGAAGGCATCCCAATCCAAATCCGGTTCTTCCCATGGTGGGAAGAAGTTTGACAAATCGAAGGTGCGATGCTTTCATTGTCATGAAGTGGGCCATTATGCTACTAATTGTCCACAGAAGAAATCCAAGAAGGGTTCCTCAAAGGGATCTGATGGTGATGCACTAGCCTCACAGTTTGAGTTGGATTTCTCTCTTATCGCATGCATGGTTTCATCCATGGTGAGATGTGTTTGGTACCTAGACAGTGGAGCTTCATTCCACATGTCAGGTGACAAGAATATTTTCAGTACCTTGGAGGAGAAGGATCTCCAGATGCGGATCGAGATGGGCGATGATGGAAAGTATTATGTCTCAGGTGAAGGTATGGTTGTGTTTCAGAGGGAGCATGGAGCTCCCCTCACCCTGACTGATGTAAAGTATGTACTAGGTCTGAAGAAGAATCTTGTGTCCATTGTTGTGCTAGAAGATAAAGGCTATGATGTAGTCTTTAGCAAAGGAAAGGTATTCCTGAGGCATATCAGCACTGGATAGACAAAGCGAATAGGGATTTGAGTTAAGAATCTCCACAAGATGGAGGTAGATGACTGTGCTTCTTTGAGTTCCAAAGCAGAGATGGTGCAGAGCCAAGATGTTGGCAAGCTATGGCATAGAAGACTGGGCCACTTGCACCATGAAGCCTTGAAGATTATGCAACAGATTTCTACCGGTTTACCAAAGGGAAAAATTGAGCAGACGAGTACATGCAAAGGTTGTACCTTGGGTAAGTATGCGAAATATTCCTTTCTGGATCGAGACAGTAGATCTGGAGCAATCCTGGAGCGAGTTCACTCAGATGTTTGTGGACCTTTCTCTACAGCCTCCACCGCTAAACAAAGGTACTATGTTATTTTTATTGATGATTTTTCTCGTAGATGTTGGATCTAATTTATGCAAAAGAAGGATCAGACCTCTTGAGGTTTTGTGAGTTTAAAGCCTTGGAAGAGAAAGAATCAGGAAAGAAAATAAAAGCCTTGCGTAGCGACAATGGTGGAGAGTATGTCTCCCAACAATTTAACGAATTTTGCGCTCAGAAGGAATTAAACGGGAATTGACAACACCCCATAACCCACAGCAGAATGGGGTGGATGAAAAGAAGAACAAATCGATTGTGGGAGTAGCTCGAGCGATGTTGCATGACCAAAGTCTACCACTACATTTGTGGGATGAGGTATGCAGTACAACAGTATACTTGCAGAACAGAAGCCCACACTGTATACTGGGGATGAAGACACCTATGGAGGCCTATTCTGGGAAGCGACCTGATGTAAGTCACTTCCGAATCTTTGGATCATCAGTTTACTGTTATGTGATCAAAGATGCCAGGAAGAAGCTATACCCAACAACTGAGTTGGGAATACTTGTGGGGTACACGGATACACCTCACAACTATCGAGTGTACCTTCCTTCCACTCAAAGTACTGTGGTACGCAGGGATCTGAAGTTCGACGAGTAGAAAGGCATGCACTTATCACTTGAGAGGGAGCTTGAGTTGCATGCAGATGAGGAACTTTCAGTTCCTAAGGAGGAGGAGCCTCAGATTGATGCGGAGCAGCCACATGCAGAGGATCCAGGAGTGGAAACATCCACTCATGTTAAGACTTCTATATATGGGTGGAAACACTCAAGGGAAGCTGACAGGTTGATGCTGGATGTGCGGGAGAATGTGGGACAACCATCTTCTCAGCATAGACAAAGGAGGTTGCCAGAGCGGTACACTGGTTACATGGCCTTGGTTGGGGAGTGTGTAGATTCTAAGCCTTCTTCATTCGAGGAGGCAGTGCAGCACCCAGTGTGGGTTGATGCAATGGTGGAGGAGTATGACTCCATCATGCGGAACTGTGTTTGGGATGTTGTCCCAAGACCTCAGGACAAGTTAGTGGTGAGTTCTAGATGGCTTTACAAGGTAAAGAAAGCAGTTGATGGCAGTGTTGAGAAACACAAGGCAAGGTTTATTGCCTGAGGTTTCTCACAGGTCGAGGGGATCGACTACGATGAGACTTTTGCTCCTGTAGCAAGGTACTCATTGATTAGATCAATATTGGCACTATAAGCTCAGATGAGGTGGAAGATCCACCAGATGGATGTGAAGACAACATTTCTCAATGGGACAATTGAGGAGGAGATGTACATTGAGTAGCCAAAAGGTTTCGAAACCTTTGATAGAGAGTTGCATGTGTACAGACTCAAGAGGGCTCTGTATGGGTTGAAGCAAGCACCCTGTGCTTGGTAGACTAGGATCGACAACTATTTCACCAGATTGGGCTTCACCAAGAGTGAAGCAGATGCGAACCTTTACCACATCATGGTAGAAGGTAAGCCATTGATCATTGTACTTTATGTCGATGATCTGATTTTGACAGGTGATGATCAGCTGATACAGTCTTGCAAGGAGGACCTTGCGAGAGAGTTCAAGATGAAGGACATGGGCCTTGTGCACTACTTTCTAGGCATGGAGGTGTGGCAAGGAGATGGGGAAGTATTTGTGTCTCAAGGCAGGTATGCCAATGAGATACTTAGACGCTTTCACATGGAGAAGTGCAAACCCATGCAGACTCCTAGCTGGGAACTGGAGGACTTCAGGTGACGTAGTAGCTGCTACTGTTTATCAGCAGCTGGTGGGTTCACTTATGTATTTAGTGAACACATGACCCGACTTATGCTTTGTTGTGAACCAACTGAGTCAAGCTATGGTTCAACCTACCAAGCTATTTTGAAAGGCAGCAAAGCATGTGCTGAGATACCTCAGAGGCACATCTCAGTTTGGAATGTGGTACAGACGAACAGAGGGAGTGAAGCTTCAGGGCTTCACAGATGCAGATTGGGCAGGGAGTCCATCAGACAGGAAGAGCATGTCTGGAGGAATCTTTAACCTTGGTTCAGCTGCAGTTTCCTGGTACAGCAGGAAACAGAGATCAGTTGCACTTAGCTCAGTAGAGGCTAAATACATGGCTGCTAGTCAGGCTGCATGTGAGGCCATTTGTATGCGGAAGATTCTAGTGCGATTGTTTGGTCAGAGGATGGATCCTATAATGATCTACTATGATAATCAGAGTTGCATCAAACTCTTTAGAATCTAGTTTTTCATGACAGGTCCAAGCACATTGATATTCGGTATCACCATCTTCGAGACTGTGTTGTCAAGAGGATCATGTTGTTGCTGTATGTTTCGACCGAGGAACGAGATGTAAATATTTTGACAAAGGCATTGTCAAAATGCAAGTTCGAGTTCCACAAAGACAGGATTGGGGTTACTGATAATCCCTTTCTTGTTGAGAGGGAGTGTTGAAGATAGCAACAAGAAATGCTAAAAATAGAAAATGCTAAAAATAGCACTACTATAAATAGCAATTTCATCCAGTGTTGAACTTAGCTACAATGGATGAAAAGTGAAAGTGCTAAAAATATATTTTCTATAAATAGCATTTCGGGATACCTTCCTATTTTAGTCAGTCCCTAAACTATAATAGGAAGTAAAATTCGAATTTGATATTAACAGCAGTTTGAAAATTAATTAATTAATTCATCTTGAGTTAATTAGTTAAGGAAAATCAAACTTGAAGTCTATGTGGGGACATGCAACAATTTCTCCATTAATTGAGGAATTTATCCATCAGTTAAAGAGATAAGGATGAGTTCTAATTTGAGATGTAATTAGTTGGCTCAGTTAACTGAGTCAAGTCCAGTTAGATTGATTTAAACAGTTTGTTTAAATTAAGTAAGTTCAGTTAGTTAATGCATGCTTGCATATAACTATTGCTCTTCAGTTAACTGAATATTCTCTCATACATAACTCATGCATGTCAGTTCAGACAGAGAACCAATTGAGATTAGATGGAGGGACAATGTATTGTCAGTTGCTAGGATATTCCTTGGTGAATATTCCTTGCAAGTAGAAGGATTTCTATCCATGAGAATTGTGTTGTTACTTCTTCTTGTTCAGTGAGTGTGATGGGGCCAATTCACACATGTGGCTTCACTAGACCCCAAGAAAATTGCACAAAGAAATACGGGCTTGGAGGACTTTATGAGGATATATACTTGTCTATTGAGTCTATGAGCTTCATTGTTTGATTACAGAGAGAGCAAGCTTTTGAGCTGATTCTTTTTTTAACTTGGACAAGATTTCCACTTGTATGATAATACAGATTTGGGGTTTTAGGCTGGTGTTTTCCCTTGGTTATATCTTCTATGTTATGTGTGATTTATTTCTTCTTATCAGTTATATGTCTTCTTATTGATGTTGCTCAATTCGATTAAGCTTCCGCATAATTGTTTGTAGAAGTAGATCAAGTATTTTGCTTTAGTATATTGCATTATCAGGTGATCTACAGGTGGGAATTTCTACAAAAACATTAATGTTCAACACTACAACTGAAAGCAAAATTTTATTTTTATGTAAGCATTATGTAGCATTCAAAAAAATCCCCACATTAAATCTAGCAAAGTAAAAACAATCATGTGGTGGGCAGTCAACAACATAAATCAACAACACATGAAAAATCAAGCTAGGCCATAGTTTTGATCAAGTTCTAAAGCATCAGGGTATGAAAATTTTCAAATCCTCCTAAAACATGTACAGTACAACTCAACTCAAAATATGCTAAATTATGACAATAACCAAAATACAATAATTTTTGTAATACCATGAAATCTTATGGATTTCCATTAACTTGGGGATTTAGTCTCTAGAGCCACATATAAAAACACATGCAATAATAATAATTCTCCTCTTAGATTTTAGTTAACATAGGTCCAAACAAATGAGTTATTGTCATTAATATGTTTGCACAAAGACAATGCTTCCATATTGTCCTATATGAGATATTGTTAACTCCCACGTGGAAGAACTTGAAGAGAGGATTAAGAGCTTGAAATTAAAATTGAAAAAGACCTCCCATTTTCTTCATCACTAATTGAAATCGAGGATGAGGATAACTAAACTATCTCTCTTTTTTTTTAAAAGTACTTGTTGATCTTTTGCTCAAGGTTGTGAGAATTTTCTTTCTTTCTAAATTGCAATTATGTTTCTTTCAACAAATATGAGACTTTGTGATAAATACACAACAAATAGAAGAATTTCAGATAAATATTTTGAATCAAAAAGTGATTTACTGTGTTTGATGAAATTTGAACTCTAAAAATCGAAGACTTTCCATGAAAAAATACTCAGAGAGTGGTTTACTATGTGAATGCAAGATCAATAGTAATTGTTGTCAAACTTAAACTTTCACATTGTCATGGGAACAATGTTAAAATTATATGATTGTCATTTGAATCCAATACTATGGAGTTGAAATCATGCTGATGAAGTATAATGAGATGAAATTAATGAATTTTCAGCAACTAACAGTTAAAGTCGAAGATTGATTATTTTGTTATGGTTATGCAACATTTTGGTTTGTATAATGTGAATGGGCATTGAGACAACATCCCACTTTCAACAAGCCAGTTACTCTCGATTTTCTTTCACTACTTAGCAGATGTACAAAACATGTGCAAAAGAAATTTATATTTCTCAAAAGTTTAATAAGTGGGACACATCTCCTCCTCATTTCCACGCTAGGAATTTCTAGATCTGAAAGTTGGTTGACTTTGTGTGAACAAGGGAGATTTCAAAGGTGTTTTGAAGGCCACACCCATAAATTTTTCCTTCACCAAATGAAGGCCAATTCATAAAGAAACTATTGGGTGTCAATTTTCCATTGTTAATGTAGAATTTTGTAGAATTTTTCTACAAATCAGCTAGCTCTGATACCATGTAGAAATTTCCCACCTGTAGATCAAACCAATATATGCAATGTCCTAAAGCATAATACCTTTTCTACTTCTACAAAACATTAAGCAGAAGCATAATCGAATTCATGAGCAACATCAAGTAGAAACATGCATAACTGATCAAGAGAAATAATCACGCATAACACAAGATATATCTAGGGGAAAGCACCAGCATAAAACCCCAACCATGTATTATCAATCAAGTGGAAATCCTCTTCACAATACAAAAATAATTAGCTCTCAAGCTATTCAGTTCTCAATGAACTATGAAGATATGAAGATATGTCTCATGAACCAACCAAGCCCTATATATAAAGGCTTTACCTATGGTCCAATCCCTTCCTTGTGTAGTTTTCTTAGGAAATAATAGCCAAAGCATATGCAATTAATTCCAAACATACCAAGTTAACCAATGGTCCAACTATGCAATCCTTGAGGACACTAGTTCCTCAACCATGCAAAAACTACTTAGTAGAAACAGTCAAGCATCTGATAGTACACTATCCCACATCTGATCTCAACTGGGTCTTTGAAAGAACTGGCATGCAATAGTTATCCATGAGTGAATCCTCAGTTATCTAAAATAATAGTTGTCACATGCATGCAAGCATTCACAAACTATATTTTATTATTTTAACAACTTGTTAAAATAATCTAACTGGACTTGACTAGTTAGAACTAAGTCAACTGATTATCTCATTATAAAACTCATACTTATTCCCTCAATCAGTGGAGGAAATTAAGGACACATTCCCCAATCAGTGGAGAAATAGTTGCATGTTCTCACAAAGACTTCAAGTTTGCTTTTCCGTAACTAATTAACTCATGGAGAATTAATTAATTAATATTCCAAACTGTTGTTAAGACCAAAATTAATTTTACTTCCTATAGATAGACTAGGGATGGCTATAAATAGGAAGGGACCCAGAAATGATATTTTTTAGAACTTTCTATTTTTAGCAGTTTCACCTCTCACCCAATGTGGCCAATGACCTCACTGGCCAAACTGCTATTTTTAGACATGCTATTTTTAGGAGTCCTATTTTTAGCACATTCTAAATTTAACATTTCTTGTTGCACATTTTTCAATAGTTAATGAGGCACATAGAGGTGATACGGAGCAATAAATTTTCATCCAAGTATTATTGGGTTTTCCACAGAGTGTAACACTAGAATTTGGGTACCATCCTTCCACAAATTAAAGACTATGAGTTGTTTACTACTATTTTGGGTTGAAATTTCCTAGATAAGAGGTCATTTGTGGGTCATTAAGGAGCACGAATCACTACCAGGCCCTACTACATGTTTATAGAGGCTATGTATCTAGGTGGGGGTGCAATTCCTTGACCATGGGATATTGTTTCTAAGTTGTAAACTCATAGAAAGTAATTACTAGCAAGATTTGGAGTCAATTGATAGAGAAAAGGCACATATGTATTGATAAATGAGGGAGTAATAGTGTGTGCATTCTTGAGTGGTGTAGTTGGGTGATGTGAAGTGGATTTAGAGAAGTCATGGTAGACAAATTCCCCCAAATACAAGCCTCAAGTTTTATTTGGTGCTAATAGTCACTCCTTACTTAGTGAAGAAAGGGTTTACTATTGATTTTAGTGCTGGAAATTAATAGGGACCATAGAAATTTGGTCTTAGTTTAAGTATGAGTGTGTTGGGAGTTGAAACACTTCATCTACAAGTACCAAAGAATACTCGATATTGTGTATTTTCTAAAAGAGGTCAACTTGCTTAAATAAAGAGTTGCTTGTTATTTAGACCAAATCTATATTTTATTCATGCACTTTTGGTTTCCTATAACTGTTGCAATTTCAAAAGTCTTGTGATATCAAAAACTAAGAAAATAATAAAGTGAAACTGATAAAATAGCAAAACAAACCAAAAAACCAGCATTCTAGCAAAATGTTTAATGAAATGCATGAACCAATAATTTTGGTAAAACATAGAAATCTCTTCAGACTTGGAGGATAAGTAGTGTGAGATTTCCATTGTGCTTGAATACTTAGACGAATTAGGTAACAAACATATATCATGCAACGATAACCATTGAGGTGATTCTCACAAAGTGTTTAATGAAATTCAACACTTAGAAAAATCACACTAATCACCAACAACCCATTAAAATCAGCTTTAAGGGTAAAAGGTTTACCTCAAATTCTTAAAATATATTTATTATTTTTATAGATATATTGAAAAGGTCAACCATGTCCTGAAATCTATTGGAATAAGAGGCTTCTATGTATGTGAGGATTACAACTCATAATTTTTTATTAATTTAAACGATGAAGCATCCAAACAAATAATTCCAAGAAATTGTTGAGTTACACAAACATAATTTCATGCATGTAATTATTATATATATGTTTTGATTTCAATATAACAACAAAAATCACTATGGATGCAAAAGGCCATTACCAATGAAATGTACTCGCAAAATCTAGAATAGTTAAATGCTCACAATATGCATGTTATCTTTATGGTAGGCCTAGTTCTGGCTTTTGAAAAAATAGTTGGCTTATGAAGATGTGATAGACCATAAAGTTGGAAGAGAAGTTGTATGTACGAAAATTTGTGAATGTGAGGGTAATAAATTATTTGATGTTGAAATGAAGGATTTGTACATGTTGCATTGATAGTTGGAATTTTGTATTGCACATGTAACACCACTTAATCCTTCAAGGCAATTTGGAATGATGGGGAGAAGAAGTTACTTATTTTATTAAACACATCCAACTCCTTCCAACACTTAACATAATTAACAAATTTCAAGATAACTTTTATCATATTAACCAACTTCCCAGCTCATTAGCATTTTCTATAAATATTATAACTCCTCAGCAACCACAAGCACAAAGTTCCCATTCTCTGCCAATATCTGCTCTAAAAACTTAGATAACCCTATTCAGCCTTGTTACTATTTGTATATCCATGGAAATGTTCTCTATACCCAAATTTTTCTCAATCAAGGAAAAAAGTTCATTGGGATAGAAATACTAGTTATGCATAAGAGGGTTTGTGAAAGAAGGGATGTCCTCTAAGTATTCTCTCGAGTGGGGTATACCCAAAAATCTACTGATGGCCATCATAGTTGATGATAAACTCATCAGAATGAGCTCCAACAATTATGTTTGATGGATTCCTTGCAAGCTTTGCCATTGCAGCCTTAAGAAAGCAATATAAATAAATCATAATAGAAGATTTATATATTGATCTATTATTAACATAGCACATAAAATATTATATTGTACTCAGATGATAAGGCTTGAAAACATTAGAAAGTTCAAATATAACAATGACAACATATCATTGGTTGATTAAAATAATGGAATGCAATTCAACTTTATAAATTTCATAGCTGAGGAGGATAATATTGGCTTTAATCGAATTGCGTTGTTTGAAAAACTTGTTCTAAGAACATATTATTAGGTATATCTATGGAAATAAATACTAAATGGTTGAGGTGTTATCTTAAAACCATAACAATTATTACTATGACAACATTCAATGCATCAACTTTAACATAGTATATTGGAGATATAAAAAAGGTGCAAGTAAACAGAGCACAATAATTCATCAAGATAGTGATACTTGTCTTATACAACTTGTTCATTTGTATGGTATACTAGGTACTTGTTTTTTAGTATAAATTGCTTCAATTGACATTTGGAACAAGGTTGTTCCTCCTAGTTGTAAGCAAGCCATAGAAATCCCAATTACTAGGTAATTGTCACTTGCAAGAACATAACTACAACAATATCCATTAAATCAACTTCTCTTCCCTCCCAGACTAGACAAGACAAGGTGAGGAATTCCCTTCTCTCCTTTGCAATCCCTCTGATTATTCCATCACCCTCTAGTGCAACATGTACTAGCCTAGGGATGTTGAGATTGCAACAAGATGATGGAGCTTAGTGAAAAGAGTCGCCTTCACTAAGTGGGCCCGCAGGCAAATTATGGCGCAAGTTCTATTTTTGATCACAGTGTGGGTGATCACAGTGTGAGTGATCACAATGTGGGTGACCAAAGTGTGGGTGATCAAAGTCTATTTTTAGACTGGCTGTCAAAAATAGAAAAGTCAAATATTATTGTCTCATAATAATATTTGGACTATAAACTTGATCTTATTCTCTTGGAGCACTTCAGTTTGAGCTACAGATGTGGCCCATGCAGCTGTCAGAAGGAAGTACGTTTTTCTTATGAGTCAGTTGAGTTGTTGCATGCATGACTTCAGTTAGAACTCAATCAGTTGAGTTTGGTGGAGTTGATTGTGGAGTTGATGGAGTTGTGTTCAGTTTGACTTGGTTAAACTAGTTGTAGTTAGTCTAACTGCAGATAGACTAATGATGAGTTGTTAAACTAATTATTAACTCATAATACAACTATAGAATACATCAGTTAACTCAGTTGCATGTCAGTGCATGTTCAGTTCAGCAGGGACAGGTGTTAGAGAATCAGATTGCTATCAGTTGTGACTATAGTTGTGCATCAGATCATGCACAATCAAAGGATTGAGTATGCCAATGAGTTTGCTCATGTATTTGCCCAGTTTGTAGCTTCTGCTCATGTCTTACACATTGTGAGTGATTCTTTGGAGGTGAAATACGAGTTTGGTAGACCATTCCCATTCATTCTTGAGCAGGTATTGAGCAGTGGAGGCAGGCAAGCAGTGGAATAGATTTGGAGATCAGATCTGAGTTGTATTGTGTGTAACAGGTGGAGCTAGTACTGGATTGCTTGTGATAAGCATTGTACTTTGTAATGTTACATGGTCTCAATCATTAATATACAGATAGTGTGGGGTTTTTAGCGAGATGCTTTCCTCGGGTTACATACTGTGTTAATGTGTGAATGCTCTTGATGTTTTATTGTTATTGATGCTGCTATATTGATGATCAACGTAGAGGAGCTTATGTATTTTGTATGTATTCCGCAATAGTACATGATCAGGATAATCTCTGTTGAATATGTGTTAAATTATTCAAAATTTCTACATGGTATCAAAGGTGTTGATCATCAGATGTACTATTCAGGAAGTGTTTACATTCTATTTCTTCAGGCAGAGTCTGTAATCGGGCCAGGTAGCCTCTGGATTCATCCTTCCTTTGGAAGGTGAGATATCCGGTGAATGCCCATACAGTCAATCTCTGTACGAGAAATATTATGTTCTCACGAATTCTAGATCGGAAGCGGTTGAGTTGGAGCTGGTGGAAATTTGAATTTGCAGCAGTGTTGTTGAAAATGTCTTTCAACGGATTGCAAATGTTATTCCAAAGCAAGAGCGACCTGGCGCTCAAGGATAAACTCAGAAACAATAAAGGTGAGAATGGATCTTCATCAAAGGTATCTGATGAAGAGAATTGCGCTTTGGCTGCCAAAGCAAAGAAGGGGAAGAGCAAGAAAGCTTCTCAGTCTGGTGCGAAAGGCAAGAAGCAGGATATGTCCAAGGTGAAGTGTTTTCACTGTCACCAGCACGGACACTATGCCACTAATTGTCCGCAGAAGAAGAAGAACAAGCAGGCTGCTGGATCTTCAGCAGGAGAGGCTCTAGCCTCACAGTTTGAGCTTGATTTTTCATTGATCGCATGCTTGGTTTCAAGTGTGATGGGATCAGTGTGGTTATTGGACAGTGGTGCGTCTTTTCACATGATGGGAGATAGAGATTTGTTCTCTGATCTGGAGGACAAAGATCTTGGAGTGCACATCGAGATGGGCGATGATGGTAGATACAGTGCGACCGGTATCGGTACCATTTCCTTTGAGAGGGAGTCTGGTAAACCCTTCGTATTGAAGGAAGTCATGCATGTTCCAGGATTGACGAAGAATCTCATCTCAGTGGCGATGTTAGAAGACAAGGGGTATGATGTTGTTTTCAGCGAGGGAAAGGCTTTCCTGCGCAGCAAGACAATTGGTGAGACCCAGAATATAGGGGTTTGAGTGAGGAACCTTTATCAGTTGCATGTAGATGGATGCGCAGCAATGGCGGGCAAGGCAGAAGGATTGGTGAGCCGGGATGATGGCGAGTTGTGGCACAGGAGATTGGGTCACCTTCACCATGGAGCCTTGAAGATACTGCAGCAGATCACTACAGGGCTTCCTAAAGGCACACTTGCGCAGTCAGATCTGTGCAAGGGGTGTACTTTGGGGAAGTTTGTGAAAGCCACCTTTCACGAGAAGGATAGTCGCGCCACGAGGATCCTTGAGAGAATTCACACAGACGTGTGTGGACCTTTCTCAGTTGCTTCGACAGCAAAACACAGGTATTATCTGATTTTTGTTGATGATTTCTCTCGTAAGTGCTGGATCTTCTTCATGCAGAAGAAGAGTGAGACATATTCAAAGTTTGTGAATTCAAAGCACTGGTCGAGAAGGAGTCGGGGAAGAAGGTGAAGGCTCTTAGGAGCGATAATGGTGGTGAATACATCTCGGATGAGTTCAAGGATTTCTGCAAGGCAGAAGGGATTCATAGAGAGCTCATAGCTCCCCATAACCCACAGCAGAACGGGGTAGCTGAGCGGAAGAACAGAACGATTGTGGGTGTTGCACGGGCAATGTTGCATGATCAGGGCCTACCCCTTCACTTGTGGGCGGAAGCATGCAATACAACAGTTTATGTGCAGAACCGTTGTCCTCATAGGATACTTGGCATGAGTACACCTGAGGAGACTTACTCTGGTAAGAAGCCTGATCTTTCTCATTTGAGGATTTTTGGTGCTAACGTTTACGTGCATGTGACGAAGGATGCCAGGAAGAAGTTGGAGCCGACCGCAGAGGTTGGGATATTTGTGGGGTACACTGATACGCCCCACAACTATCGTGTGTATTTTCCAGACAGTGGTAAAACTGTTGTGCGACGGGATATAAAATTTCAGGAGGAGAAAGCCATGAAGTGTTTGCTTGAGAGGGAGCTACACTTGCATGCAGATGAGGAGCTATTAGTTCATAAGGATGAGCTTTAGGATGTGGATCAGCCACAGGACGAGGTTCATGGAGTGGAAGAGACCACTCATGCAGCGCCAACCATTAGAGGGCGAAAGCGCTTGACAGAAGCTGAGCGACTGGCTCAAGATGCAGAGAAAGTTGTAGGACCACCTACAGCCCAACGCAGGCAGAGACAGTCACCTGATCGGTACACTGGATACATGGCTCTGATGAGCAAGTGTGTTGTGACTGAGCCATCCTCTTTCGAGGAAGCTGTGGAGGATCCCGCATGGGTAGACGCCATGGTGGAAGAGTATGATTCTATTGTCAGAAACAGTGCATGGGAGATTGTTCCTAGACCGGAAGGGAAATCAGTGGTGGGTTCGAGATGGATCTACAAGGTTAAGCAGGCAGCTGACGAGAGTGTGGAGAAGTACAAGGCAAGATTTGTTGCCCGAGGCTTTTCATAGATAGAGGGGATCGATTATGAGGAGACCTTTTCACCTGTCGCAAGGTATTCTTCCATACGGACGATTCTTGCTCTCTCAGCGTAGATGGGATGGCACATTCATCAGATGGATGTGAAGACTGCGTTCCTCAATGGAGTCATTGAGGAGGAGGTGTACATTGAGCAGCCCGAAGGCTTTGAGGTCTTCAGCAGCGAGTCGCATGTGTGCAGGCTCAAGAGAGCGCTGTATGGGTTGAAGCAAGCACCACGTGCTTGGTACACACGGATAGACAACTATTTCATAGGACTTGGATTCTCCAAGAGCGAGGCGGATCCTAACCTATACCAGATTGTGGTGGAGGGTAAGTTGCTTATCATTGTACTGTATGTTGATGATTTGATTCTAACGGGTGATGAGCTGTTGATACTGTCATGCAAGAAGGATCTTGCTACAGAGTTTGAGATGAAGGACTTGGGCCTCCTTCACTATTTCCTAGGATTGGAAATATGGCAGCGCAGTGGTGGACTGTTTGTTTCTCAGGGCAAGTATGCTCGGGAGATACTGGAGAAGTTCAACATGCATCGCTGCAAGCCTGTTGATACTCCTCTTCCTGGAGGTTGGAGGAAGGAGGATGCCACTTCGGGAGAAGAAGTGGATGCCACTGTTTATCGACAGTTGGTGGGGTCGCTGATGTATTTGGTCAATACACGACCTGATATATGCTATGCAGTTAACCAGCTTTCACAAGCTATGGTTAAGCCTACCAAGCTCTTCTG
This sequence comes from Pinus tabuliformis, assembly GCA_031772625.1. NCBI lineage: Eukaryota > Viridiplantae > Streptophyta > Pinopsida > Pinales > Pinaceae > Pinus > Pinus tabuliformis. The sequence goes on along the minus strand of CM062820.1, from coordinate 1,696,069,667 downwards.
GAAGGCGGGCAAGCATGTATTGCACTACTTGAGAGGCACATCGGGATATGGTTTGTGGTACAGATAGGAGGATGAGGTGAAGCTATGTGGCTTCACGGATGCAGATTGGGTAGGGAGCCCAACAAACAGAAAGAGCACATCAGGAGGGGTCTTCAGTATTGGATCGACAGCAGTTTCTTGGTACAGCAGGAAGCAGAGATCCGTGGCACTCAGTTCAGCGGAGGCCGAGTATATGGCAGCAAGTTTGGCTGCATGCGAGGCTATATGGATGAGGAAGATCCTGGTTGGTTTGTTCGGTTCTCATTTGGATCCTACTGTGAGTTACTATGATAACTAGAGTTGCATTAAACTCTCGGCTAATCCTGTATTTCATGATAGATCTAAGCATATTGACATCAGGTACCTTCATATCAGAGATTGTGTGCAGCGGAGGATCATGTTGCTTTCATACATTCCAACGGAGGATCAGGATGCTGATATTTTGACGAAGACTCTCACCAGGAGAAAATTCGAGTACCACCAAGGCAGGATAGGGGTTGCTGATAATCCATATCTTGTCGAGAGGGAGTGTTGAGATTGCAACAAGATGATGGAGCTTAGTGAAAAGAGTTGCCTTCACTAAGTGGGCCCGCAGGCAAATTATGGCGCAAGTTCTATTTTTGATCACAGTGTGGGTGATCACAGTGTGAGTGATCACAATGTGGGTGACCAAAGTGTGGGTGATCAAAGTCTATTTTTAGACTGGCTGTCAAAAATAGAAAAGTCAAATATTATTGTCTCATAATAATATTTGGACTATAAACTTGATCTTATTCTCTTGGAGCACTTCAGTTTGAGCTACAGATGTGGCCCATGCAGCTGTCAGAAGGAAGTACGCTTTTCTTATGAGTCAGTTGAGTTGTTGCATGCATGACTTCAGTTAGAACTCAATCAGTTGAGTTTGGTGGAGTTGATTGTGGAGTTGATGGAGTTGTGTTCAGTTTGACTTGGTTAAACTAGTTGTAGTTAGTCTAACTACAGATGGACTAATGATGAGTTTTTAAACTAATTATTATCTCATAATACTATAGAATACATTAGTTAACTCAGTTGCATGTCAGTGCATGTTCAGTTCAGCAGGGACAGGTGTTAGAGAATCAGATTGCTATCAGTTGTGACTATAGTTGTGCATCAGATCGTGCACAATCAAAGGATTGAGTATGCCAATGAGTTTGCTCATGTATTTGCCCAGTTTGTAGCTTCTGCTCACGTCTTACACATTGTGAGTGATTCTTTGGAGGTGAAATACGAGTTTGATAGACCATTCTCATTCATTCTTGAGCAGGTATTGAGCAGTGGAGGCAGGCAAGCAGTGGAATAGATTTGGAGATCAGATCTGAGTTGTATTGTGTGTAACAGGTGGAGCTGGTACTGGATTGCTTGTGATAAGAATTGTACTTTGTAATGTTACATGGTCTCAATCATTAATATACAGATAGTGTGGGTTTTTTAGCGAGATGCTTTCCCCGGGTTACATACTGTGTTAATGTGTGAATGCTCTTGATGTTTTATTGTTATTGATGTTGCTATATTGATGATCAACGTAGAGGAGCTTATGTATTGTGTATGTATTCCGTAATAGTACATGATCAGGATAATCTCTGTTGAATATGTGTTAAATTATTCAAAATTTCTACAAGGGAATCTTCATTGTTGATTTCTCTAGGAAATTAACAAACTATAGCTCAGCTCACCATTAATTCTCAACAACTTGTTTTAGCATATTTAACTAAACAATCTTCAACATAATGCAATATAACAAATTCATACATGTAAATGTCTAGGATAACCAAGAATAGGTAACAAAAAATGAACAAGGGAAAACAATCTACAATTAGACTGTACTATTTAACTGGGCATGGACATCAACAACATCAATTAATGTCTATTGTGGTATGAAGATGTAAATTGATTTCTTTCCAATGAACATTTATTTTCCTAATTACATCTCTTTCATGGACACGGATTATTTTATATGGGAGTTTTCTTATCTTGTAAATTCAGATAATAGCTAGCCGCAAATGATAAAGAGGTAGAACTCGTGGTGGCGTGATCCTGGTTTGTATATCTTGTGAGGGGAGTTCGTGTTCTTGCATTTTTTGGCAATATGCATATAGAATATACAAGTAGTTTCTATCCATCTCTATTGGTCATAGGAAAAGAGAAAGAAATAATAATTGTTCGTGGAAAGGAATGTTGAAATGATATAATTTTTTTAAACAATGTACGTAAATATGAACTTATTGTTTTTCTAAAAAGAAATAGGAACATTATGAGGTTAAATGCAATATTAAATAGTTGTATGTAAAAGTTGGTGAAGTAGAAAGTGATATTTACCATTGGGAAATATAGAAGATAGAGTGTATGTTGACTAGAGAATATTTTCTTGTGAAGATTTTTACGCGGCCATTGATTCTTATTGTTGCCTATTGAGATATAAATTATCTTGCATGCATGAGAAGTGCCTGAACAGAAATTTAGATTGATCTTGAGGTCAAAAAACGATCTTTTTCTTGATATGGTAGTGGATGTTAAGCATTGACATTCTTTGTTGTTAATGTCTACAATTTCCTTTTGTAATGTCATACCCTATTATTTGTGCATTATTAAAGCCCGCACCATTCAAAGGGGTAGTTGTTGATATGAACCCCTTGTTATGTGGGAAATGGGTACATATGTTGGATATGAAATGTCCCATGGTGTCTCGTTGTATTGGTGGAAATCAACTACCACGAAGGACAACAACTCTAGGGGCTTTGAGCCAGCTGCATAGAAGATGGAAATGACTTTGCCAAGCACACCATTAACAAGGCATGCTTTGACCCACAAGTTTTTGGGGAGGATAATTTTTTTCTCATTGCATAAGAGGACCTCTATATCCAACTATTCATCTTATCTTGCAAGAAAATATTGTTTTCTTCATTGCTCAACAGAGAAATGTTGCAATTGGCATGTCCAACTTTTTTAGCATTGTCTCAGTATGCAAAGTAATAAAATGGTTCGTTGCATATAGGTGCATGGAATATTGGACTATTTGATGCTCATCGTGCATGAAAGAGGAGGCCGTCATTGACATCAGAATATTCTAGTCTTCTAGAGTAGGTGTACCATTCATGAGGTTCGTTAGACATTTGAAAAAAACAACTTGAGAAGCACTAGCACCTTGTTAATGAAAAACAATTGAAAGCGTTATGAATGTGTTGAAGTTGTGCCAGAGTGCATTGCCACATGATATTATAACATACACAAGAAGGTATTTTATAGGTGGTAACTGACCTAAAATCACCAACAAGGACAATGAAGTGATTTCCTAAAGGTGCATTTCATTTAGAAGGGAATGCTTCTAGCAAATGATCGTCAATATGGGAAATTATTTTCGGACCGATGAAGCACGTCTCATTAATCATAATGTAGTTTACATGGTGAAATTTATCTTGGCGGTTTATAAGTGATTGTTCATTTAGATTATGCATTGATTGCATAGGGATATGAATGGTAGAATAGATTGTAAGTGCATTCATGTTAAAATTTGCAACGCCAGTAGGTGAAAGTAGAAGCAAGGGTTTTTTCTTTTTTTGGGAATTTTCCAATAGTGCACTTTGTAGACAACCAATCAAATAAGGTTTTCATGTCCTAATTGTCCCTGAATGATCATTCTAAGTGGATGTATTGGTTCAATGTTTTTTAAGTGAGAAATAACAATGTTAATAGTTGTGCTTTAGGTGGGAGAGAAGGAGGGATCTTGGTAATATTGAAAAGGGATGATGTTGGGTTTGGGTAATTGAGCGGCTGAAGTCAATGAACTATATGGAAATTTCTTACAAGTGGAAAGGGATATTAGTATATGCCCAATTATGGTTAGGATTGGAGTTTCAATGGACATGTATTTCAATGCCATCAACTTCAATGATATTTTCTGGAGGAGGTGAGAACAGATTTTCCATTCATCCATGTTCTTGGAGTCAAGGGGCGGGGAGGGGGGGTGGGGGGGGGGGTCATAGTAGTTGAGGGATATTCGAGATCAAGGGGTTGATAGTTTTCATGTTCATGATGAACATTCCATGGTTTATATGTTCCTCTTTTTGTTCCTAGTGTGTAATTTTTCTCATTGGTGGAACCAATGTCACTGGGGAATGTGCGAAAAGGAAAATATAGGAGTAGTTCACTCCAACAAAAAGTGGCATAATATGTATCATTAGGGGAAGGGATGGTAATATATTGTGGCAATACATGAACAATCTGTTATCACTCCATAATTTCTTAAGGCTATGAAAGAAACCCATAGATAACCACAAAACCACTTTTAATTTTAGATGCTAGCCCTTCTAAACTTAGAGAGGGATCTCTCTGTCAGATTTAGATTTTTTTTGTAGTGGGATTTTAGGCTAGATGTAAGGTTTAGAATTTTTTTTTTGAATTGTTTGGTTGAGGTTGTAAGGTAAGGCCATTAGGAAATGGAGTCAAAGTCTTAGAGTGGTCAAGTGCATAAATATCAGATCAGAAATAACAGGGCAAGGTAGACAGGTTGTTGGATCTTTAGGGTTTGATGGATTGATAGGGAGGAAAAAGGTTCAAAATTAATTAAACATAGAGAAATTAAGAATTCTATATTTAATTTCAGTTGGAAAACATATATATTTCTTAATATCTAGGACAGAGTGTAATTAAACAAGTTCAACCCATAATCTTCTTTTAAAGAATGAAGAAAAGAAACACATATGAAAAACAGAGATATTATAGAATTATGAGTAGAATAAACATCACCAAGCCTAACACATGACTCCTAAAACAATATCTGTATTAATGGGAAATGATAAATTTATCTCAATGAGCAACTTTACATCAAATGTTATTCCTTTCTTGCTACAAGTCCCAACATTTGTACTTCGATTTGGGAAGTACTTATACAAAATTATCAAAAAAATATCTTGAGTGAAAACCTCAAGATCTTTTACAAAATATCCTAAATTGTTTGTAAAAATAGAACAAAAATATAGATAGTTGAAACAATTTTGATGATCTGGCACTATCTTTGAGGCTTGTTGTTGATGATTGGGCCTGAAAAAGTGTTGCTTTGTTACTGAAGATAAAACAGTTTTTACTCCAAAATTTGACATAGTTGGTCCCATCTGTCTTCATCTGGAATTGGAATTTTAACCAATTTTTTGTAAGTCTCATCTACCTCGGTGTATTTCTGGAAAGTTGGTTTGACTAGAAATAAATGCTTGATTTCATCTTTGATAAGCAAATCAAATTCCAAAGCCTCCATGAAAGCTTTTCCTATGATTGAGCCTCTGATAGCTGAAAACTTTGATTTGTCTTGAGCTATTGAGTACAACTTCTGCTGATAATTTGTTAGGGGCACTAACTTGTCTCCAATTCCCTTTAGTCCTGGCAGTCCTTTTAAATGTAATACATTGAATTTCTTATGAAACTTCTGGATGTTGGTCTCCAAATGTTGGCACTTGTTTTCCAACTATACTAGCAAGTTCCTTTTAGTAAGGACTCTCCTAACTTCCAAGATAGTCGTCATCCTATTTGTAATTTCAAAATCGTCTAACTCATCCTTGGTTTTTGAATTCAAAATTTTAATTAAAGTGTTAGCTTCCCCTGGCCTATGTCCCAAGTTGTTTCTGACTTCTTCCATTAAATCCTTTGATCTTTGTATTAAGTCCTCCTGTTCAAATATTATTTCAATTGAAGGCCATATTTCTGTGATGGCCTCATTTATCTCAACCCATATGCATTCTTTAGCCTGTGCTAGTGTTTGAGCCATCACAGACTCATTCTCTAGTTGCTCAATCCTTTGGGTTAGCCTGTGAGATTTTTGCAGTTCTGCTATGTATGAATTATCTATCTTCAATTTCTGATCCTACAAAGTTTTAAGTTGGGTTTTTAATTTTTCAATTTCCTGCCCTCTAATGGACAGGTCTTCCATAGCTTTAACCAACTCATTTGAGGAATATGTGGTTTGTGCTTCTGTTGTTGTCAATGTAGATTCTCTTGTTGTGGTTGCAACTGAAATAGGCACTACTGTTAGAGGAATTATGGCTAGCTGTGATGATTGTTCCTTTTCCTTGAGCATTCTTTCCATATCCACTTCCATATCCTTAATTTGGCTACTTTGTTCAATTATGATCTTTAACATGCCTTCCTTTTCTTTTTCAGGCTCCCCAACTTCCTTGGCATGTGGGTCTTCTGTAGAGGGCAGCTTGAGCAGCTTCTTCAATGCTTCTATGTTTGTATTCTTTCTCCTCACAATCTCTTCTATTTCTTTTACATCGCTGTGATCATAGCCCAGTTTCATTACCAAGTATTATAGTGATTTAATCTTTGTGTCTTTGGCCAAAGATCAGATATTTTCAAGTTTTAATTGTGACTATATGTTGTTGACTGAGGCCTACATCTTGAAGACTATCATGGTGGTGTTGGTAAAAATAGAGTACAACATTTCACTAGTTTGTTTATGCATGTCCATTGGTCAATGGAGTGAATCTGGTTTGCATCAAAGGAAAATATGGACTTCTTGTAATCAACTGGTGTCTTTGGAAATGGAACATGTGCTTGAAGGAATGCAATTTGCATTTTCCCATTTTTTTTATTGAAGGTTAAAAGAAGCTTGTACTATGAAGAGGTTGTTTGCTTCCAGAATTGGGCGTATGTGGTGGCTTTGAGCAGCTCATTCTTCTTCTTAGTTTCTCTATATTTTGCAAAAATGATTGGTTCAGCTTGGTCCTGAACCAATTCTGTTATTTGAGTTGTATTTGGGGGATCTTGGGAGGCTGAGAATGTTGGGGATCCTATGAGAATATCTTCTTCCCTTGTAGAATCATGAGGGCTTGTTAGGACTATGGTGGCCTGCTCCTCATCCTCCTGCAGAAAAATTGGTTTAGTATTAGTCTTTTGCTTCTTCTTGTATATTATAAATTCTTTGACTCCAATCTCTGTCACTAAAGGGGAATCATCCTCCCTTGGCCTCTTTTCCATTTTTTCTTGAGGTACTAGAGTCTGTGAGGTAGTCATGGATATCACATGTTCTTCTTGGCTCTTGTAATGTATTCTCCTCCCACTAACTTTGATTCATGAACTTCTCTATCTCTGGTCTAGGAGTGTGAGTGTAGGGAGTGGTTTTCTGCTCCACTCTCAGTTTGGAAATGATGCCAAAAGGGTCATATGACCAGGTGAAACTCAACTTGAAGTTCATTTGCTTAAGGAGAAAATATGCATCCTTACCTATTGCTCTGGTGTTACAAATAAATGGTCCAACCTGTGCCTTGATTTTAAACTAAGACTTCTTTTTTGCTGCAACAAAATGGAGATCATCCATATGAATCATCTATCTTATGTATTCCAATGAGAAGATCCTTATGGGAACAAATTTTGGGAGCTTGTATAGTGGAAATTTACACCCATAAAATCTTATCTCGGTTTAGTTTTGGTACAAGTACCAATATTTTGTCTTAGTCTACTCACTGAGATGCATAATTATTTGTATCTCTGGTCCTATCCTAGGCTCTACATTGTGGTTTAATAAATATGATACTATGTGTAAAAATTTATCAACATAATCAGAGAAGGTGTACTCAGTGGAATTTTTCCTCACCAAGGAGGTCCAATGGATTACTGACTTTGGATTACTCTTCTCATCTAATTTTTGCAAAGGGAACGAAACCATATCTTCCTGATGGTAAAGAAACAAATAAATCAACATTGAATCATATTTGAAAGTCCCTTCAGTAAAGAACTTGAGGAATTGGTCATGAATTTATTCTGTAATGAATTCATTGTAATTGAAAATGGAGGTTTTCTCACCAGTTGCAAAAACTGATAAGAAACCAACAATGGCCTCATCAACCCACTGATCAGATTGATAGCCAAGTATGCATGAAATAATTGAAATCACTTGTTTAGTCATCTCAGGGAACATAGAGGATGAGTATGGGGGATTCTTCTTGGGTAATTGGGCATCCTCAGGGAGAAAAATCTCAAAAATCTTGGCTCTCTGTGGGAAGGTTAGGTTTTTGTAGAATTCCATAAGGGAATCTACTAAAAATGGTTTTAGAGAGTCAAAATTTGGCAATTGGAGCATTTGGGAGATGGATTATGCAGTGATGGTGAAGAGGATGTCATTGTTTTGGGCCACAATTGCCCTCTGACTAGGGATATACCTAAATTGACACCAGGAGATGAATTCAGGGAAGTGGTGTGTCTGGGGAAAGATGAATTTGGGTAGGAGAGAATCCCAAAGGCTCAATTCATTGCTCTGGTCCAAGAATTTATGTTTTAACCAGTTGTGAAGATCATACAGGTTGAACTCACAACTAGTTTCAGCAATTTTGTAGTCTTGGTCTACTAGGGGTTGGTGATCTAAGTCTATGATAGGGGGCAGCATAGGATTTTCATCAGAGGCCTTGGATTTTCTTTTAGGTGCCATGATAGAAGAGAAAAGAATAGGGAATTTAGAACTACCCGGGAAAAATAGGCGAAGACTAGTATCTGGATGCAAATTGCTGGCTAGGCATTTGGTTGTAGTGAATGATTATGCTAACTAGTCACAGTAATGTTGTGGATCATTGACTGGGCATTGGGGCAAACTCTATTTGGTTGGTTGTGCATTGGAACTTCTGATTTCCTGTTATTCCAAAATGGCGAAAGGAGGTGATGGAATGTGATTTGGTGGGTTATATAGGAGAAATGATTTTACTGTTGTTAATTTACCATTTAAATGGAGCGGGTCCATTGTCCCGGGAGCGGATAAGCATTTATTTACCCAACGGTTTACTGATGTGGTGGCAAGAGTGCCAGATGGCACCATTATATTGGGGGAGAAGCAGTGACGAGAGGTCGTTTTGGTAGAAGGGAAGTGGGGTTTGCTAGTGTGAGGTGGCGGATAGGCAGTGGGGGAATAGGGAATGACGTAGGAGCGAGGTGGGGACTGTTATGAAACCAAATCACAAAAAGATAGAAAAGATAGATCAACGCCTTAGAAATAAGCCTCTTCGAGGGGGAAACCTCCTTTACATTACACAAATGAACAATTCTTAGATGATTCAAATGACAAAGCCTCCTTTCTATATATAGGAGTCTACAGGGTCACAATATAACCAAGCCGACCTAACAATAACAATATAAAGGCACAAAAATAACAATAGAGGGATTCTATGGGGCACAATAATAATAATATGGGGACAATAGGGGCACAATAATAACAATAAGGGATACAATGACAATAGTAATGGGGGGATCACTAATATTATAGGGACCTAACATGCCACTCTCCTTCAAAAAAGTGTTGTCCTCAACACTTGAGTAGTTATGGATGCTTCTGTATAAAATTCTCATCCTCCTATGTGGAATCTTCAACGGGTAAGTTCTTCCACTTGATGAGATACTCTGAAATTGATCTTGCTTGTTTGACTGCTTGTTTGATGTTTTAATATGATTTTTCCTTCCTCATCAAGTTATGGTAATATTTTCTAAACTAGAAGCTTGTCACCTATAATCTTCTTTAAGCATGAAACATGGAAAACTAGGTGCACTCGAAAAGATGCAGGAAGCTCCAATTTGTATGCCATAGTACCTATGTTTTGCAACACCTTGTACGGACCATAATACTTTGGTGATAATTTTTTATCCTTCTTAGCTTGCTTGAGAGACATTTGTTCATATGGCTGTAGCCGTAGGAATACCCAATCACCTACATCAAAACTTCTTTCACTGCGATGTTGATTTTCCTGCAGTTTCATTCTATTCTGTGCCAAGGTGAGGTTATCCTTTAAGAGTTGGAGAACTTGTTGTTGATGCTCGATGTGATCTTCCACTGCTTGAACCTTAGAATTTTCTGTTAAATATGATGTGATGGATGGTGGATGATATCCATAAAGTGCCATAAATGGGGTCATTTTTGTTGCAGTATGGAAGGAAGTGTTATACCACCATTCAACCAGAGGCAACCATTTGACCCATTGTGTCTGTTTATCAGATACAAAGCAACTAAGATATCCTTCCAAACATTTATTTACTATCTTAGTTTGCCCATCAGATTGAGGATGATAAGATGAGCTATGAGCTAACTGAGTACCAAGACAAGAAAATAATTCTGTCCAAAAATTTCCAATGAAAATGGGATCTCTGTCACTTACAATAATCTTTAGGTTTCCATGTCACTTTTGAATTGTTTCCATAAATGTAGTATAATGCACAAAAGTGTGCATACTTGGTAATTCTGTCTATTACCACCATGATAACACTCTTTCCTTCGGACTTAGGTAAACCTGTGATAAAATCCATTGAAACCTCCTCCCAACATTGGCTTGGAATGGATAGAGGTTGTAATAGTCCTGGAATCTTAATTGTTTCAACTTTATATTGTTGGCAAACCAAACATTCCACCACAAACTTTTGAATATCCGATTTAAGGCCATCCCAAAAAAAATCCTTCTTAACCCCATGGTAGGTTTTTAGAAATCCAGAGTGCCCTCCTAAGGGAGAGGTGTGCAATTCCCTAAGAATCTTTTGTTTGAGTTGGGAATTCTTACATAGGGATACCTGATCCTTGTATCATAATGAATAATTTTTCCAGATAAATGTATTAGATGTACTGGGATCTTGTTGTATCTTTTGAATGAGTGCCCACACTTCCTCGTCATTCTTCCATTCATCCCTTGCTTTGTTTATCCAATCTAGTTGGATAATAGAAATGGCGCAAAGAAATGCTTCCACATCCTCATCCTTTCTTGAGAGTGCATCTGCCACAACATTTTGCTTCCCTTTTTTGTAGATGATTCCAAAGTCATAACCCAACATATTTGTGAGCCATTTTTGCTGCTCTTCTGAAGATAATCTTTGTTCTAAAAAGTATTTAAGATTATCATGATCTGCTTTTACCTTGAAGTGTCTTCCCATTAGGTAGGGTTGCCATTTCTTAAGTGCATGTAGTATTGCCAACATTTCCTTCTCATAAATAGCTTTGTGTAAATAATTTCCTTTGATTGGATGACTTTTGAAAGCAATGGTTCTTTCTTCTTGCATTAAAATAGCACCGATTCCATTTCTCGAGGCATCACATTCCACAATAAAGGTTTTTGTGAAGTCCGGTGTAGCTAAGACTAGTGCTTGGCACATTGCCTCTTTAAGATGTTCAAAGGCCTTTGTTGCTTTTGGAGTCCATGAAAATGCATCTTTCTTCAATAATGTTGTTAGAGGTGCTGCTATTCTCCCATAATTCTTAACAAACTTGCGATAATACCCTGTCAACCCGAGAAATATTTGTATATGCTTTATGGATGTGGGGATTTTCCATTCCTTAATGGTTTTATTTTTGCTAGGGTCTACCTTAACACCTTCATGAGATACAATATGACCCAGATATTCCACCTCTTGTACTCCAAAGAAACATTTGGAGATTTTTGCATGTAATTGTTTCTCCTCCAATAGTTTGAGCACCATGTCAACATGTTGGACATGATCCTTCCAAGACTTGCTGTAGATTAGTATATCATCAAAAAATACTAACACAAATCTTCTAAGGAAGGGTTTGAAAATGGAGTTCATCAAACCTTGAAATGTAGAAGGTGCATTAGTAAGGCCAAAAGGCATGACCAAAAATTCATATGACCCTCATGAGTTCTAAATGCTGTTTTTGGAATGTCTTTAGCCTTCATTCTGATTTCCTGAACGAAGATACAACTTGGTGAAGTAAATTGATCCATGCAATTCATCCAATGATTCATCAATGATAGGAATGGGAAATTTATCTTTAATAGTGAGCTTGTTGAGCTCCCTAAAATCTAGACACATGCGCCATGATCCATCCTTCTTGTGAACTAATACTCTTGGAGCAAAGAAAGAACTTTGACTAGGTTGGATTATACTAGCCTCTAGCATTTCTACAACCATATGTTCAATTTCACTCTTTTGGGCATAGGGATATCTGTACGGCCTGATGTTTGGAGGAACACTTCCTGGAATCAAATGAATAGCATGATCATGATCACGAATAGGTGGGAGACCTTTGGGAGTCTCAAATACCTTGGAATGATTGTCCAAGACGTTTTGGAGATCTGGAGAAATTAATGATTTCGATGTGGGAACCTCTAGCGAACATAATTGTGCAATTACACCTCGTTGTTCCTTCTTTAGGAGCTTTGTCATACCGTTAGAGCTTATTATGTTTCTTGGTTTCCCTACAATACCCCTTAATTCAACTTCCTTTCCTTCCGTAATTTTTTTTATGAAAAGTTCTTGAAAATTAAAAGCTATTGTACCCAAGGATTGTAGCCACTGGAATCCTAGTACAACATCAGCACCACCCATTGGAATGGAAAGCATTGGGCTATTCAATACATATTATCCCATGGATAACTTGATATTATGGCACTTTCCAGAGCAATTTATGGTTTCTCCACTTGCAAGCATCACTTGACACTCTGGTGCTGGATATAGGAAGCAATTCAATTCCTTTGTTATCTTACAATGAATAAAATTATGGGTACTTTCCGAATCAATCAACACTATTACCTTTTTCTTCTTGATATGTCCTTCTATCTTGATAGTCTGAGGAGTGGTAATTCCAGCCAATGCATTACAAGATATGACCAGATACATTTCTTCTTTATCTAGGGTTTGTTCCTGGAGTATATCCTCTTCTTTTGACATTTCTTGTTCCTTTTCTTCCTCCTCCTCACAAACTATATAAAATAATTTCTTCTTAGCACCCTTATGACCTTTAGTGTATTTGCTATCACAATTGTAACAAAGCCCTTTTGCTCTTTTTTCTTCCAATTGTTGTAGTTTCAAACTTGTAGGTTGTGGAAAGCTAGGGGCAACAACACTTCTATATTTATATTTGTGAGTGGTAGGCTTCCTGGTTTCCATAATTTTGCTTTCCATTTTTCTTGCTAACCTGAATGCCTTTTCCAATGAATCAGGTTCCCAAAGGCGAACCTCATGTTGGATATTATCCTTTAAAGTCCCTATGAACACATCAATCCTATGCTCCTCTGGAATATCTTTTACCCTTATGTTCAATTTTTGGAAGTCCTCAATGTGCTCCATCATTGAGCCCTTTTGTTTGAGATTTATCAATTGGCTAAAAAAGGTGTTGCTTTTTGTATCCTCATATTGTGCTATCATTTCTTCCGTAAAAATTGCCCAAGTGACAATTTATTTACGAGAGCAAGCCATCGATATCATGCAAACTGATTTGGTTCCAAATATAAAGTTGCAATACATACCTTTTGTCTGTTTTGCACATTATGGAGATCAAAAAATTGCTCCATCTATAGTATCCGTGTTCCAGGATCCTTGCCATCAAACTTCCTCATATCGATTTTTGGAACATTGTGGGTCTTCAATCCAACATTAGAGTCTATGAAATCATGATTAACATTTATTTTGTTCTCATCATAAGTTTCCTTTACTACCCTTTCACCATTAGTGACCATTTATTGTAGCAACTTATTCAAATTTATCTTCAATTCTTCCATCTTATCGTCCATGCCATTCATCTTAGCTTCCATCTTAGTGTCCATGCCATTCATCTTAGCCTCCACGCTGTCCATCTTAGTTTCCAAGTCGTCCATCTTAGCTTCCAAGTCATTCATCTTAGCTTCTATGCCTTTCTTTAAACCATCAGTCTTAGCTTCTACGTCTTTCTTTAAACCATCCATCTTATTTTCTGTTACCTTTTGTGCGAGTGAAATTTGTTGCACTTGGTTTCATAATATTGATATATCATGTTGCATTTCTTCCTCTTCTTCATGAGTCATGCTAGAGCTTTCAGGTTGCTTACTAGGTGTTTCCATTTTCTTTCTTCGAGGCATCAATTACCGATAATAATCCTTCACTATGCCCTTTGAATTCCTTCAAACTAATTTTTCAAAACAAGCTTATGCAAAAATTTAAAAAATGCACACCTTTTTTAACTGGTAGGAGCTCGATACTGAATCTGATTTACCTCTTTAATTTTGGATCTCCAAGTTTTGAAATCGTGACCTGTAGTAGCCCTTTGTGTCCTCTTTCCAATGCCACCAGTCTAATCAAAATTGGATTCTCCAAGGAAGAGTTATGCCAATTCTCCCACAATGACCTGATTACAGACTAGTTCAGTAAAGCGAACTTTTACGACATGCCACGTGTCACATTTTCAACCTTAGTACCTGAAACTGATACACAGAAAACTAGAGGCCATTGTCTTTCTGAAACTTCTTACGAGATTTCAATCTGATGCTAAAACCAAAAGTTATGATGATTTTCCTTAGGTCACCTGTTTGGAATGTAATTTGGAAGTCTGTAAAAATGCCAACTTCCTCAGATCATATCTCCAAAAATATAGCGAGAAAAGATCAGAAATTTGGACCCAAAGTTCAGAACTATTTCAGCCCAAATGATTTTTTTTTTAGCTTCTGAAACGTCGCATAACAAAAGTTATAGTGAAATGGCACGATGACCTGTTTGGAGTAGTGAAACCCTAGAATCCAAAGTTCTGATACCAAATGTTATGAAACAAGCTCACAAAAAGATAGAAAAGATAGACCAACACCTTAGAAATAAGCCTCTTCGAGGGGTCAACCTCCTTTACATTACACAAATGAACAATTCTTAGATGATTCAAATGAAAAAACCTCCTTTTTATATATAGGAGTCTATGGGGTCACAATATAACCAAGCCGACCTAACAATAACAATATAAAGGCACAAAAATAACAATAGAGGGATTCTATGGGGCACAATAATAACAATATGGGGACAATAGGGGCACAATAATAACAATAAGGGATACAACGACAATAGTAATGGGGGGATCACTAATATTATAGGGACCTAATAGGGACGGGAGGTCGGCCTGGCGAAATGTAAGTGGCGCGGGAGCAGGGGGGGTCAACGGTTAGCGTGAGCGGGAGCAGGGGGGGTCAACGGTTAGCGTGAGCGGGAGTAGGATGGTAGTTTTCGGAGGGGGGAAGGATTGTTTGCAGTTTTAGACAGGGAGGGGGGTGCGAAACACTCAGAAGTCGACACATCGCTGAAAATTTCCACCCCTTCGGACCCACCCTGGTGATTAAAAATCAGAGGGGCTTAGGGGGGCGAATATGATCCCTCACTGTTTATCCAGGTAGGGTGGATCGTGGTCATTTAGACATGTGCCCACTTTTGCAACAAAAGTGTCGCATCAAAACTATATTTACAATTTGTAATTGTGATTAAATTAGCAATTAATTTTAACATTAAATATTTCTAACTAACCTCTAAAGGTGCATTTGAACATGCAGGCCTATTTTTTATTTTTCTAAGGTTTTCATTCTTTTTCTCATTTGATTATCAATCAACCACGTTTAAACAATGTGGTTAATTAATTTTATTCTAACTAATCTAATTCAACCACGATTACATTGTGTGGTTGATTATTCACTAACCTAAACTAATTTTATTTAATCCATCCTAATCATGCTTAAACAATGTGATTAAACTAACTAATCTACTTCTCTTACTTCAATGTGGCATTTTGACTAGCAGCACATTATTCAAAATTTCTAAGGTATTACTAATGCATTTTTCATTTTTTGAGTGGCATTTAGATTTGCTCACTTATTCTTTTTGGGGTATTTTTCATTCTTTTTTCTATTTTCTCATATTTTTTTGAGTTTTTATTCTTTTCACACACACACACACACACACACACACACACATATATATATATATCTTGTTTTTGTATCCCCTTTTTCTTTTTCTATTTTGGAAATAATTTACAGAATGGAATATTAATTACAACATTTCATATACAAAAATCAACATCAAATAGTCAGCTCATCCTATAAAATATAGGACCCTAACACAATCATTGGAGGTAATATGTGTTTCCATTGGTCTTGCTTTCGATGAGGAGAAAATGACCAAGAACGTGCAACTTCAAGGGGAGGCAATGGTTCCAATGAAGGAGGTCTATTCATGTATGTTGTAATGAAATCAGTTGGTGTTGAAAGTGAGTTTTCATAATCATGGTAAACATGTTTGAAAATAGTTTTATTAACATTTTGTTGTTGCTTCAAATCGCACCAGCAACATAAGTGTTGCAGGGGAGATAGAAAGCCTCCTAGACAACCTCTAGGTTGATTGTAGACTAATTCCTAGGACATATTAAAGAGAGGATTACTTAAGAGATAATGTGTGAGGGACTTTCATCACTCCAATTGTCACATAAAAAGGTAATAGGATGGGCTTGGTTCAATAAGCCTTCACTAAGGTAGTTTCAAGCCAACACATGGATCCAAATGTTGGGGGTATATTGGGGCAGTCTCAAAGAGAAATGGCCTCTTCTTCTAGTGGCCAACACAACACGAGGAGACAACTTAAAATTGAAGTTGTAGAAATGGTGGAGAGGAGGAAATGGAGGAGGGAAATAGATGTATAGGGTTTTAACAAATAGAATCCTAAGTGGCAATGTTCCAACAGAAATATGGAATTCGATGTATAGGGATGTAAACAACACAAAATACTAAGCAAAGATTTTCCAATAGGAATATCGACGAGTGAGGAGGTGGGGCAATAGAAACAATGGGGTGCAAAGAAGGTTTAAGACCAAACATGGCATGGGTGTCATTCTCTTCCAAAACCTAATGTAGATCCAGGCTAACCCAAGTCCTATAGGTTAATCAAATACGTAAGTAAATCTATAATTTTACAGGTACTACAATGCTAGTGAATAACACATGTAGTTTTGTGATAACACAGGTACTGTCTTCTATTAAGTAGCTAAGATAAATCCATAGACTAGAGGGGAACCAACTGCATTCATTATACTATTTCAAATGAGGAAAAACACAAATGAAATGAGATTACCGAGAGGAAAATTCTGCACATTGATCATGCTTGGAATCAATATGGAAATTCCATTTACGTTAAAGGGCCCAAATAACCAGTCTATAAATTCAACACAATATCAGTGAAGCCCCCATGAAAAATAAATTGAACCAAAATGGCTTCTCAGAATTCAGACCCTGCAGGTGAGAAATTCCGGAACCAGCCAACCCCCTCTTAAATTGTTTCTTCCCCCTTTTTTATAAGAATAGGGGGAGCTGGAATTACAGTTTACAAAATATCTCAGCCCAAGGCCATCTATCCACTGGACTAGTTGCCTAGGCCTGCGATGGCACTATTTCCAAAAAAGATTACAACAGGGATTTTCTCCCTTTCTTGGAAATAAGTGGAAATTGTAGAACTCATGAAATAAGGAGGAAAACAAAAATATGAAGAAGAAGGTGTCCCTATGTTGTTCTAGTGGAGGCCCCTGATCAAGCCACATCCCTGTTGTGATGCATTCCTCTGTTGCGAAGTTGTTTTTTGTCATTTCTTCCTTTACTATGTGAATGACTAGTTTTGTAGAATAGGGAGTGGGTCGCTACAAGTGCCTATCTCGGCGGTCCTTTTTTGTGTAGAGTGAGGCTCCATGCCGAGCCATTAAGCTTTATTGAGCCTCCCATATTGATCACCTCCGCACCATACCCTTATTCAATGCTCCAGCTGCCAACCCATACGCCTTTACTTCCCTGTACCATGCTCTCGGAGCCTAGCCGTAATCAGGGCCTTTACTCTTGCAGTCGCTGCAGAACCACAAGTTTCAAAGTTCCTTAGCCCCCTTGAGTTTAACCCCTTACGTTTTTGTTTTCTTTATATGACTGGGGACCACAACCAGGGGCTTAGCCATTGAGCGCTGAGACCTTTAGACTTGTGTCTAGGGGTTTGTTTCCTTTGTAACACAAAATCCCGCATCTCAGTGGTTTACAGTGCTTGCCCTAAGACTTCCCTTTGAACCTTGCGATCATTGATCTGTGGGGTTGGGCCCACCGGAGGTATCGCAGTCGCACAGCGGGAGGGGAAAGGCCCATTACCTTTTCCCCATAGCGCGAGCCGACTTTTCCTAACGCAAAATCCTTATAAAATAGAACATATGAAACATCACATTCGAAAGGATTTCCCACATATCATAATCACAGGCCGGGAAGGAATATTGGTGGATTAATAAACTTTACTTCGTGTAATAGTCGATCGCCAATCCACTGGGTGACGCCATCATTTCCATGTCTCACCTTGTGAGTGGTGACACATGTCACCAGGAAATGCTGAAACTGAGTGAAAAGTGTCCCCTATGTGGCCACCTCACCTTCCGTACTGCCATGTGGAGGAGAGAGAAACGGTCCGCCCAGCCTTGGTTTTTTCATGAAATTCCTGGGATGCGGATTACGGGATACATGGGACTTGCGCACCACTGATAATCTAATAGATTGTAAGCATGTTCCTCGGACCTCGTCGATATCCAATTAGACTAGTTCTACCGATATACTCGATTTGCAAACTGCCTTGGTCCTTTGGGCTTTCCTCTTTGTTTTCTAACTTTTCAAAGGGACGCTTCAATATGCTCTAACTTCTGATCGAGAATTCCATTCTTGGACTTCCATATAATGTTGGAAATCTCTTTTCGGGAACTATACAATGGAGAGGGTCAAATTAAGCTCTGATAGCTTCTGTGGCTTGGGAAATGGCTTCAACTTCACTGCTCTTTTGCACTCTTTTCACGACTACAAGCATATTTAGCAGTGAGTGACAACACATTCAAAGAAACAAATGAATGAATGCAGAGTGAGAGTGGTAGTTTTTGAAACAGATGGCGTATTTATTGTGCCCCAATGTCTCTATATAAAATGGTTTCTACAAGGAGTTTCTGGATGACATTAACAATAGGTAATTTTGGAGGTACACTTTGTAAGAGGCATGACAACATTTAATGGTAGCATTTTTATTTTGTTTTTTATACGTTGAAATGTTGCTTAAAATAAGATGGAGTGAAAGAACCGGCTGGAAATCAACATTTTCTCTCCAAATGGAAAGCAAATCTACATTGTGGATGTTCAATTTAGCATCATTTCGAGTAAGGATGTAGGTTTTCAAACCTTACTCGTCAATGAACATTGAATATGTGTAGTGAAAATACCATGGTACTCCATGTTGAAAGCTAAGAACATGGTCTTTTTTGTGAAGGAAGGAATATTCAAGACCCTTTGTGTGTTGTTGAACACAATCATCGAGCTCTTCCTACTATTCAAACTAAGTGGACGTGGAGATTGTTGATGTGTTTAGAAGACATGGGCGGTGATTATTGATTGATGAAGTACAATTTCAATGTTGGAGATCACACGGATTCCAAGAGGTTATACAATGATCAAAATAAATCTTGGCATCAATGACCTAGGTTTCATTTTTCCAATCGAGAATGTCCATATTTTGTACATTTTGCAACCAAAGGAATTTATGTATGTGTGCAGTGTTGGATTTTGTAGCTATGGCCAGTCTTCATAATTATATTTTAGCCCTTGTAATGTATAAAGAATTTGAAATACATGTTCTTAATGTTATTTTAATTATTTAGTCCTTGGAATAATTTATATGATACGTGTTCTTCATGTCGGATTTAAAACAAAATTTTTAAAATTTGAACTTTGAAATTTGAAATTTTGTCTGAAAGTTAGTCAAGTCGGCCCAGTGAAAGGACACACCCATTCTAGATAGGTAGACCACTATATAAAGGCATTCAACCACCTCCACAAAGGCACCATTCGACCATCACACAAGAATACAAGTTATGGGAATCCAAGCAAAGGAAAAGAGGAAGAAAAAGGATGAAGATCTCTCTCTTATGATTTTTCATGTGTGACCCTTTTCTGGGCAGTTTTCTAGACAAGCCAAATTTTTGGGTAGTTTTATGATTAGATCGAAATTTTGGGTAGACCTAAGAATGCCATAATTTTGAAGGGTTGAATTTTTGACTTGATTTGACTTTATTTGAAGGCTAGAGACTAGGTTTGACCATATATTTTTTATCTTGTTGGTGGCATAGTTGATTAGTTTCATTAGATGTATCTCTTGTTGAACTGAAAGATTTCTCTAAGGAAAAGGTTGTTATGTTTTTCCCTCAAGTGGGCCTTCCCAAGGTAAATCTTTTGTTCTCTTTATGTGCATTGTGATATCTACTGTCTTTATGGTTTAAGGTTGAATTTCTGAAGTGTAATTGCTTAATAATAAACTTGA
Organism: Pinus tabuliformis; assembly: GCA_031772625.1. Lineage (NCBI taxonomy): Eukaryota > Viridiplantae > Streptophyta > Pinopsida > Pinales > Pinaceae > Pinus > Pinus tabuliformis. The sequence continues at coordinate 1,696,049,549 of CM062820.1, read as the reverse complement.
GTTGTTAAAAGAATATCTATACATTCGAAGTAATTACCAATAGTTCAGAAGTATTGTGCTTGTACATATTGCACTTGAATAATCAACATGTGGATCCTCTATGTTTCCATTCGTAGCTAAGGAAAATAAAAAAGTAAAAGTTTGCAACAAATGAAATTACTATATAGAAATTAACAAAGAGAAGTATTTTTAGATGAAAATCTACACCAATAATTAAGTGTGTGAAGACCTTTTTAAGATGTGGGTTTTTTATAATGTTTTGAATTCTCCAATCGTAGCAATTGCTCAAGGTGGAGGGAGCATTATCAGGCATGACCATGTGTAATTTATGCCACTAAGTATTAGCTACACTAAGAATGAAGAAGAATTTCAGGCTTCCTATTTGTGTGATTGTATTAGTTAGCTCACATATTTGCTTGCACCAAAAATAGTGTGTTCCTTGAAGACCCGAACCAAAACACATGACTCGTTCTAGAAAATTAAAATATGGGAAGTCATGAAGGCATTGTCAAAGCTTTGAAAAACTTGGTAAGTTGTTTTCAACGTGTTTTTTTGCAAATATGCAAGCAAATGATTGGTTGCGATGGAACATTAGAAAGTTGTATAAGTAATAGCAAAATATTGGATGTCGGAAAAATTGGTTATTGTGGTAGTGCATTAGGTGCAAAGCATATTCTTGCATTTCAACTTTTGTATTTCTTGGTTGTGCGATCACGGCAATGGTTGTAGAAAAGAGGGTGGGGAATTCCATAGTGAAGAGGCCCTCAGTGGTGCATTTATTCATAGGGGATAGGGAAATTACAGTCCAAGAAAGTGAACTTGTGGAATTTGAATGGTTCGAGTGCAAAAAAGCACATATTTGTTCAAGCTCAATACATGAATTTAGGAGAGTTTGAGTGAAAGGTGAATGTTGGAGGTCTTCTGGAGTGAGGAGGACATCAAGATCATAATTAGAATCAAGTAGGGATTGATGGGGTTCGGGATAAGATGTGGTTACACTGGAGAAGGGAGGAGATATTTGTAGGTTGACTTGGAAAAGCATAAATTTTAGATGGGCTGAGGTGGGAATCCTTGTAGTAGGGATCATTTTTTAGTTTGTATTACAATGCCACCATTACACGTGATTTACAAACATAGAATTTGAAATCCTTTTTAGTAGTATTATGTCTTTTGACAATGAGGATACCCAATTTAGAAACCCTACAAGGAAAATAGTTGGAAAAAATACTAATGTGTTTGGGAAGCTAATTTTATGGCCATTGTATTTGTATTGACCTCCATGGTCATGAGTAACTTGTAGAATGGGGTTCACACATGCAATGGGCATTTCTTCATTTTTTTTTAAATTAAAAATGTCATGAGGTACTATGTCGAGGTACATGTTGTTTGAAACAGAAAAACGATAAATAGACTTAGATGTTGCACAACGAAAGCAAGAAGGGTTACCATACAAAAGCCTTGTTTTCATACCTTGGTATGATTCTTTGCATATCGTGCAAAAATGCATGGTAAATATTTTATCTATCCTTTCATGAAAGCGATGGTGCTCATCATTAAGGGGAGGGGGTTGTATTAGTTTTGAATAAGGTGATGTGAATTGGTTTGCATTGTTAGGGTAGAACTTGAGGTGCGAGGGGAAGTAGTTGAAGCAACAGGGTTTGTGTGTTTTTTTTAAGGATTCGCCAACATGCATTTATTTTATCTTTATTTTGTGCAAAATAAGTTGTCTTTGAGTTTTTTCTTTGTATTTCCACTGTTGGATGGCATATCTAATTAAGAATAAATAATTTGTTGTTAGAATGGAGGCATAAGAAAATTATAAATAAATATGAATGAGCTTTGTATGCATAGAACATGTATAACAAGTCTTGCCATAAAGAAATAGTTTATATAATAAGGAAGAAAATGTAGCATTGTAAGGAAAGGGGTTTGTCCATGCCATCCTTGTAAGTTTGGAAAGATACAAAACATATTTGAAGAAAAATGTGTCATTGTGGCATCAAATGTTGGAAAAAATAGAGCAATAAATCAAAATTGAGTTTTTTTTTAACATACATGGGAGATAACATGAATAATAAAAAAGACAACCATTCAATTTATTAGTAGAGAGCATGATTTGACACACATGGATGAATTGAATGTTTTTATCATGACATGGGCATAGAGTAAAAAAACCATATAGACATTGTACAAAAAATGCATTGAAGTTGTTACAAAGGCTAATATACATACATTGTAAATTTACATGAGATACAACATACATAATTTGGAAATTTCGAACATAATTTTTGTTAAAAGATAATGTACTACAACAACTTGAAGACATTTTAAGGAACTATGAAAGCATAATATCTACATAGATGATACACCATATTAAAAATGGCATGGGTCCTTGGTGTCATGAAGAAATCTCAAAGGTAACGAATGACATATTTTTGTACAACAAACATTTTTTGAATGTCTTTGAAGATATATTTGCGTACATAGTCATAATGGAGTTCCACTGAATTAATGAGAATTCTTTGCAAGTGCTCGAAACCATTGAAAATTTTTAATTTGATGGAAATTTTTTGTAGGAAATGTTGGTGTGAAAGTATTTTGTTGTAACACCCATGAGCTCATTTGCAACATCACTGAAAGCTATGACATTTTTTAAATGCCCAGTGTGGTCACATAATTCAATTATAAGTTTTTAATGGTAATCGCATTTTGGGAAGTCAATGTTACATTTTGTTCAATGCCACATATTTTCAGAATTATGCATGATTTTTTCCATGCATTGCTTGCCATTAAAATTCAACGGACATGCGAGAAAATATAAGTCATCTATGTGAATAGTAGTTATAGTTGCACGAACAAAAACCATGTTGCTTTATTATATATTTGCATGCAAGTAATGTCATGAATCATGTTCTATGGTTGGGCTCATTTAGAAGCACCACTATAGTTCTTGCTCAATGATCGAGAGGAAAAATTGAAGCCCATTTCATAGAACCATGATCAAAGTTTTTTGAGTTTCATTAATGTTTGGATTAATGACTATATTTCTAGTGGAGATAGTCCCTATGGTGATTTCATTGAATACAGATACGCGGGCTCCTTTGAATGTAATAATTGATAGGTTGGCAGAAGAGCACAACTCAACTAGCTTCTTTCCTTTAGAGTCTCATTTCTCTCCCCATAATGTTATATCAATGTTAAATCCCAACATGTAGTTTATTTTGAGAGTTTTCTAAGTGTTTCACTTCCATCTCTTCTTCGAATAGTCCAAGCAGAGGAGGTGGAACTAACCACACCAATAACATCAACATTGGAATTCATATTTACAGATTTGATTTCTGTCAGGCGGAAAGAGTCGATAGTGCGGACACAACCAACCTCCCTAGGAGCCAAAGACTCTCTAGTGACAAACAAGACAAACGAGAGCAATCCTTCTCTAAACATGCATTTACTATATAAGAAATCAAGTATTTAGATCCTACCTGTAATCCAACGCTGTTGTAGTAGTCCAGCCTCGCTGATCCGGATGAGCTCCTCCTTCACTTCGAAACCTGCATTCACTAACAATCAAACGATTAAATAGCACTTGATAATCTCATAAAATAAAACATGTTTAACACATAGACCAAGGAGTACATGAAATAACTCATAAATAACAAGTTATTGAGAAGAATGGACTCATTTGCATTAATAGGAAACAAAAGGAACAATTACAACCTGAGCCTTGGTGTTGTGCAAGTCCCTCCCAGGGTCCATCAAGAGTTCTCCTTTACTTTGACAAAGCTCACCCACTTCCAAATAGAACAAGCAAAGATGGCAATCTCTCCTCACAAGCTTCTAAATGGAAGTCCTAATTCCAGCAGCATCTACCCTTAGAAATGTTTAGCTTCCAACCTCCCCTCCTTCTGGCCCAATGCTTGTATTTATAGTGGTCTAGAGGAAGTTATTCAGGTCCACCATCAATGGGATAATCCCCTCTTTGGATGGGATAGCTCCCTTATTGATGGGATAAGTTCCTCTTTGGTAGGGGTACATGAACCATCTGGAGGCGCTCAATACACGTCGAACAACCTTCTAGAATGCTCTAGAAATGACCACAAGTAACTTTTTAAAGATGAAACTTGCGCATTTTGACCTTTACAGGGGTACGCACCTGCCCCTTTACATACAGAGCGTACAAGTACGCAGCTTTTGTGAACATTAGGTGCGTATCCGCAGGTAAGGTTGAGAGAACCTGCGTACCCAGAGATAAATACATTTACAAAGACTTTCTCTCTTTTTGGAGTTTGACATGGAGAGCAGAGGCATAAGACTTGCCTAGGAGGATAGTATGACTGTTGATAGAGCCATACTAACTATAAATAGTCATGGTGACATTTTTTAGTGTAACAGATTGCCCCCTAAAGTGCGAAGCCTGTAGTAGATTAGGGTTTTGTATTATCTAGGAAGGGTGAAGCGCTTTATCATTTCAAGGATTATCTCGTGGAGAGCCTGGTCAGAACCTGCAATTTTCAACACAAAATACATGTATAAGATTATATCATCACTGAGGTAGGCATTCCCATACTCAGATCAAAACTTTAACTAACAGACTAACTACTCTGATACAGGAATGATCTTGCAGTACATCATAATTATAGACTTTTGTAGACACAGTATGGGCGCAGCCATCTGTTTATGATTAGTCTACTTAGATAATGAATACAAAACTCCTCGCAGCCTGGATGGTGGAAACTAGATCCAGGGTCTTCATTTCTGCTTCCCGAATTGGTACGATTCTAGCCATGCGATTAAATGGGTTGATGTCGAACATGGTAGAAACCACTTGATTACCAGTCGATGATGTAAACTGTTAACAAGTGTGAGAGAGACCACCAGTAATGTCAATGGTTCTCAAAGTACCCAGTACAATCCATGAGATGTGAATGAATGAGTTGATGTCGAACATTTCACGGAATCCTTCGATCGAAAGTCAATGATGTAAACTGACGTCAAAGGCGAGAAACCTGCCATTGATGCATGCAGACTTCAAGGTACTGACGATTCCTAAGTCATCTCTCTAGATAATGTGCTGATGTCGATAGAAAGCGACCCGTTGCAGGCAAGCCCACAACACGAAATCATTGTTCAAGTTGAAGAAATGTTGCTGTAAGGACTGACTCAGGGATGGTCAAATGGATGACAAGTATTTTGCAGATGAAAGTTTTGCTTGCAGACCTCTTGAACACATAACGACACAACAGATGGCTTGGTGATAAACGACTCAAAGTTAATCCCTAGAACCCGGCTGAAGACTTTCAATGTGGTTTGATCAACTGTGAGGTAAAGGATTTCCCAACCCAGGTGAATGAAAAGTGTCGTGTTCAAGAGTGGTAATAAAGTTTCTTCTGAGACAAAAGATAACAAATAGGCTCATTCTTCTCTCTTTTCCCCCACCATTTCTGGCAAGTACCTCTTTATTTTTAACAAGCTTGAGGAGGATAACATATGCTTGATTATAAGCTCATCCTTCGGATGAGTCCAACCTAGTTTTGATTCGAACCCTAGGAAGGAGTGGTTCGTTCCTGTTTGTAATTGAACAGGTCCTTTACTGTGAAATTTTAACGAGCCCAGTATACGGAATGAAACTCGATAGCGTTTTTCAAGTTTTAGAGAGTCTCGTTTTTCAATTTTAGAGAGTCTGAAAAACTTAAGAAGACTCCAGGTTGAACTTTTTCGTAAATTTGTGTCTCCCAAGCCCGAAAAAGTATAAAATAATACCTGGGAGAACCGCTTGATCTTGCGACCAAGGAGTACTTTCATGATTAGTGTCTCTGACCTGAAAAGTAAAAAGCGATCAAGGACACGTCGTTTTATTTCCGTATCGAGTTTGAAACGACAAAAACCCGGCAATCTTTTCCTGATTTTACGGTCATAAAAGAGCTATAAGGGGACCGTCTTTTAATTCCGTTTTAACGAGTGTAAAAGAAACGCTCGGCGATCTTTTCATATTTTAGGAGTCAGAAAAGAGCTTAAAAGATGACTCTGACGTGAAAAATGATAATTTACCCTAAAGTCCCTTTGTCCTGCACAGAAACAACACATTACTCATACCTGTTTAAGATTGGCAAAAATTCATCGAAAATGTCCTTTCATGGTGAAAAATAAACAAATCTAACATTTATTTATCCAAAAAACCTATAAAAAGACTTCTTACCATGTCATTTCTACCATTTTACTGTTGAGGTTGAGAAAAGGGCTTTTGACAAGAAACTTCCCGTGGAGATTGCGGAGAATCCGACCGTCAGAATCGAACGCCGTTTCACCAGGTATTCTACAACACCCCTCTCTTGTTTTCCATCCGTTTAGAATTCATTTTTAAGCTTTTATTTGATTTTTTGGGGGCATTGGGGTTTCAAGATGCGCCCTTCGGGGTACGCAGGTCATGCACTGCTGACCTGCGTACCCCGATATTTTCCCAATGGGAAAATTACGGGGTGTACGCACCCGGCCTTAAGGGAAGCTGCGTCCGGGCGCTCTGTCCCTAAAGGCCGGGGTGCGTACCCCGCAAAACATAAATTGAAACCCTTACACCTCCAAAATAGACCAAAATTTTTAAATTTTATGGATTCTAACTGATGTTTTATGATGTGCAGGGAGCACACCATGCTTGATTGGCGTGAAAGAGAGCACGAGGATGTTGATTTGGCCGCGATAGGTCATCAACCTTCTATTGATGCATTAAAAGCATGCGGACTGTACAAATACTGGGCCATACCTGGCATGAGGGGCCAAGTGCCTTTTCTTGAGTGGCTGGTTGAAAGGTGGAATATTCAGGAGCAATGTTTCTACATCGGAGAGCACCAGCTCGAGATAGAGCCCTCCGACATATATTTTCTCACTGGCTTGCCTAACAGGGGCGAGCAACTTTCTCTATTCGGGACTAGGCCGGGTGGCCAATCCCTTGCTAGTCTCCGGCTAGAGTGGTGCAACAACCAAAACCATGAGAAGGGGATAGAAATCAAGTACATATCCCGACCTGAACTTATGGTGATAGCCTTTACTGTTACCAGAATTTGCGGCGCGGCCGCTTTGCACCAAGCCACCGGGTCAGAAATGCGGATGGCTATAGACTGCTTCCACGGCACCATTTTCAACTGGTGCGATGCTGTGTTGGCTAATTTGAAGGGCCAACTAACCAGGGCAAAGAGAGGACAACTGAAGACCTTTGGATATGGGCCTATAGTCGTAAGCTTTGCCTTAGAGAGAGTTCCAATGCTGGTCCCCCAGCATCTTACAGTTCCAGTTGGGGCGCCTCGGGAGCCTAAGCTGACGAGATGGGTTGCGGTAATGGCCCGGCATCCTGATGAGGGCGCAGCAGTTGTTCGATTTCCTGATGGTTACTTTCACTGGCTAGAGAGCCAGGTCTTTGCTATTCAGGACTTTCCTTATGCCGGAATGGATTTTCGGAATGATCCGGACATGGTTCTTCCACAGGGAGAACAGTGGGACGACAGAGGTATCTCATTTTTCACGAGTTTTCAAATTATATATTTTTTTTGTTTTTATATATCGCCTCAAACTGACAGCACAAATTTTCAAAATGCAGATGTAGGTCCACGGCGTCCAGCCAACCTCCGGGCTTTTGAGAGGAGAGTACCAGCTGTACCAGCACCAGCCCCACAGGATGCGGCCGCAGAGACCTTAGCCGAGCTGGAATAGGATCTAGAGCGTCTGACGGCGGATATACCAGAGACCACCATAGATGACATTCCCATTCGACTTCAGCGCTATGTGGTCGCAGTCCCAGGACCTTTTAGGAGGTTCTTGTGTAGGGTAGCGCGGCCAGTGGTCTCGTATAGAGAGCACCACCAGTGATTGGCTAGTCACTTTTGTAGACACATATGACATTTTTGGTTTTTTGTACTTATCATTTTTGCCGATCATAAGGTGTTTTTTAACCTATGATCGAAGACGATGTATATTTTTTGACACACTCCTATCTATATATATATCATTATTACCGGCTCATTTTGTTTAACATATGTGATGAAATGTTTTTAAATTTACTTGCATGATTATCGTAAATGTCTGTCCAACATTCGAGAAGCAATTGCATCTGCTAATGTATTTAAAGACCTTGGAATATGCTGATATTCAATGTAATCAAATTCACGTTCCAAGAGACGCACTCTCAAAAACAACCTTAATAACACAGGATTTCTAATGGCATATACTCTATTAAGCTGTAATACAACAAGTTCAGAATCTAACCTCACTATCAAACGTCGAATTCCAAATGAAATAGATTCAGATAATAATTCAACCACTGCACTGTATTCTGCAATGTTGTTCGTCGTTTGACCGAGGCTTACCCCATGCATAGAAACTAACTCGTCAGAGGGCGAATAGATAACCCAAGCTGCGGAAGAGATATTCCGTGTACTACGACAAGCACCATCAGCAAATCCAATGTATGTTTGGAGAGGCGTCGACATCTGCAATATCAAGAGTAAAACCAAGATAAGCCAGAATAACGACGAAAAACACACTTTCTAAGCTAAGCACACTATCTAAACTAACAAACATACTAGCTAGAAAGAAAACCTAACCTAACTAACATTCTCCATACTCATCATTTAAGCATAATACCTCTTAAGGTAAAGTCCATTTCTGGGTTTACCTAAAGAGTCCCCATCAAAATCTACCAGCTCATAGGCCCCTTTTGCTAGCTTTCGCTTTACAATGTAGGGTCCATGCCACATAGGAACGAATTTTCCAGCACCTAGCTTATCGTTAGCTTGATCATATAATAGCACTAGGTCTCCCTCCGAAAAACTTCGAGAGGTCACATTTCTATCATACTGAGCTTTCATTCGCTTCGCGTGAGTCTCGATTGCCAATGCAGCGTCACGTCGAGTCTCATCTAACTGAGCTAAGTATAATAAACGTTTCTCCTCTTCGGAAGTAGCTGGGAGTAATTCGACAGCCATTTGAAGTGATGGGATTTCGCATTCAATGGGTAACACAGCTTCCAAGCCATAAACTAGCTGGAAAGGAGTGAACCCTGTTGAAGTTTTCACTGAGGTTCGGTATGCCCATAGCGCTGAAAATAACATGTTGTGCCAATTCGACCGATGAATACCAATGGTTCGTCGGATCATGATAACCAGAACTTTGTTGATAGACTCAACCAAACCGTTGGCTTGCGGATAATAAGGAGTAGAGCTATCGTGGCGCAAACCAAGCTGGCTTGTAAGCTCAGTCATCATGATGTTTCGAAAATGGCTCCCATGGTCAGTGATGATTGCTTGTGGGACACCAAACCTAGTTATAATATGATTGAATACGAAAACTGCAGCTGTTTTGCCGCTTGCGTCGAATGTAGGCATCGCCTCGGCCCATTTAGTAAAATAATCAACCGCGAGGATGATATACGCATGCCCCCCGGCCGAGTGAGGGTTACAAGTAATAAAATCGATACCCCATTTGGCGAAAGGACCAACGGCAATTATAGGATGGAGAGGAGCAGGTGGTGCGCGCATCTTGCGATCAAACACTTGACAGTTGTGGCACTTCCGGACCGCAATGATACAATCTTTAAACATGGACGGCCAGAAATAGCCAGCGCACAACACCTTCTGAGCTGTGGCATACCCAGACATATGACCGCCACATGCTCCAGAGTGACAATCATTCAAAACCCTCTCAGCCTCTTCGTGAGTTAAACAACGTCGAAAAACTAAGTCTGCCCCCCGGCGATAAAGTGTATCTCCAATAATCTTGTATTGCTGGGATTGAAACCGAATTTTTCGACGTTCCGACTTTGAAGCTTCAGGCCGAAAGGTTTGGGTTTGGAGATAGATGATTATATCCCCGTACCACGGATCTAAAGTACTGATAAGAAACAAAGATTCGTCCGCAATGGACTCCTCTGCCACAGTTTCTGTGTCAGCACGCGGGAAATCACACATCAATTCCGCAAAAACTAAGGATTTCTTAGACTTGGACTTCTCAAACTCCAAGTCGAACTCTTGCAGGATAACGATCCATTTAGAGTACTTGCCCCCTAGCAGTTGTTTTGTCAAAATATAAATCATAGGGTTGCAATCCGAAATAACTGTAGTTTTACGGAGAAGAATGTAGTGACGAAAACGCTGGACAGCTTGAACGGCTGCCAGGGCCAACTTCTCCACATGCGAATATTTTAGCTCAGTGGGGTTTAATGTCCTACTAAGATAATATATCACATGTTCCGCTCCGAATTCATCTTCTTGAACTAACACCATTCCAATGGTGGAATGCGAAGCTGCGAGGTATAAGAAGTAGTCCTGGTTGTAGTTGGGAGGATGCAACAACGGTGCATGGGTCAACGCGTGCTTAAGTGCATCAAAAGATTGTTGGGCAATCTCATCCCAAAAGAATTGAGCGTTCTGTTTCAACAACCGTGTAAAACCTTTAGTGACCTCGGCGTAATTTGGAATGAATCGGCGTAAAAAGTTCGCTTTCCCTTGCAAACTTTGGAGTTGGCGCAAACTCGAAGGAGGAGGCAATTTGATGATAGCTTCGACCTTCGAGGGATCGACGCGAATGCCGGCTTTTGAAACAACAAATCCCAGCAATCGACCCGTCTCTATACAGAACACACACTTGTGGGGATTCAACCGAATTCGATAATGCCGACACCTCATAAAGATTGCTCGTAAGTGGACAAGGTGATCAGCTCGATGTAAAGAATGAGCAGGCAAATCATCGAGGTACGGTTGCACAATGTGCTTGATGTCATGAAATGCGTAAGACATCGCCCGTTGAAAAGTGGCTCCGGCATTCTTAAGCCCAAAAGGTAATTTGCAATAAGCAAATGTCCCCCATGGACAAATGAATGCCGTTTTTGGTTGGTCGGCAGGTAGAATATTGATTTGATTATAGCCCGAAAAACCATCCATGAAGGAAAACATTTCACTTCCGGCACAATCATCAATAATTTGATCGATATAAGGCGTAGGATAGTTGTCTTTTGGACAAGCTCGATTTATATCCCTATAGTCGATACAGATTCTTATTGTTCCTTGTTTCTTGTTGACCGGAACAATATTCGATACCCAATCCGTTAACGGGATTGGATAAATGAAACCTGCTTTTAACAACTTCTCGACTTCTGCTTTAATCGCAGCCGCTTTCCGAGGGTGAATCTGACGCAACCGTTGCAGGACGGGTTTAGTGTCCGGGTAGGTCTTTATTTCATGAACAACAATGGCAGGGTCGATTCCTGGCATTTCCTCGTAAGACCAGGCAAACACATCGCGGAATTCTTGGAATAGGGCCTTGTAAGTTTGAATTTCTTCTTCTATACATGAGGCACCTATATGAATGTTTTCCTCAATTCCGGGCTTCACTGAAATATCAATGGGAATAGTGCGAGAAATATTCCCTAAATTCAACTCTGAATCAGAATGTTTCGTTGGATTCTGAGCGTCTTTGACATATTCAGCGGTAAAGATAGATGAAAAATCATTTTCAAAAGGATCATCCTTAGGTAAAAACGAAGATCTGTGATGGAGATCTTCCCATGGTAGATCGTCTACACTTAGGATTTCGCGAAGTTGCTCGTCAGATGACACGACTTCGGGAAACGCTATCCGTTCTAAGGTTGATGTGAAAAGTGATTCTTCACTGACCACATTCATTTGGTCGATTTGGGTTGAACGCGAGTCGGTAAAAGACATGACGGCTTCATAAGCAATTTCATATGGACTCAAAGGCATAGCATCACCGAATGAGTCTATCTCAGATTCAGATGGGACAATCCAAGGATCATCATAAATAATGTTGTCTGATGTAATCATATGAATTGATGCAAATGAAGGGTCTGCGTTGATTGGAGGGAAAGGAAAAGTTCCCAGTAAACCGGAATCTTTAACTAAACCTACGCCAACGTCCCTATAAGGGATTGTCGTCTTACCGACATGCTGGATACTCTCTGAAGAGGCTGGGTCGGATGAAAAGTATGTCAGCTGATCAATCGTCACGATCTTACCGTTATGTGGAAACTTAATTACTCTGAAGACCGATGAAACGACCGCTGTCATAGCATATGACCAACTTCGACCCAAAAGAAGGTTGTAGTCTAGAGGGGCATCAACCACCTCCACATCCAGACTAACGGTTTTACCTTCTACCCCTATAGGCAATTCCTGTAGAATACCAAACGGACGGAACCCACGGCCATCAAAGGCCTTAAGGATGGTCGGGGATTGGTTCAACGAAGGAGAACCAAGCGATCTCCAACATTGAATCGACATAATACACGTAGAAGCTCCCTCATCAATCACAGTCCGATGAATAGGCCTGTTTTTTACTATCACTGGAATTTGGAAAGCCATTTGATGGGGTAGACGCGGTGTACTATTTTCTAGATCAAAGATTATCAGATTCGGGTCCTGAACATCAACAGCTCCGATAGCCGACAAAAGTAATTTTCGTTGTGCTGGGCATGATTGCAGCACTTCTAAAGCCGACATTGCTGAGGGTGAAACAGCTAAGTCCTCAACAATGTTGTAATTCTGGGCTGCTCTCGCATGTGGATTGAAAGCAGACCTTCGAAGTACACCCTTGGCGGGCGGTTTAATTACTAAGTCCGGGTTAGGTTTTTCGATCTGTAGTGGATCGGAACCAGGAGCTGAGGTTGATGGATTAGAATGAGAAGATTCTGCTTCCTTACCATCAACAGGATTCTTAGTACCATAATCTTGCGATCGAGTCGCAATCCGCACATGAGACATCATCAAAATGGGTTCTTCACTGGCAGTCGAGGAAGAACCTATCATCTTACTCTCCTGCTTTGGAAATGGATCTTTTAACACAGCAGGAGTGGGAGAACCTTTGACTATTTTTACAACCTCGGCCCGATGAGGGCAATCTCTTGTAAAATGATCCTCTTCACAAATAAGACAAGGATATCGAGGTTTGCGCTTTTCGTCATTGGTTTCCGACTTTTCCGTTTTCTCCTTCGGAGCCTTGTCTGCTTTAGCCTTCTTCTTTCCTTTCTTCTTTCCACCGTTTTTTGATTTGGCCGTAGATGATTCTACAGCGTGAATATCGGCGGAAAGTTCAGGAGAAGACTCTCCTGTCGGGGAATCAGGCAAAGTGATTATAGGAGTAGTAGAAGTCTTGGAAGATTTCTTCTTGCTCTTTGTATTCACGATGCCAATCATACCATCAGCGGCATGAGATCCCGAAGGAGCAGCAGCGATTTGATTCGATTTTGGAAGATCTGGAATCTTCTCGTGTAACGTACCCGACTGAGTATAAACTAAGTCAAGGTACTGCGCCTGAGCAATGACTTGCTCCTCAGTAACTACTCCGGCCTTAGCTACATCTTCAGTAATCTTCGATAATAATGATTTAACAAACCATTCAGCTAAGATTTGGTCCGGAATAAAAACTTTCACTAGCCTTCTTCGACGTCTCCACTCATGAATGTGATCAGAAATATACGTGGACGTTGATTGTTTTAGTGAAGTTAATAACTCCGTGCCGTTATCGTATCTGACCGGCAACTGAAAGTGAGTTAAGAACGAGGTAGCTAACTGGCTAAAGTTGTAAAAAGAGGCCCGTGGTAACTCAATGTACCACTTGGCCGCGAGACCAATGAGTGTACGCTGGAAAAGACGTAAGCGGATCGAATCATCCGAGATAGAATTTGAAGCACACCAGAGATGGTAAGTCATCACATGATTGGACGGATCCTCTCCAGGCTTACCTTCGAACTTGGGTATATCACTGGGCAACTTATTTGGCATTGGCGGCCAGAACGGAAGATATTGAATTGGATCGTTCATTAGGCGCGTCAAGTCTGGTAAATCCAAAGTTGCGATAAACGGTAATTGCCGGTTAGGATCTCTAAAACTCTGGGTCACAAGACCAGTCCCAGGAGGAGGATATCCAGGATAACTAGGAAACAGGAGTCGCATTAGGGATATTATATCCTCCTGGAAAACCAGGATTAACCGGACCGTACTGGGGTTGTTGAGGTTGTTGATAAGTGTACCCAGGATACGGTTGATACTGGTAAACCGGCTGTTGGACAGCTTGCCCATGTTGGTACTGTCCCTGGTACGGTTGTTGAACAAATTGAGGTTGAGTAGTGACAACCGTACTTATACCAGGCTGACCTGTAGGCATCTGGACCGTGGTTTGAATCGTAGATCCAGACAACGGTAAAGATGTCTGAGGAGTGGTTGCAGAGACAGTAGAAACCGGAGCTGTCGATACTCCAGAAGTAAGTGCGGCAGATGTAGCGGTAGTTGCAGCAGCCGTTTGAGATGGAGTACTAGGTGCAATTGGCGGCTGAGTAACTACCGAAGTTACAGAAGTTTGAACATTTGACTGGACAGGTTGCGGTTGCTGGGGTGGACCAGAAACTACGGGTTGTCCAGCTTGAGGTACCAACTGTATACTTGGCTGCAACACCTGTTGACCCTGTGATGGATCCCACACTATCATTCCGGGGTATTGACCCGTAACAGGTTGAGGATACTGAGATCCATAACCGGATTGAGGATAGGATTGATAATTGAAAGGTGCAGTTCCCATACCTTGAACATATGACTGACCTTGAGGTGGTTGATAACCTTGACTCGAGTATTGACCTTGAGGTTGATAACCTTGAGGTGAATACGGATACTGGGGTTGACCTTGACCTTGAGATTGATACCCTTGAGGTTGATACCCTTGGGGTTGATACCCTTGATACCCTTGAGGTAAATATTGATACTGAGGTTGACCCTGGGGTACATATTGAGGCTGGGGTTGACCTTGAGGCATGTATTGCACCATAGGTACATACTGACCTTGAGGTTGCCCCCCAGACACAATTTGTGTACCTTGAGGTTGCCCCCCAGGGGTTAATTGAGGCTGCCCCCCAGGTGGTAATTGGCCACCTTGAGGTTGAGAAACGGGAACTGAACCTGACATCATGTAAATGTCTCCTACACCCAATGGTATATTACCATTGTTTCCAGCTAATAACCCATGATCAACGGGTTGAGGAGATGCCCCCGCAAAGGTACCAGAAAGTGATTGATACCCGGTGGGAACAGAAGGACCGCCGTGTAAAAAAGATTCAGGAGTTTGAGTAAATACGGACGACTGACCAGACATATTTACAGGAGTATAAATACCTCTAGGTGGAAAAGGAGTACGAGGTGTAGAAAAACCTACCCCTGAGTTGTCTAAATAATTGGTTAACGAAAGGTACCAAGTGGTACTTCTAGGAGGACTGTAAAAGATAGATTCACGCTCCCTGAGCTCAATAGTAAGTTGATCTTCAAGGTTAGAGACGCCTATTTCTTCCTCTGGAGCAAGTTCTTCAATAGCAATCAAACCAGTAGGAAGATTTTCGGTGATAACTCGTTCTACTCTTGGTGAATCTGGAACACTAGAAGTCGGAGTAACAGGTTCAGATATTTCAGGTTCTTCGCCTATATCACTAGTAGACGAAAAACTACCAACAAGCTCAGAAACTGTAACAGCTTCGGGATTATAACCTGTCTCTAGACTTTGGTAATCTGGATGGACTACCAAGGAAGATTCTCCTTCTTCAGGTGAACCTACTCTACTGCCACTAGGAGGAGTTACAAGGACCTTCAAACCTTCTAGATTACTGGGGTCGTCTCGAGGAGGCTCACCCCGAAGTCTACGGGATCTCCTCAACAATTCGGCCACAGAAACAACTTCAGGAGACTGGCCCCGAAGTCTACGGGATTGTCTCGGTAATTCCGCCACAGCTAAAAACTTTTAACTACTACACACGAAAACAAAGTAAAATCTCAAATCAAACCACCTAAAGTCTCTAAAGAACCAAACAAATTTGAATCACACGCTTAAAGAATCTAGGGCGTCAAACCAAGCACAAACAGTAGCCTTCCAGACCGAAAACGCTAGTTGGAGATGAAACCCAACATCGCCGGATTCAGTACAGAAGTGGCGGGTGGAACAGTTACCCCGGCAACCTGCTTAATGAATAGACCGGCACAAGTTCCTCCACTTTAACCGTCTCGAGTGAAGTGAACCCCCCGGAAAATCCAAGTGAGTCTAGCCGACGTCTGCTCCAGGTACAGTGGGATCTTCCCTCCACCGTCACCTCGGTAGAATCCTAAAGATAATGGTCACTAAGGTTACCAACCGCAACAAATGCACCTGGGGGAACAGTCTACACTCCGACAGCACGCAAGGGCAGAGTATCAAGCTCAATCCCCTTGCCGGTTCCTTGACAGTAATCCAAGGTTTACCGACAAGTGACCCCTGGCTCCTCGACAATGGTTAATCCGAGGTTTACCGTTTGTAATACGTGCGTGTCTAGCGTCGTTCCCAACGAGGGAGGATTGATCCCCTCACTGGTTCGGACACGAGCTCGTGCTTCTCCTTTAAGAGGAGCTTTCCCAGAGTACAAATGAGACAATTGGATTTATTCTATCACAAGATAAGCTACTTGTTTGGTTTTGTTGTCTTGGAGAGTTAATTACTCTCCTACTCCAAGACACTAGCCTGATCTAAATTGGTGTTTCAGAGCCCTAGTAAATAAAAGTTACTACGTTGATTTTACTTTAAGCGTTAATTTTATGGTTTTTCTTAAAGACAAAAGGTAGCGGAAATGAAACCAATGGTGTGTAGACTCGACTCAAACCACTACAAAGATGCACCTAAGATGATTTACGCTACTTTTCTCTTTCAATGAAATTCCTAACTAAGAGAGTTGAGAAATGCAAATTTTATAGAAAACAACTTTCTTAGTAAAGACAATCAAAGAAACAATTCTCTTTATCTTTCCAAGCATACAAACATGACCACTCCTTACGTGCACGAAAAACTCTTTTTCTTTCAAAACTCCTCAAAGCTACTTGAAACAAAACTTTTCAAAGGAGATGTTTTTGTATTTTCTCTTATTTAATAAAGCATATAAATTTATTTTAACGAAAATCAATCTCAAAAGTTATAAAATCTATGAAAACTTGACTCACAAACAAATCAAAAAGAAATTTACTCTAAGCAAAACTAACGAGGCAAAAGCCTACAAAGATGATTCTAGGTTGTTTTACTTGACCACAATCAAGCCAAGGACCAGCTAATGCAGAATCAAAAGACCAGTCAAAACAAAACTCAAATCTTTTTGTTCTTTTTGTAAAATGGAGTTCAATACTCAATCAACAAGCACTTCGAAATTTGCCAAAGAGACCACTCAAAGGTAAGTTGCTCTCACAGGTAGACTTTACGACAGGTCCGACTCCTAAGAAGGCTGACAAAACCAGAGAGATCTAAGGCTTGACAACTTCTACCGTCAAAGTCACTACAGGACCTACTCAAAAATCAAACCCTAGGGCTTAAACTTCTATGAAATCCACTAAAACACTCAATGCTATCGAAACAAGTTCAGGTGAAGATCTTTGACAAGAGACTAATGGATCTGGGCAGTAAAACCTAAGAAAAAGCAAAATCTAAGAGGAAAAATGTAAAAAATGGAAATTTCTTAATTTTTAGCAGGGTACGCAGGCAACCTGTTAAGACAGGTGCGGGCCCGCTCTGTGCACACAGCAACAGTGCGTACAAGTACGCACTGTGCAATACTCAGAGGGTGCGTACTACTGAAAAAGCCAAGAAAAACTAAATTCAATCTAACCCTAAGCTAACCCACCCAAATACAAAGTCACAGAGCCAAAAATCAGAAAATAAATGACTTTTCTCAGATCAAAGTTGCATACAAAGGAAAAGACTTTCACATCAATGGATTCCCCAGCGGAGTCGCCATTTTGTCAGGCGAAAAGAGTCGATAGTGCGGACACAACCAACCTCCCTAGGAGCCGAAGACTCTCTAGTGACAAACAAGACAAACAAGAGCAATCCTTCTCTAAACATGCATTTACTATAAGAAATCAAGTATTTAGATCCTACCTGTAATCCAACGCTGTTGTAGTAGTCCAGCCTCGCTGATCCGGATGAGCTCCTCCTTCACTTCGAAACCTGCATTCACTAACAATCAAACGATTAAATAGCACTTGATAATCTCATAAAATAAAACATGTTTAACACATAGACCAAGGAGTACATGAAATAACTCATAAATAACAAGTTATTGAGAAGAATGGACTCATTTGCATTAATAGGAAACAAAAGGAACAATTACAACCTGAGCCTTGGTGTTGTGCAAGTCCCTCCCAGGGTCCATCAAGAGTTCTCCTTTACTTTGACAAAGCTCACCCACTTCCAAATAGAACAAGCAAAGATGGCAATCTCTCCTCACAAGCTTCTAAATGGAAGTCCTAATTCCAGCAGCATCTACCCTTAGAAATGTTTAGCTTCCAACCTCCCCTCCTTCTGGCCCAATGCTTGTATTTATAGTGGTCTAGAGGAAGTTATTCAGGTCCACCATCAATGGGATAATCCCCTCTTTGGATGGGATAGCTCCCTTATTGATGGGATAAGTTCCTCTTTGGTAGGGGTACATGAACCATCTGGAGGCGCTCAATACACGTCGAACAACCTTCTAGAATGCTCTAGAAATGACCACAAGTAACTTTTTAAAGATGAAACTTGCGCATTTTGACCTTTACAGGGGTACGCACCTGCCCCTTTACATACATAGCGTACAAGTACGCAGCTTTTGTGAACATTAGGTGCGTATCCGCAGGTAAGGTTGAGAGAACCTGCGTACCCAGAGATAAATACATTTACAAAGACTTTCTCTCTTTTTGGAGTTTGACATGGAGAGCAGAGGCATAAGACTTGCCCAGGAGGATAGTATGACTGTTGATAGAGCCATACTAACTGTAAATAGTCATGGTGACATTTTTTAGTGTAACAATTTCATTGATAGTTTTGAAAGCAAAGAATTGGAAAGGAAATCTTGGATCATCTTGAAAACATGGCTTGATAGTGGATGCAATGAACAATAAGATCTCCCATTTGTTCTTAAGGTGGTTGTAGTTTGGGGTTGTTTCCTTCAATATGCTATTGGAAACAATGTATAATTTATCAACTTGGATTAGATCATAAAAGGACTCATCCAAATCGACGAATGAAAAAATATGGATGTCATCTCTGTCCCAATCAAATCAGATCAAAGACAAATACTTTTCCTAAGACACTTGCATTGTTGTAAGTCCATAGTGTTTTTTTCAATTTCTATACCTTGGATTGACCAATATTTTTGGTAGGGATTGAGCACCTTGAATGGGATAGTTATATTTGTGGAAGAATGTTTTGGAGTTTCTATAAAGGGAAACATCACTTATGTCAATGAAGAGCTAGCCTAGATTGTGCCTACCTTTACATGTCGAAGAGTTGATGAGTCCCAAAAAATGTTGCTTTACGGTTCACAACCTCAAGTTCAAACACTCTTACAGAACTTGTGCAAATGAATGAAGAAGAAAATATAGTAGAATCAATAGCCTTCTTAATAAATGAAGAAAGAGTGAAAAGAGACACAAAATCAAAAGAGATTGAAGGTAAAAGTTGGGCTTTACGAAGAGTGTTTGAAAATTGTGCAAACTTCTTTTTTAGTAGAACAATTGAGACAACCTGGATGTCTCCAAATGCAACATGTCTAGTATATACAGATGGTGGCAAATTCTAGTGTTGATTCATTCAATCAGAGAGAGAAATGTGGAAGTGTGAGGATGTAGTTCTTGTTGAGGTAATGAAGTCTATTTGATTATATGGTTGAATCTCCATAAATTCATTCAACAACATAGAAATGGCATTCTTAGTCAAGGAAGGTTCCATGATATAAAGGAAAAACATTTTTTATTTGTCAAGATAAGCCTGTAAAAATCTTCAATTCATTGGAAGAGATATATAAGCGTATGAATTAATGATATATAAGGAAGGTATGAATAGACTACATGATGTTTTCAAGAAGAATAAATGAGGTAAATTTTACAAATCAAATGTATGTTTAACTAACCATAAAGTGCATCGTATGTAATCCTACAGAATATTTCATCAACGTATATTTATTTTATTATGTACAATTAACATTAAGATCCATGTAAACTTGGGTTTTCTAAGCACCTAAATGTTTCAAAAGATCAAGTAGAAAAGTGCCATTAAAGTTACCCAAATACACTTTGGGGTTATAGAAACTTTGGAAATAAGAATTTCCATATCCAACATTTTCCTCACTCTGGTAGTCAAAATAAGTTTCATAATGAGAGTGATGCATATGAAAATGTTGTCAACAAAAAATAATATCATCACCAAGATTTTACAAATGAAATCCAAAGAATTCCTTAAATTACTAGATCTAAAATAGAGGATATCTAGCCTAGTAAAAGTTATGAAGGTGAAGGGAATTTATTTCTGCTGAGCATAAAAACATCAAGGCCATCTACAACACATGAAATGAAATTAGATAATGAGGTGAAACCTTTATACAAATCATATTTGAAGAGATAATGGGATATATTTTTATGGTAATGAAGGTAGGATATGTGCCAGACACTAACTCTATGTTGCATGATGTGGAGTAGGAACATAAACAACAATAATTTTTCCACCATTATGACAAGTTGCCTATTTATTTGGGCCTTATAAGTACATCTCCTAGGACACTTATTCAAATTTTCAAAAACCTCCGCATGGGTGGTGGTTGCCAATTGCCAATCTGCAATCAAGTTCATCTTAAATATTGTTGGAAGATAATTGATTATAATGGATGCCAATAATCTTCATCATTTGAAGGATGGATTGTGCACTTTTTGGGGACTGTTGGTAATGAAAGAGAGACACTATTTCAGAAGATTTTGAATTCCTTGCATTGGGATTGAAAAGTGCATATCATATTTTTTTTGCATAAAAAACTCTAGAAATTTGATCACATGGATAATTGTCTGATGTGTGCTAGCATAGGTTACTTGTGATTGAGAATACCTCAACTCCATGACCTTGCTTGTCTGGAGAACACCAAAGGACTTCATCGTGAATAGTTGGCATGATGAAAATAAAAATCCATTATTGTAGAATTTGTTGTCCAATCTATAATGAACTCATTTCAAATGTTATACAATACGCCTCTAGGAATTTAAAATATGACCAATTACTTTCCTTGTTCAATAAGGTCCCTAGAACCTAAGATTGGGTTCATAATACATGTTTCTAATTAAGGGATAAGCTTCTAAAATTATGGAGTGGGAACTCAACTTTTGTCTATTGTGATATCTTTATTTTTGTGATGGAACTAAAATGGATATTCCTAAACACAAGTAAATCATTGAGTTGTTTAGTGCAACTACAAGGATGAAGATCAATCTAAAAAAACATTTTTTTCTTTTTGTAAGATCAAAGAGGTTGATAAAGAATATATAGCAAATATTTTTCCATATCAATGCTCTAACTTGGAAAATGGTTTAAAAAACCTTGGTTTCTTGCTCAAATCAAATGAATATCAATAAAACAACCAACAATGGATTTTAATGAAAGTTGAGAAAGGGTTCCATATATGGTGAAACAAATGACTTATCAATTTTGTTGTCCAATTTTTTTTCCAGTTTTTCTTTGGTTCCAATACCAGAGGTTGCAAAATTTTACTATGATTTGTGTTTTGATAACAATCATACCAACCTAGGACAACTTACAAAATAGGGCATTCTCTAAACCCAGTTGGTATATTTTTATATCAAGCATGCAAAGAGACAAAGGATCATCTAATCATGCACTACCAATTTACACAACCGGTTTGGATAAGTGTCACAAGGCTCTTAGGGTTGAAAGAAAACTTATCAGGAACAAATTGGTAAAGGAACACTTCTCAAGAAAGCTTGTGTGTGAAAATGCCAAAACAAAAAAATCTAGGGATTTACCACTAATTATGGGTGAGGGCATATGGTTGTAAAAAAAACAAAGATATATGAAGATAAGGTTATCCCTCCTTTGGGTCTTTTAGACTAAATAATAGATTCAATAATTTATCCTTCATTTATATATAGAGAGAACTTAGGTGGGTATAATTTAAGAAACCACTACATAAAGTTTATCATATGCTCCAACTTGTGCGTTTGAATCTTTTATTAAAATAAATAAGCCTTCATCTAGAGGATCCATTCTATTTCACAAGTCTGATCATTAATGCCTCATTTTCTTTATGTTATTTTTAATGGATCCATTCTCCGTGTCCTTATACATGTGCGTATATGTTAAATTTCTAGAAAAACCTAGGACTACTCTTTAGGAGAATTAGGAAGCAATTCAAAAGAGAAGGAACCAAAATAATTGTGAGAATTTGAATTCCTTGAATTTCTACATTAAAATAGTTCTTGAACGTATTTCAAATTTCCAACTCTAAAGCAAAAAAAAAAAAAAAACTCTTTTAAGAGTTCACCTTCCTCCAAGGAAAATAAATTTGCAACATACCATATATCTCAACCATTAAACCATATAGACATAGAAAGGTTGTTTATAGTAGTCCAAAGTTGTTTTCCTAGACAGTTTAACTCTATTTCATACCACTTTTTCATAATTAGGTTAAATAACTTCTTAGTTTAAATATAATTTAATGAATGCTGGAAAATATTAGTAAATCAACCATGAGGAAAGAGCGAGATAAGTGAAATTGGGGCTCTATTATAGTTCCACCCTTTAAAGCTCAATTATTTTCACGCCACAATTATTTGTAAAAAATGAAATAACATCTCTACACCAAATCTGTCTATATCAGGAGAATTGTCCAACATAATTTAATGAATTCTGAAAACTATGGGGTAACAAGAACCAACCAGTGAATTGATATCAAGTATAAAGAATTGATGCACATATTAAGCCCTAGTGCTATTCTGACACAAATGTATCTAGAAACTATAAGGAGGGCACTAAAAACAATAGATGACAACATCTCTCCAACTAAGAAACTCATTCAAAATGGAAATAGGAATCTCAAATACTAATCATACTCACAAAATATTTAAGATATCACATACATGGAAACTTAGAATAATCACCTCTCCTAATCAGGATGGAGAAGTTCCCATAAAATCAATCTTCCCAAGCACCTTGAATGTGAACTCCATGAACTAATAAACTCTTTAAAGGGTTATGCTTTTATATCAAGAGAATTTCCAACTTCAGAGGTTGAGGTAAGCCAGTTTCTTTCACAATAAAGAGGGATACAAAATGCCGAGAATGAGTGTGCAAGAAGTCAACCTAGATCCAAAGGGGAAAATGATTTGAAATTGGTCTCCATCCCTAAGGCTCAACATCCTTTTGTGGCTATTTGTTCATGGAAAGTTACTCATGGAAGAAAATCCAAGGAAAAGAGACATTATAGGTCCATCAAAGTATGGATTTTGTAAGAAAGCAGAGGAATCGATACAACATATGTTATTTAATTGAAGAATAACAAAAGAAGTTTAGTCAGTACTTCTAAAGGAAATAAGGTAGGTAATGATTAAGATTTCCAAGGCTGAAAGAATGGGTTCTCATGGAATTCAATCGAAAATATAAAGGTTCCCTTTGGAAAAAACCTATTCTTGAGTAAATCTGGGGAATCATCCAAAGGTATACTCTTGGATAATATGGTTAATTAGAAATAATCTGATATTAAAGAATCAACACCCAAAGTCCACAACATAAAACATAAAATTGTGAATCTTCTCTTAGACATTTCTAAAGAACATCAAGATAAAGGCTTAGGACTCAGATCTACCAACTCTAAAAGAAAGGTGGAATGAAAAATGGAAGCTAAATGTCAACCAGTGTGTTGGAAATCCCCCATCCAAGTTGAATTGGCACATGGACCTGAAGGACCTCAATTCAACCTTAATCATAGAGACAATATGAGGATCCTGCTCTGTTAGCAATTTATTCGTACATAAAACAACCCATATTACAACATATCTACCATGCCTAGAACTCAAAAGTTGATTCTAAGCAAGGCTATTTCTACCCGAGGAAGAAATTTGAACAACTATAATTCTTATAAAGTATGGAAAGGGTAGAGCCTCCACCCTTAGCATGTGAAAGTGAAATATTTAAAATAATAAGATGAAAAGCCTAATTTGGAAGTCTCGAAAGGGTCAAGGAAAACCACTATTAGTTCCACATCAAGTTATTTGTTTAGAGAAAATCTAACCCACTGAAGGTTAAGACTTCTTTATGAACAATCACCATCTTGAGGAAGTTGGAACTTCTATGACTATTGTGCAAACATAATTAGAATTAAATTATTATGTAAAGGAATTTCTTTGTCTAGCTATTGGGTAAATACAATACTTGATATGTTCAATACCATCAAGGACATAAATCTAAATCCTTTACAAATAGATCTATACTCAATTTTTGGTCCAATATCACTGTATTGTAACAATTGTTTTCAAAGGAATTAATATTTAATGTAAAATTATAAGACTACTCCAAATGAAGCATATAAATGATATAATATGGATTGGTATAGTGAGAAAACATATCCATCTAAAACTATTCATTAACACGTCTATGAAAAATAAATCTACCAATTTCATATCAAATGTTTTGCATAAATTTTTCATTTATATAATCAACATTAGTAGAGAAAATATTTCACAAAAACCTTGCAACAATTAAATCCAAACACCATAAATTAAGCCATTAAAAATAACACTTTGCAGTTTCCATGAGAAGATTTCCAATAGATATTAGAGATGCAATAGTCATAGTCAACATTGAACTTAATACGTTAGTGAATAGTGATCTAATATCTAACATAAAAAAACAAAAATACACAACAAAAACTAAGAACATAATTACTCCTCGCTCGAAAGCATGTAACAACCTTTTTGTGCATTGATACACAACTTACCTTATGAGATTGAAAATGATGGAGAACAATGCAAGTTTTCTTACTGCATTAAACTAGGTTTTGAGTTGGATTTCTAATAAAAAATGAAGGTCTCAATGTAACCCAAATCCCTTTATAGCTAAAGGAAAAATATGACAATCAGATAGCTCATATTTGCTTTGTTAAGGACAAATCATGCAAAATAACATGGGAAACAAAAACAAATACTACCTAGTTAAATATAAGGCCAAAAACCTAGTGATCCCTCATATTTGTTTGCCTTATTAAGGCCAAATCATTCAAAATGACTAATAAAAAGGAGAACAAATTCCATCTAGTAGCATGGGAAAAACGTTAATGTTCGACACTACAATTGAAAACAAAACACTCTTTTTCTACAAGAATTGTGTAGTATTAAAAAACAATCCCCACATAAATCTAACAAAGTAAAAAATTATTGTGGTGGGCATTCTATAGCCCTGTAACACCCCCTCCTCCCAGGTCCACCCAAGAAACTGACCAGTCGAGGTAAACATGCGACGAGAGAGGCTACTATAATGGATTTAGCTTCCTTGGTGACATTAAGGAAATGGAACCAATGGAACATATTAAATAAACCCATCCACATCAGCAACAACACCCTCAAGAGACATGTCAACCACTCAGACATCTTATCCCTGAGTCCCACTGATGATTTAAGAATTTTAACACCTAGTTGCTCTCATGTTATAGGAAAGAAAACGACTAGAAGCCATAGTCGCTCTCACAGACCTATGTTCCAACGTCCCTGAACTTTTTCCAGCAGACCTGTGCGTCCCCGAGATTTGATCAACATTTCTAGCCCAGAATACCAGCCTCTACCCAAAACTTTTTATAACCTTAAGAAACCATCAAAGATGTGATGATAATATAACCAAATCAAAAATCAACCTCAAGACTAGGCATGAGCATCCCCAATCGGGACTGACATTTTGTCAAACACTTGGCATCAATGCAACCTACAGGTCTAGGATACAAGACAGAGCATAAATGACTGAAAGAACTTATGAAACATAACCAGAAGGATCATCTCCTTCTCCATTGAACTATTATATCATCAATTATGTCTTACATCCATCCATTTAACAATTAAAAGTAAATACATGAAATAACCATGACATGAACCAGGCATTTAACCATGCTTATAACTAGCATAAAACCATATAAATATCATAGACATGATAGCCATTATATCCACATATAAACCAATGCAAAATTTAGAGAAATTATATTTTATTAATCATAGGCAAATCTGACCATGTTCGAGACTTCCACATACCACTCGACTGTAGACATGGCTGAACCAAATCTCTCTTTCAGCCAGTCACACTCATGCCATATTCCAAGCATGAAGGTTGGATCTCATGGAACAACCAATCCATGAACAAGCAAGGGAATCCAAAGGTTAAACCACCTCCGCCCTCATCAAACCATGATCACACCAAAATCGATGCTCCAATCACAACCGACCCGAGCTTGGAATGCCATTTGGAATCCATCACCATCCTTGAGGAATTTCTTGTCTCCTTGTATCTAAGGCTTTACCACAATTGTTGGGAACAGGTCCCTTGGGGGTCAATTTTCGGGTTACAAACCCAAGTTTTGAGGCAAAAGGCCCGAATTTTGTATAAAGAATGTTAATTATCCGCATTTTGTGGTTGCAGAGCGCAAAGATATCTAAAGTCAAAAAGGGTTTTCCTCCCTTAGTCTAGATAGGTTGTGTTAGTTTTGGATATTTTCGCTTGGTCTGCAGACCATGGTATTGTATAAAAGGGAGAGTCTTAGAGATTCTAAGGAAGTTCAGTAGTCATGATTCATTAATGTAATAGGTTTGTGAGAGCTAAGAGTGAGAGTCTTAGTGGAAAAGAGGCTCTGCAGCTGAGTGCGCAGATGCCTAGGGTAGAAGTCTGCAGCTGAGTGCGTGGATCCCTGTAGTTGTGTGCGCAGGGTAGTTAGAGTCTGTATTGAAAATCTGAATCATAAATAAAGAGAAACGTTCTAAACTTGCTGTGTACTTTCCATCTATTTAGTGTTATTTTACTGTTGTTATAAATTCTGCGATTATGCTATGTTGAATGCTAATTTTCAGATATACTTTTAAGTTGATGCATGAAAATATATGTTTCCCTCTGTTGCACGAACGCAAACAATAATATATGTTTACGCAAGGATAATCTTACTTGTATGGTAGAGTTGGCTAATACCTAAGACAATTTGGGAACCAAATCAGTAACCTAGTTACAGAAGCGCATAAGTGCCTGAATCATCATCTAGGTTTGCGCGAAGGGCAATCGGGTACCTTCGCGGAGGTTCTAAAAGATGGAAGAGGAAGTACATCGATAAGCCCTAAAGGCTTAGCGATCTGCGCAAAGATAGAAGTAAGGGTATAAAATCGACATCACGACTATTTGAGGGTGCTGAAACTTGGTTCCTGTATCCCCCCATACTGCTTACGGTGAAACTTCAGTCTGCACTCCACAGATTGATGTCGAAAGTGCCAATAGTGTAGGGATTTGCTTGGTTGCTTAATGTTGAACTTGGATTAGTGCCCATCAAGCCAAAAAACAGTTTCGTTGCCGGGACCGGGATCTGCATAACTAGATGTGTGATGTCGTATCATTGGAATCCAACTTAGAAAGATATCGAAAACTGGTTGGATAGAAAGATCCACGAATTCGTAGCGCAAGAAAACAAGAGTCTGCGATTGACAAAAGAATAGTGGTTGGACAGACATTTGTACACAGAAATACATGAAATCTTCTTTTGTTCCTCCCCGGTTGAGTTATACGAGTGGATCGTGAAGCTGATAGACGTCCAAGGAAGGTGGATGCTTAACAATATGATTGTTTGGAGACCGGAGTTAGTAAGGATATTGGAAGCTTCTAAAGATAAGATCGCGTGCATTGTTAACCATTGGCTCAACCGCATCATAGGAGGATTTGTGATAGATTTTGCAGTCGATACCTCTGTCAGTTACAACGAAGAAGAGTGTCGCTTCTTTAAAGGACAGCGAGGGAAGTATTTGAAGTAACTAAATACTTGGATTAAGATGCTATTGTGTGAACAGTGGGTTATTCAGCTACCTTGATGTTTGGAGCTATGCGAAGCGGAAAGTCTTTCAGAGATGGACAAAGAAAATGTCCTGAGTATAGCTCACTCATTGAGCCTTCTTTGAGTGATGATGAAGCAGCAACACAGTCTTCTCCAATGAGCGTTGTTCAACTAATAAGACAAGGGCTCCCATGAATACCTACACCACCTCCATCCTCATCCCATCCATCCTCACCTCGACCTCTCACCCCATCGCCCACACCACCCCCACCTCCAATGCTATTCAACATGGAAAACTCTGCAAAGCTACATGTATTCAAGGGTGTAGGAAATGAAGATCTAGACCAGTTTTGGTTCATCGTGAAGGTTGTATGGGAAGCTTAGGGTATCATGGACGACCAGATGAAGAAAGCTACGATAGTCAGTGCTTTGCAGGACCATGCACTAACGTGGTACATTAAGTACAGTACTGATAACCCAACGTCCGCGTTGGCAGATATCCAAGCCGCACTGAATAGAGAATTCAGTAGACCTAAGTCTCAATCACAGTTGATTATGGGGTTCAAGGAGATCATGATGAATCCTGGGGAGATGCCCTGGGATTTGGACCAAAGGTTGAATTGTACGATCCGTGAGGCCAACATGAACCTAGCTAATGGGCAGCACCGTGAATGGTTTGTAGCCTTGCTCCTGCCCCACCTAAGGGTTGCGCTATCACAATAGAAGATTGGAACCCAGGCAGAAGCTCTAGAAATCATGATGAGACTGCATGAGACACAAATGCAGGATGCTAATATGGGGGTTCAGTAGATTCATGTGCAGTTGCAAAACCTTTGTCTCAAAATGCAAGTCTGAAGAAGGACAGAATAGCTCGGCCAGAGGCGCGCGAAGAAGTTTGCTGCCTAAAATGAAAAGGCCAGGGGCATGACAAGGATCATTTCCTAGTATTCACGAACTATGTTGCAGCAGGGGGACCAATGCCTCTACGGCCGGAAGCTGTAGTAGGGCCAAGTATAGGACCTGCGCTATGGTGCACTATATGCCAGGTGGATGGAAAACATGTGACCGACAATTGCCATTTGCTGCATAAATTCGTACAAACACCACAACAACTCTTTTGCAAATTTTTGTTAATCAATAGGTCATGATGAGTGCAATTGTCATAGTTATGAACTAATGATGGACAGGACACCTGCATGCAGGGTGCAGGCAGAAACTCGGCCTCTAGACCAAGGTGTTGGGGGAACGCGAGGTGAGTATCAGAGGCGCGGCTGAGGCCGAGGTGGAGGAGGGCCATGTAGAGGCTGAGGACAGCTAATTTGTTACAATTGTGGATGCCCAGGACACTACACGAGGGACTATCTGAATAATGTGATTTTTATGCTGCTGTTTACTTAGTTTGACCATGTGACAGAGGATTTCCCAATATTATTGGCTAAGATTCGCAAAAAGGGGCCGCAACCTCCATAGCCGACGCAGAACCTCTAGATGATGAGGGCTGAGCTTCGCGAGGAAGACCCTAAGGTAAACATTATGATGCGAAGTGGAACTAAGATGGGGGAGGATAAAGGCAAGCAACCTACAGAAGGCGAATGGGTTTGTAAAGCACCAGAAAAAGAGATTAGGTTTGATTTGGAGCGTGCAAAAGAAACATTTATGGAAGCAAATAAAAGCTTTGCTAAGGCCTCTACCTCAGCAAGCTAGGAGAAACCAGTTGAAGAAATGGACCCATCCATGATTACCACATTCTTGGAGACCTGCATGAAATTGCTCCACAATATTAAGGTTGTGAAAGGCCTGCAGGAACTGATCAATTGGTGCACTAGCAAGGATGGTGCTACTATTCAACCGCACGTAGTCAGAAAGCTTGGAAAGCACAAGGCAAGGATCTAACGTGATGAGACTCACCGCGAAAATAGGGGAATACGAAATGGACCAAGTTATCACGAATTTGGGGTCCGACGTGAATGTTTTCCCAAAGCAAACATGGGAAAGAATGAGGAGACCTGCACTCCAGTGGTCTTCGATCCAGTTAAGGATGTCGAATCAACAGAAAAT
Source organism: Pinus tabuliformis (assembly GCA_031772625.1). Taxonomy (NCBI): domain Eukaryota; kingdom Viridiplantae; phylum Streptophyta; class Pinopsida; order Pinales; family Pinaceae; genus Pinus; species Pinus tabuliformis. The sequence goes on along the minus strand of CM062820.1, from coordinate 1,696,019,620 downwards.
ATCTCGATGGGGAGGCTGCAAGGGGTAATAGTTGACATTGAGGGCGTGAATGCACTGGCGGATTTTGATGTAATAGAGATTATGGATTATAGAAATCCCTACCCTGCGCTCCTTGGAATCAATTGGGCCACTAACATGAATGGGGTAATCAACCTGAAGAAGCGAAAGATGATATTTGAAAAGAAGTCGCTCCGCGTAGTGGTGCCACTAGATCCTACAGAAGGACTGCGCTATACAGGGCCAGTCCGTGATTATGAAAGTGATGACGATCTGGACCAGATTTACAAGATAACAGCATGAGACCAGGATTGGGTGAATCCAACAATGGATGGACATATTTCATGGGACCGCAAGAGCTCCTACATGTCGGATTCAGATGAAGAATTAGAGCAATGGAAAAATCGACTACATGAAGTATCTACGCTGCATTTTAATATGATGACCAAGTCATTGCACTACGTGTCATCCGAAGTCAGGTATCTACCTCACTATGATGGGCTAACTAAATTTGATTGCTTTTTGGATGCAATTGGTTGAGAAGTGCCAGAGAAACATCACTTCCAGGCCTTGGACTAGGTGCTGCATGCTATGCCCGCAAAATGGTGGGGTACGCACAAGGATAATTTCAGTGATTGGCATGACTATAGGAGGATGATGAGAATACATTTTGGGTGGCCAAAAGTGTGGATGACAGATGGAAGAGATGATCTGCATGATCACCTGGCCAAATGGACTAAGGCTTATGGAGCAGAGCCCCAGTCTAAATGGGTGCATCTGTTTTGTCATACCCTGAATGTCATACCAATGAATTGGTACTTGGAAATAGAGCTCTGCCATGGCACCAAAGAATGGGACATCTTGCACTAGGGGTATATAATGACGTTCAACTTTTAGTATGGGTTTGACTGTATTGACGCGATGCTACAGGAGGTTAAAGTAGCAATATTTAGGATACTGCAAGATCCCTTGGACCTAGTCCAACCTGATTGGACTACCCAACTGAATCACACATTGGAATGTTATAACGTGACCGCTGAGGAAGAAGACAGGGACCCCAGAAAGATTAATATTCTGGAAACTGAGGGTCACTGTGAGGTTGAAGGTCCATAGATAGAGGAAGAAGAGGACGAACAGACAGAATAGGGAGGAGTGGACCCAGAGACAACTCTGTTCCGTATCAAGTGCACCAGAGGACAAGAAAAGGTAGGATCGCGGAAGAATTCCAAGGCTAGCAAGACGTCTCTGGATCCGACCACCCTGACCGAGGGGGATCTGAATGATATAGGGGATACAGTGTGGGATGCCATCGCGGAACTACTGTAACAATTTGAGCAGTAGCAGCAGCAGGCATTGGGGTCCATTCAAATGGGTCTGCGGGAGCTGTAGATCCATGCACCACAAACTCAGACTAGTGCGGTGACCACCACTTTGGCCTTTGGCACCTTAGAAGTCATAGGGATGTTGTGCACACGAGACCCTTGAGCCATAGTGCTGCCATATGGATCATTTACGACAATGACCAAAGCTGACAAGTCTGCTATCAGTGCCCTTAAGGGAGTGGGAATTAACTTGGCCATGCTTCCTAGCGAGGCGCTTCATCTTCTATAGGATGGAGTAATTGCAGAACTTCGGGCCTGCGAATAGTGCGCCTTACAGGTAATTAGTGAGCAAAAGGTCAACAATGATTAGTTGGTTGTGCAAAGAGACTTCGTTGTTTAGCTTGTGACATACCTGATAAATAAGAATCAACGAATAATCAAGGTTGTGGATGAGGCATGATGAATTGTCCTAGAGCTGGCCATTCCGGACGCTGAGCCAGTAGGTGTGTGAATTCAAAAACTCATAGCAGGAGTGCACAATGCATGCACAGAGTTTTCAAAAGCTTCAACTGGAGCTAAACCTCAAAGTTGCAGAGTTACAGTTGAAGGCCCAGCCTTTGACTCCGCTGGAAGTCAGGGAACAGCGCGCGACTGCCATGAGAGATGTGATTGCAATAGTAGCAAGTGCAATGACAGACTGCATTACCCTTTTTGAGTAGTCACTCGAGCTACTCACCAGCCTACTAGAAGACCTCAATGTGTAGAGGCTAGAGACAGAAGTGCGGGAACTACAATAGTGCTATGATGAGGTTAAAGAGACATCGCGCACTGTCTCCATCACACACAGACTAGCAAAGCTACAGGAGGCCAAGGCATTGAAGGAACATGTAGACGTAGCTCAGCACAAGGAAGCCATGTTGAAGGCTCACTTGAAGCCTTGGTTGGACGAGGCCTACGCGATCATGACCACCATCAAAGGCAAGTTGGCTAGTCTGCAGGAGACTCAGTAGAAGCTATAGGCTGATAGCGTAGGACCAGTGGCAAAGCAGTTGTTCGAAGAGATGAAGCAGGCAACAACATAATGTGCCACCAAGGTAGCAGTTGTCCAAGTTGAGCTGGGAGGTCTTCGTGATAAGATCCCCGCACCAGTGGAGTGACTCAAGGGCGAGTCACCATGTTTGTGTTGGGGACCTGTCGGGAACAAGTCCCTTGGGGGTCAATTTTGCGGTTACAAACCCAAGTTTTGGGGCAAAAGGCCCGAATTTTGTATAAATAATGTAAAGTCTTTGTATTTTATGGTCGCAGAGCGCGAAGATATCTAAAATCAAAAATGGTTTTTCGCCCTTAGTCTAGATAGGTTGTGCCAGTTTTGGAGATCTGCCCTTGGTCAGTGGACCATGGGACTATATAAAAAGGAGAGTCTTAGACATTCTAAGGTAGTTTAGTAGTCATGAGTCATTAATGTAATAGGTTTGTGATAGCTAAGAGCAAGATTCTTAGTGGGGAAGAGGCTCTGCAGCTGAGTGCATAGAGGCCTAGGGTAGAAGTCTGCAGCTGTGTGCCCAGGGCGATTAGAGTCTTTATTGAAAATACTTGTCGTGTACTTTCCATCTTTTTAGTGTTATTTTACTGCTATTATAAATGTTGTGATTATGCTATGTTGAATGCTACGTTTCAGATATATTGTTAAGTTGATGCGCGAAAATATATGTTTCCCTCTGTTGGAGGAACACAAACAATAATATATGTTTACGCGAGGATAATCTTATTTGTATGGTAGAGTTGGCTAATACCTAAGACAATTTGGGAACCAAATCAATAACCTAGTTACAGAAGTGTGTAAGTTCCTAAATTATCGTCAAGGGTTGCGTGAAGGGAAATCGGGTACCTTCGCGAAGGTTCTGAAAGATGGAAGAGGAAGTACATCGATAAGCCCTAAAATATTATCGATCTATGTGAAGATAGAAGTAAGGGCATAAAATTGACATCACGACTATCTCAGGGTGAAAAAACTTGGTTGTTGCATCCCCCCTACTACTTTGGGTGAGACTTCAGTCCGCGCTCCAGGGATTGATGTCGAAAGGGCTAGTAGTGTAGGTATTTCCTTGGTTTCTTAATGTCGAACCTAGTTTAGGACCCATCAAGCCAAAAACAATCCAATCCCAGAACTCTATGCCCTAAACTGAGATAAGTATCTCAGGTTTTACCACGATCCAAACTCAGATCACTGGGCCCTAAACCGAGACTTCTCCCTCAGATTTAGCATGTATACCACCAAAATTGGTCAAGGGGTTCCTAGGCCTTTCGAAATGAACCTTGAAACAACCTCCACCCCGAAATTTGAAATCCATCTAGCAAACCGAAGCTCAAAAACCAAAATAAACATCCAACACCATGGTATCTGGAAAAAGGCAAGGCTAGGACAAAAACCACTGTCATAACTCAGAAAAAACCATGCCACCAAAAACAAGAGAACCATACACCAACATGCAAAGCCATGCATGTCCAAAATAGCTAGGAAATCACACATGAAAAAGGTTACCTGCAATTATTCTTGTTGAAGCTTCTTGGTCCTTCTCTTCTTCCTTTATCCTTTCTTTCCTTTCTTGCCCTTTGTTTTATTTTCCTTCCTTGATCCAAAGCTAGAGTGCTCCAAGAAAACTCTAAGTGACCGAGTGAGAGAGAGGGAGAACAATGAGAGAACTCCAAACTTGAACTGACAAAAGGTTACCAACTGATCCTTAGAATCCTTTTTATTAATGAGGCCTCTAATTTATTCATTTTCCATTATTTTCCTTCAATTTCCTCCACACATGCAACTTGTGACCTTTTACCTTCCTTTTCTCCTATTTTACTTTATTTTCATAAATAAATGTGCCAAAAATTTCATTTTGCCTTTTAATGCCTTTGCCAATTTCCTTAGATAAAACACACATCTAGTGATGCCCACTAGGATATCTTTGCCCAACATTCATCTTGGAATAGATTAAGTGTCCCTTAACAGTTTTCTTATTTTTTCCTTTATTAACTTTTATTACAAGAACTTTTCACTAGGGCTATTACAGAACCCTCCCCCTTGGGAACACCATACGCGGTGTTAAACCACACTGTGACCTTAGCAAAACCACTTAAAAGAAAACATACTACCCATGGAAATTTATAACTTAGCTCATTGCAATATTTACAATGAAAGACCTGCTCAAAATAAAAACATCAAGACAACATGACAATATAACAACCATAATAACAAGACAACCATACCGCTTATTGGAGCTTAATAACTTATCTCATGGTGGTATTTACATCCATATACATATACATACATATACCAAAACATCATAAAAACATATGACAAACATAAACCAATGTCAAATCAAAACTGCTTTGCCTCAATCGGCGAACAATGAAGGATACAGGGCCCGCATCTGATCTGCCATCTCCCATGTAGATTCTTCAGGCCCAAAGTGCTTCCACTACACTTTAACTTTCTCTATGGTTATGTTCATGATCATGAGATGTTTCCACTACAATCTGCACTAAGGCTCCGACTGGAACTCTCCTTTTTGATCAACCTACAATACAGACCAGTCAATAACATTATCAACATCCTTTATATTCTTATTAAGCAATGATATATGGAAAGCATCATGGACTTTCACTATTGGCGGAAGTGAAAGTATATATGCCACTGGTCCAATCCTCTCAAGGATCTCAAAAGTCCCACAATATTGTGGTGCCAACTTGGCACATGAACCAATCCTAAAAGAGCTTTTCTTGGGCTTGATGTGCAAATACACATGCTCCCCAGCCTGAAACTCCTTGAAAAACATGTGCTAATCTGCATAACTCTTCTATATATCATGTGCTACCTTTAGATTCTTTGTTATAACCTTCATTTCCTGCTCCATGTCTGCCAACATGTCTGGTCCAATAAGTACCATGTTCACTGGATCACTCCAACTGATGGGAGTGTTACAACTCTGCCCATACAATGCCTCAAAAGGACTCATCCTCAATGAATCTTGATAACCATTGTTGTATACGAACTCAACCAATGGAAGATACTCTTCCCATTTCCTTTGTTGGTGCATCACATACATCCTCAACATATCCTCCAAGATCCTATTGACCCTCTTTGTTTGTCCATCTTTCTGCGGATGATAAGTTGTACTAAAGGCCAACTCTGTACCCAAGCCTGCAAATAGCTCCTTCCAAAACTTGGAAGTGAACTTTGCATCCCTGTCCGACACAATCTTCTTTGGAAGACCATGTAGTCTCACTATCTCTCGATGAACACGTATGCTACCTCACTGGCTAAATATGTAGTCTTCACTAGAATGAAGTGAGCTACCTTGCTGAACCTGTCAAACACAACCATAATAGAATCATGTTGCTTCATCATCCTAAGAATACCTATAATGAAATCTATGGAAATGACTTCCCATTTCCATTCCAAAATCGCTATAGGAAAACCATCTGGATGCTTACATTCCTCCTTGACCTACTGACAATCTAAACATCTAGCCATGAACTTTGCCACTTCCTTCTTCATATTTGGCCAATAGTAGAACTTCTTTACCATCGTTAATGTCTTATGATACCCTGCATTACTCAAGTATGGCTTGGCATGAAAATCCCTCAAGACAAGCTTCTTGAGCTCACTGCAATTCGACACATAGATCTTGTCTCTAAATCTTACTAAACCATCTGTCGTGAGACAATAGTCCACATCCTGATCATTTGTACCTATTCTCTGTTGTAGCCTGTGCATGATCTCCATGTATTTGTCATCCTGTTGTCTTGCCTACAAGATCCTATCCTGTAACTCTGTCCCATAAGAGCTCATGGTTGCTATATGATTTAATTGTACCTTCCTGCTAAGAGCATCTGAAACCCATTTCTCCTTCCCTTTGATGTATCCGATCTCGAAATCGAATTCATTAAGGTTAGCCAACCATCTAACTTGCCTTGCATTTATATTCGGCTAATCAAATAAATACCTCAACCCACTGCAATCGCTCATCAATGTAAACCTCTTGCCAAGAAGGTAGTGTCTCTACATCTTCAAAGCATGTATAATCATTGCTAGCTCAAGATCATACATTGGATAGTTATGCTCATGCTCATTCAGTTTCCGTGGCTCCTAGCACACTACTTGTCCTTCTTGCATGAGAACTCCACCAAGTTCTCTCTTGCAAGCTTTTGTACACACTACAAACTCCTTGTTCGGATATGCAATCTTTAGCACTAGTGCATGTGTCAACAACTGCTTAAGTTGCTCAAACCTTGCTTCACATTCTTCTATCTATTCAAATTTCTTACCTTTCCGCTACAATGATGTGATAGGATATGAAATGCGTGAGATGTTCCTAATGAAACCCTGTAGTAACCTGCCAATTCCATAAATGATCTCATCTCATCCACATTCTTAGGAGTTGTTGTTACGGGATAAAACACCCTAGGGTCTTGGTTGAGAACCCCAGCAGATCGAAGGGCATACACCAACAAGAAGCAAGAAAACAAGCAATCCTAATGCCTAAACTAATAAAGTGGGATGAAGAGATAGTACCCGTAGGTCCTACATTTTAGGATGTTCCTATAGGGTCCAAACCCTCTGCTTCCTCCAATGCTTCAAAACCTGCAACTCATTCCAAAAAAGCATATATACTAGTAGTAGTTCAAAGCATGTTCAATATATGAATGCTAGATCATATAAGCATATAGATATAAAACATGAGATCATACATAATTAGATCATAACATGAGTTAAAGCATAAATATCATCACATTGGGAATAAGATAGAGCTTCTTTATTGATGTCTACAAAGAATGTGGAAGAATACAACCTGATTTGATTGTTGGGTGTGGAGCCTGATTATCTTCTTTATTTAGAGGTATCACCACATTGGACCCTAGTTTGAAATGTGGCGGCAATGCTGCCCGTAATATTTGCACTGCAAGGGGGGTCCGGGGGCTAAAAATAGATGTAAAATTGCCTTGTAAAATGTTGTAATTTCGTAATCAATCTGGTCTGTTCATTAGGTGAAGATCTGATGGTAGAAGTTATGTTTAATTTAGGGTTTTTTTTCCCTAGAAGGCAACCCCTTGCTATATATGAGGGAATTGTATTGCATCTATCTAGATCTATATTCTGAGTGAGAAAGAGAGAGGAGATTGAGCAAGAAAGAAGAGGGAATTGCAACAAATCTGATGTATGTTGTATCTCTTCAGTTTGTTGGATAATATAAAAGGAAGGATTGGCTGTTTCCTGTGGACATAGCCCAAATTGGGTGAACCACATATATCTATGTCTCTCTTGTTTTATGTGTTTTCTATGTTTATATTTCTGCAATATATTTTATGTGTTCCATTGCTCTGTAATATATAATTTTCTAACAACTGGTATCAGAGCTGAAGGTCTATTTGGCTGATAAAATCATAGGAGAGAAGGGTTCCTCGTTCGAGTGGGAGTAATGGTGGAAGATGGTAGTTTAGGGTCGAAAACTTTAACGGTCAAAACTACCAGTTGTGGAAGGTGCAGATGGAAGATTATTTGTACCGGAAAAAATTGTACCTACCATTGAGCGGAAAGACAAAGAAGCCGACGAGTATGACAAGACATAGAATGGGATATTCTCAACAGAAAGGCACTTGGAACAATACATATGTGCCTAGCAGCTTCAGTAGCCTTTAATATTTCAAAGGAAGTGACAACAGAGGGTTTAATGAAGGCATTGGCCAAACTATGTGAAAAACTCTCGACCTCAAATAAGGTATTTCTTATGAATCTCTTATTTAATATGAAGATTTCAGAAGGTGGATCTGTTGCTGATCATTCAAATGAATTTAATACAGTTACCAGTCAGTTAAATTCTATACGGGTAACTTTTGATGATGAAGTTAGGGCTATGTTATTCTATGCTCATTGCCAGAAAGTTGGAATAGTTTAGTTATGACCATTAGTAACTCTATCTCTAGATCTAGTACTTTAAGGTTTGATGATGTTGTCAGTGCAATCTTGATGCAGGATCATCCAACCACCCTTAATCAAAAGTCAAATTCAAAGCTATGGAGGAGGAGACATGGACAATAATGCAAACTAGGAGAAAATTTCTGTCAAAAACAAGCTAATTTGATGGAATTGATAAGTCTTGAGGAGACTTAATTTAATGTAATTATCTGCCATGTATGTATGTTGAGAGATTTAGGCGATTTGTGAGACGAAATCGTGGATCTGAGATGATCCACGACTTTGTAATTTCTTTGTAAAGAGTCTTTGTGTGTGAGAAGAGATAAGAGAGGGGTAGGAAACATTTGTGTAAACAGAGGGTGGATTCAATGTAGTTGAGAGGAGAATTTGTGACTAAGGCTGAAATGCCTTAGACTGTAATTATACTATGTATAATATAAACTATGTGTCATGTGGATTTCTGTATGCCTGTGCACAATTTACATATATATTCTTTAGTTTGAGTTAAATTCTGTGTTATGAGATTGTTGATCAACCATCGATCACTATAAGAATCGATGGCGATCTAGCGTTAATACGATATATGTGTGTGTGTTTAAACAAAGTGTGGCAGAGTTAATTTGGGTGGAAAGGTGAATTCCATCATAAGAAAACAAGTGTAGAGGGATTCGTCGGATCATTTAGATTGACGGTTATTAACGACAGAGGAATAAACCACGGGGGATAGGAGTGTATGGATGTCTTGATCATGGTTGAACGCCCGCACTCAATCACAACATTCGATTGAAAATTCAAATTCTTATGTTGGAGTCAACTACGGGGGTTGAGCTATTTGGTAATCCGCACACTATTTGAAGGGACGTAGGCCAGAGGATTTTATGGCCTCTGTTATCGGGCCATAAAGAGATCAGACTTTAACTTAAAGGGTGGACCCGAACCTTTATAGATTAAGGTTTTATAATCCTTACCAGCTCCGTGAGGTCAGTTAAGTATCATGCAGATCCCTGTGTGATATCGTTGTCGACCATTGGATCACTGTTGATGCTGACCATTGGATTAATTTCTCATCGCATCATTCATGAGTGAATGAACCCTGGCTGGAAGAAATTGCGATTTGCAATGTGTGATGATCGAGTTAACCATCAACCGTAGGATTAATGATGAGATCAATGGTGGAGATATAATCCAATAAGATTTGTGGGAAAGGAGCAGACCCGAGGAGTTTATGGACGCGGGTTTAAATCTATTTGAGGTCCGATCTTATGCATTCAGGTGGGACGACGTTAGTTGGCAGATTATGTGTTATATCGTTGTTATGTGATTGGTGGGGTTTTTTTTGTTTAAACCCACAATGTAAAGGCTTATGATTTGTATAGGTGGGCCATATCCCACAGGCTCATGTAAGGTTATTACGAAAGTCAGGGAAATTGCCTTTAAGAAGTTTTTCCTACGTCAAAGTGGTATCAGAGATGGGAAGGGTTTCCTGCGAGTAGAAAGAAGATTTTGTGTGCAAAAAGGGAAAGTCAACGTGGGAAGTCAATGTGGGATCGGTTGTTGTTCAGTTGCTTTTCAATTTCTATTCAATTGTTGTTCAATTGTTATTCATTTGTTGTTCAATTGACCACCTGTGTCATTTTAAGTGAAAGGAGGAGGTACAGTAATGTGAATATTTTTGTGTTTGTGATCTTTATGTTGTTATGCAGGTAACAACATAAGGTGAGAAAATTGTGGCAACCTAGAGCAAGGAGTGCTCAATTGGTTCTAGAAGAGAGAACTAGAGAGATGCCGAAAGACTAAGCTAGGAGGGAAGCTTGGTGAGGTATCGTGTAGCAGGGAGGACTTGTTACTGTAGAGGTTTTGTTGCAGCTCATAGAAATATCATGAAAGCAGTGCCACTGAGTAAGTGGGTAGAATTGCTATGGGATGAAGGAGAAGCATATGACCCGGTCAAAATTTTTTATGCCTCGGGAGTCTAATGTAGGAGCATCTGACCACCCTTAATCAAAATTCAAATTCAAAGCTATGGAGGAGGAGACGTGGAAAATCATGTAAATTAGGAGCAAATTTCTGTTAAAAACTAGCTAATTTGATGGAATTGATAAGTCTCGAGAAGACTTAATTTAATGTAATTATCTGCCATGTATGTGTGTTGAGAGATTTAGGTGATTTGTGAGAGGAAATCATGGATCTGAGATGATCCATGACTTTGTAATTTCTTTATAAAGAGTCTATGTGTGTGAGAAGAGATAAGAGAGGGGCGGGAAAAATTTGTGTAAACAGAGGGTGGATTCAGTGTCGTCGAGAGGAGAATTTGTGACTAAGGCTGAAATGCCTTAGAATGTAATTATACTATGTATAATGTAAACTGTGTGTTATGTGGATTTCTGTACTCTTGTGTACAATTTACATATATATTATTTAGTGTGAGTTAAATTTCGTGTTACGATATTGTTGATCGACCATCGATCACTATAAGGATCGATGGCGATCTAGCGTTAATATGATATATGTGTGTGTGTTTAAATAGAGTGTGGCAGAGTTAATCTGGGTGGAAACATTTAGATCGACGGATATTAATGGTGAAGGAATAGACCGCGGGGGATAGGAGTGTATGGATGTCTTGATCATGGTTGAAGGGCCACACTCAATCACAACCTTAGATTGCAAATTCAAATGCTTATGTCGAAGTCAACTATGGGGGCTGAGCTGTTTGGTAATCTGCGTGCTATTTGAATGGTCATAGACCGTAGGATTTGATGGCCTCCATTATCCAACGGATATCGGGCCATAAAGAGATTGAACTTTAACTTCAAGGGCGGCCACGAAACTTTATAGATTAAGGTTTTATAATCCTTATCAGCTCTGTGAGGGCGATTAAGTGTCACACAGATTCCTGTGCGATATTGTTGATGATTGTTGGATCACTTCTAATGCTAATCGTTGGATTAATTTCGCATCGCATCATTCATGAGTGAATCAACCCTGGCTGGAAGAAATTGGGATTTGCGATGTGCAATGATTGGGTGAACCATCAACCGTCAGATTAATCATGAGATCAACAGTGGAGAATTAATCCAATAATATTTGTGGGAAAGGAGCAGACCTAAGGAGTTTATGGACATGGGTTTAAATCCATTTGAGGTCTGGTCTTATGCATTCAGGTGGAACGATGTTAGTTGGCGGATTATGTGTTATATCGTTGTTAGGTGATTGGTGGGGTTTTTTTTGTTTAAACCCACAATGTAAAGAGTTCCAATTTGTATAGGTGGGCCATATCCCATAGGCTCTTGTAAGGTTATTATGAAAGTCAAGGAAATTTCCTTTAGGAAATTTTTCTTACGCAAATCCTTAGCAAGGAAATGCGAATAAAAAGCTCTGGTAAGACATTAGGTAATGCTTTGACTGTAAAGTCTAGGGGAAGAAAAATGGAAAGAGGAAAGAGCCCAGGATATCGCAGTAAGTCAAGGTAAGGTAGATCGAAGTCCAGATCGAGGATAGTGTGCTGGAAATGCGGGAAGAAAGGAAACCTGAAGAAAGACTGCAAGTCTCAGAAGGGAAAAGAAGGCAACAAGAAAACAATCACGAAGAAAATGTGACAGGTGATGTGTTGCAATATGCTTTGATTCTTTCATTAGAAAATATTATTGATGCCTAGGTGGTAGATTCAGGGGCCTCATTCCATGCCACACCTGATAGGAAACATTTTCATGATTATGTACAAGGATATTCTGGACAGGTTTGATTGGGTGATGATAAACCCTATAAAATCACTGGAATGGGTACAATTTTCATAAAACAACAGAATAGAAATAAATGGCTATTGAAGGAGGTAAGGCATGTTCCAGATCTGATGGAGGTGAAGGCTGTGTAACTACTTTTACAAATAAAACCTGGAAGGTCACTAAAGGAGCTCTGGTAATAGCAAAAGGAGAAAAGGTTGGTACATTGTATTTATGTAATGGTATTTTTAATTATGTTAATGCTTTCACCTCTACAGGAGAAGATGCGACATTGTGGCATCATAGGCTTGGGCACATGAGTGAGAAGGGGATGTAGATTCTTCACTCAATAAATTGTTGCCAGGTTTGAATCATGTTGATTGAAAATTCTGTGAGAATTGTGTTTATGGAAAACGGAAGAGAGTGAGATTCCTGAGAGTTGGGAAAGAAAAGAAGAGAGAAATATTAGATCTTGTGCATACATATGTATGGGGATCTGCTCAGGTATCATATCTCGGTGAATCTCATTATTATGTTACTTTTATTAATGATGCAACCAAAAATACCTGGATTTATTGTATTCGAAATTGATACTTTCCAGAAATGGAAATATTTGGTTGAAAATGAGATAGGAAAAAGGTTGAAGTATCTCAGATTAGACAATGGAGATGAATATTGTAGCAAAGAGTTTGATAGGTACTATTCGGAGAATGGAATTTGCAGAGAGAAGACAGTTCCATGAACACCACAAGAAAATGGTGTCAGAAAGGATGAGCAAGACAATCATGGAGCGTGCAAGGTGCATGAGATTGCATGCAAGATTGCCTTTATAATTTTGGGCAGATGCTATAGATACTATTGTTTATCTAATAAATAGAGGGCCTTCAAGTTATTTGGATGGTGGTATTCTAGAGGAGGCATGGATAGGTAAAAAGTTAAACTACTCATTTTTAAAGACTTTTGGTTGTCAAGCCTTTGTCCACATTAATAAAGAAAATAGAACAAAGCTTGAGGCAAAATCAAAGAAACTTACCTTTATTGGATATGGTGTTAATGATTTTGGTTATCGCTTTTATGATTATGAAAAACACAAAATCATCAGGAGCAGAGATGTCATATTCAATTAAAAGGTTTTGTATATTGATCAACTGCAGGAAAAGAAACCGGAAAAAGAAAACACAGAATACACAGTTCTTGAGTGAACACAGAAAAAGTGAAGGTGCTTGAAAATCATAATGATCAACATTTAGAACAGCAACAAGCACCTCAAACGCCTGATAATGGTGTTAGAAGATCTACCAGGATAAGTAGACCCCCTGAACAATATTCTCCATTATATTATGTATTTTTGACTAATTCTGGTGAAATGGAATGTTATGAAGAAGTAGTGTAGGTAGAAACCAAGAAGAAGTGGGAGCAAGCCATGAAAGAAGAGATGGACTCCTCAGCACATAACCAGACTTATTAACTATTACTATTAATTATTATTATTATTAATTTATATTTATTTATTTTTCTGAATAAGGCTAATTCTATTATAATACAAAAAGGTCAAAAATTACATAGGAGTTACAAAAGGGCCATGGCTCAGTAATCCTGCCCAGAAATTGTTCATTTACCCAGTTTGCATCTTCCAAAATTGAACACCGTCAAAATTGAATTACTGTCTTCTGTTGTATCTACTGCCTCTAAGACTCGAAACCATGACTCTAAACGGTGCATAACATGGACCCATAGACATACAGACATATAAACCCAAACGGCCGACACATAGACAGACAGACCCATGCTGTCGAACTGATACATAGACACAGAAAACAAAGACAAAATATAGCTCTTACGGCCTAGGTTGCCGAGAGCAAACTTCTTGTCTTGCTCATTCATCATCCGTGGTGTAGGGCGCTTCCTCAATTTGGCACCCAAAATGTAGAGAGTCATCAGAATCAGAGAGAGGGATCATCACGCTGGAAGGCCGTCCCTGAACAGGCACGCTTGGACCTGCAAGAGCTGGTGGACAAGCTATGGGGGAGCTTTCCCTGTCAGGCTCGCTTGGACCTGCAAGAGCTGAAGGACCGGCTAAGGGGGAGCTTTCCCGGACAGGGCATTGCAGGTTGATAATAGGCCCTATCCCATGAACAGGAGGAGGAAAATCCAGCGTGGCTTCTGCCGGTTCTCTAAGAATATCACAATGCTCAACTGTTACAGAGATAATAAAAGTGGAATTAGCGAGAGCGCAGGGAACCTGATACCTGACCATAGGATGCTCGTCATGCCCACAATCCATTCTTCGTTCGCTTTCCATTCCTCTGCCGCGCCCAGCTCTATTGCCATGGAAATGTTGCGGCTCAGAAGTAACTTCGACGGAGGAGGAAGGAGAAGTGGGGGCAGGCCGCTGGATGGTGGCCCGTCCGCGAGAGCCTCCGCGCCTACTGCACATTCTCTGTCGCTCACCCCGCATTTCTGAATTCCGAAAATGAACTCGCGTGCCGGAACCTGGTGAGGAGGACTTAATCGGGACGAGGGTAGCCAAATTGAGCTCACGACGCCGATTTCTCTGGCGTATGGCAGTCCCTGAGTAGGCTGCAGAGCATGGATGCTCTTGTTCCCTTCCCCACTCCGCCGAGTGATGCACCAGTGAAGCAGCAGTATGCCAGACGAATGCAGTGGTATGCACAAATGCTAGAGGGGTTCCGGGTATATTAATCTCCATCGCGCAGTTAACCAGGCAGTGCAGTATGGACGACATGACCAGCATTAATGCCGACATTAGTTCTACAGCATGCGAGCCTCCTTTATCTACCGCGGGGTACTGCATGTCACTAATGGGCTGACACCTGCCCATGTGACACCCCATCTGTCCGCTACGCTTATTAGACACCCGCATCCGGGAGGGAGAGATCTTTCTGCACCAAAGAAATGCAGTCCTTTTTGAGTTTATCATCATCTACCATATCAAGTGAACCTGAGAAGTATGGAATTAACTGAGATGCTCCCTGGTTAGCCAGCCTGTCTGCTACTTGGTTAGCTGTCCTTCTTACGTGCTGGAAGGCGATGCTTGGGGGATTTTTTAGTTTTTCCTCCAGAGATTCTAGCCGGCTCAGCAATCGCCAGCTTGAAGCGACCTTAACAGCTGGAGTACCTGCCTGTATCCTTTGTGCAGCAGCTATAAGAATGAGAGAGTCTCCTTCAACCTCCAGAGGGTAGAAATGTTTTTGTTCTGCTATGCATATGCCTGCCCAGAGTCCTTCCATTTCTGCTGCGTTGTTAGTATCTTTGCCAATCGATCCATAGAATATATGCAGTATTGCCCCAGTATGGCTTCTAAAAATTCCTCCAAAGCCCGTGGGTCCGGGATTTCCTTTAGCGGCCCCATCAAAATTTAGCTTGTAGGAGTTGTTTGCCGGAGGGAGCCAGCTTGCTGATGAGGTGGTACTAATTGTAGGATGAATGCTGACCTTTGCTAGAATGGAGAGATCCAAATTCCATGCTTTCAGAATGTCGCATTCCCTTGGAGAGTCTGGCAGATCTGTAGCAGACCATGTTCTGATAGCAAGAGTTTCTTGTAAATTCTTTTTGAAGATGAGCCACAGAGCATCTATTGACCTGAAGGTATTATTGAAGATTCTATAGTTTCTTTCCTTCCAGAGAGTCCAGTATAGAAAGCCTGGTAAAAGACTCCACAGAGAGTTGAGAAGCTGGCTCTTAAAAGGGTTCTTGGTCCATTTCCTTATATTTTCTGTTACATCTTCCATCCTTGCTTCCGATCTCATGTTGCAGTTTTCAACTTTCTTCCAAAGTTGCGTAGCTAGCTGACAAGTTTCCATTAGATGACTGATGGTCTCAGAGTGGAGGTTACAATTTGGGCATCGTGATGGTCCAATGAAACCGCGTTTTATCAGGTTGTCCCAAGTGAGTATGCGCCGTTTGCTGAGAAGCCATAAGAATGTTGAAATTTTGGGCCATAGTCTTGGCTGCCAGACCTTTTCCCAGATTCGGTCCCTGTTTGCCTGGATCTCTGAATACCTCAGCTGATGAGCTTCTTTTGTGGTGAATGTTCCTTTGGGCATGTGACCCCATCTTAGTCGATCCTGCTGGTTGGAGTATCAGATTCTTCTGTAGGTGAGTTCTTGATCTATGTCTGAGTGCGATTCTCCCTGCAAATCCATCTGCCAAAGGCTGGCCTGCTTCCAGATTCGGAAGTCATGATTTGAGGATTGTTGCCATAATTGATGCACGCAAGTAAGGTTTTCCTGCTGCATCTGCATTTTCCATAGAGGCTTTTGAAATAAAGTTGCCAGCTTTGGGAGTTGTTGCCATGAGTCTTCCCAGAACCTTGCTGTTGTACCTGAGTGAATCTCCCAGAAACTGTGCTCTTGAATGAACTTGCTATGGAGCTTTGCAGTGTTCCATATTGGTGATCCTGAGGTTGAGGAACTGATTCTGATGAGATCTTTCCATTGACTACCCGGGACATATTTTGCTTGCCATAATCTGGCCCATGGTGAGTGTGGCTTGGTGATCCAATTCCACCACATTCGTGCTCCCATTGTATTATTGCTTTGAAGTGGATCTCGCAAGCCTAAACCTCCCTCTGATTTGATTTTGCAGACTTCTTTCCAGTTGACAAGAGCCCATTTTCTGTTTAAGCCAGAGGAACCCCAGAGGAAGTTGCGTTGAAGGTTGCGAATGGTTTTGAGGACCCATTTTGGAGCTGCCATAATGGAAAAGAGATACAAAGGCATAGCCTATAAAACCGATTTGATTAAGACCAGTCTACCAGCCATGTTAAGAGCCCGGAAAGTCCAAGATGAAAGCTTTGATTCTAATTTATCTAGAAGAGTCTTCCATGAGGCATGCTTGACTGCAGAGTCCGCGAGGGGTGCCCCTAGGTAAGTTGAAGGCAGCTTGGAAATGGTATAACCCAGAATTCTGGCAATGTTCCTTTGTGAAGAGGGGGGGGTGTTGAAGAAGAAGAGCTGAGACTTCGAGGCGTTGATGGATGTGCCAGATGCTTCGGAGAAGATGGAAAGCAGGGATTTAAAAACGGAGGCTTCTTGTGAGGAAGGATGTCCAAATAACATGGTGTCATCAACAAACTGTTGATGTGACTGAGAAGGAAGACCATGAATAGAGATGCCTTTTAGATCTTGGGAGGAAACAACTGATTTAAGAAGTCTACTGAGACCTTCTGCCATTAGAACAAAGAGAAAAGGTGAGAGAGGATCCCCCTGTCTGATGCCCCGAGAGGGGTGAAAGGGTTTGGAGGGTGAGCCATTCAACAGGACTGAGAAGCTGGGAGAGGAAATAAGGTTCATGATCCGTCTGGTCCAAGTAGAACTGAAACCAAAAACCAATAGCATTTTTTGAATGTTTGTCAAAGGCTTTAGAGAGATCCAGTTTTAGAAGCATACCTGGTTTTTTTAGAAGCTTTAATGAGTGAATCACCTCATTTGATAGAATAATACCGTCCATGATCTGTCGGCCTTCGACATATCCCGTTTGTTCTGGAGAAATGAGTAGTGGAAGGAGAGGTTTGAGCCTATTCGCTATGACCTTGGTGATAAGCTTGTAGATTACATTGCATAGCGCTATAGGTCTGTAGTTTTCAGGCTTACTCGCTTCTTTACTTTTTGGAACCAATGCTATGAAGGTCGTATTGAGGGTCGGGAGTATCCAATGCATAATTCGTGATTCCTCCACAAGTTCCCAAACTTCAGCTTTGATGAGCTCCCAGAATTCATGGAAGAAATTGGATGTGAAACCATCCGGCCCGGGAGCCTTGCCATCCTTAAGTTGGTTCATAGCTTCTTCAACTTCCTTAAGTGATATATGTTGAAGCAGTTTATTGTTGTGGTCCTCTGTTATTATTCGAGGGATGTGTTGCATTATCGTTCTGATTGCCTCATCTCTATTACTTGTGGGCTCCCTGAGGATATCCTGAAAGTAGCCTGTGAATTCCTTCTCCATATCTTCATGTGCTTCTATTCTTTCCCCATGTTGATTGTTTATGAAGGTGATGTTGTTGTGCATACGCCTTTGGATGGCTGTTTTATGGAAAAATTTGGTGTTCTTTTCCCCATCTTTCAGCCAGTTGATTCTGGATTTTTGATGCTAGAGAATTTCCTCTTGCCGCTGGTGGGCTCCAGTATTGTAGCAATAATGCTACAACTCCTGGAGCTTCCTATCTCTAATTTTATCAACCCGGTAGTTCGTAACAAACTTGGAAGCGACGGTGCTGTATGCACAAGTACTAGCTCTTGTCGCAGCTGTCACTTGGTCAGCTGGCACAAGTCCGCTAGGGCTCAAGCCAACTTCTATATGTTCTCAGAAGAAGCTTTCTAAATGATGAACGAAGACTATCTGAAAGGAAATTAACCTACTTTGCACGAATGAACTGAAAGCCAACAAAACATGGAAACCCTAGTAAACCCTAATCTGACTAGCTTAGTCCTTACGATGCAACGATGGGAATGTAACTCCTAAAAATGATGCCATTACTTCTAGTGATATGAGATGCATGAGATTAAACTACCTCCATTGAAAAGAACATTGTTTTTATATTTTTGTTTAAGTGGTTGGAGTTATTATGACTTGTTTCTTATTAGGTTTTGACTGTGCAAGGGTGGTTCGAAGGGAAAGAAAGCTTGGGAAAGGTCAGGAGGGCTAGGAGAGGTTCCAGGGGATCCAAAACATCACTCCACAGAAGTCCACAACATTCAGGTGCTCGGCAACCGAGTTTGCAGGCTTCTACAGGATGTGCTATAGTTGGAGTTTTGGGTGATGGAGAAGTCGAGGAGCTGTATGGGTGGATAGGTAGGATGGAAAGGGAGCTTATGATGGCTCAGGGATAGAGATATGAGATGAGGAAAGAGTGGGTACAGTTGGTTGGTGGATAGAAGGGTGGAAGCAACGAAAGGTTAAAAAGATGGAGCTACGTGAAAAGTAGAAGGGTTGGAAGGCAAATGAGCTGAGCAGAGGTTGGGTAGGTGGCTTTAGGCGTGGTTGAGAAGAAGAAGAAGAAGATAACAGAGTGATGCAATGCAGTGTAAAGGAAACAAATCTGCACAAAACCGAGAATTCATCAACCTATCCTAACTGTGTTATTAAATCAACGAACAGCAATGTAAACTTCAGAGAAAAATCGTGCATGGAGTTGGAATGAAGAAGTACTGCTCAAGATCAGAATGCATGGATGGATCTACAATTGAAATGACTGTGTTGCAGCTTGCATGAACATATAAGACTGCGTTTTTTTGGGTGGTTGGTACGGTCTACACCCCCAATCTCTAAACAAAAATGGCAGTGAGTGCACTGTCAACCTTTTCTTGGAGCTCTAATGAATGCTAATCCTCCTACTCTAATCTAAGCAACTAAAAGCACTTGAACCGTAAACTAATCCTACTCAATCACATAACAGAAATCAAATCAGCAGACTGTAATTTCCAAATGCATGTCAAAACAGAGGAATAAAGTGTTGAAAGGAAAGACAAGTAACAATACAAGGAAAAGGAGGTCTATTGCTCTCAGGTTGGGCCCTAACCTAAGAGCTATAGCTCCCTTAAAAACTTAGAATTGAATCCAAAGTTGCCTGCCTTTACTGAATAATCATGAGTCTAACATCATGCCAAAACTGGCTTACAAAAAGCAAAAATCGAGCTGTAGCTCGTGCTTAGAAATTTCAACAGTGGTTCAAAAGTTCAAAAAGCTCCTATCAAAGGCTACGACCTTAATATTTATACATGATGAGGATCAAGCTGGCTTCCTCAATAAGTGGAGCTTGGCTGTCCAACTGAAAGTTAAACTGCTATTCCTGTAGAATCCGTTGGCTGCCTTTAAGCTCGGTGGGGAGAGCTGTTGGAGCTCGGAGTTAGGGTGGAAATCACGAGGAAGGTCATCAAGACTGTGGACAACCTCCCTACAAACCCGCAACGCCACCTTGGCTGTCTCCTTGTCTCCATTTGCATGGTCTTTTGCTCCCTTTAATGCCAAAAAACCTGAAATCATCATGTATTAGCCACATAGATATAATGTCTGCCCTTCTTCCTACAAATAACACGAATATACCAAGAAATGAATGCATAAGTGATAAAAGATGAAGGGTTGAGCAAGGTAAGTAGGCCAAATGAGCCCAAATTGTTACCAAAAATTGGGGCTCATCATCACCCCCCAGCTAAAATATTTGCTCATCCTTGAGCAACTTAGTCCAACTCTTCATCCTTCATTGCTTTTACTGATACCCTTATATCCCAAGCCTCTGTGGTAGTGTCCTCCTTGCTGATATGAAACCCATCTTTCCTATTCACCTCTTCCCATTGTTCACTGTCATCCTCCTCTATGCTGCCCTTAGTCAATCCTAGCAGCAGTGGTGGGCTGAGTTTAAGGCCAATCCAGCAGGCCTGGAGGTTTTGCATGGATTTCTTGTAAAGGGCTACCCTTACCAGAGCTTCCCTCATCCGAGTTGGGGTATGGTACTCTCGGATTTTCAAACTGTGTGCCAATGTATTCCATCTGCGTGTGCATGCTTGGATAGCATTTTCTCCTAACAGTCTTTCCATGTCTTCAAAATGAGCTATGGCTTGGGCCTGTTGATCTATATATCTTAATGAAGCTGTAGGATCAGTAGACAAGTGTTGGTGTGCTGAGATGAGTGCAACTGGATCCTCTGGTTCTACCCGAATGAGCAATGGCTCGTTCAATTCTCGGTTCATGACCAATTTTGCTTCTGCTGCTCTTTGATCCTCATGGTTCAACTATGAAGCGAACGCCATTAATTGCATATCACCCAAGGCAGTATTGGGATCCCAGGAAACTACATTAGGCAAGGCCAAATTATGGAGGTAAAACTCCGCTAATTTGGCTTTATCTTCTGACGAACTAGTACTGCACAACTCAGAAAATTGTTGTGGGTCTTGGATCTGAGAAATACCTCTTTGTGCCAAGGTATTTATTTGGAACTATAGCCATTGGTCTTTCAAGTACAAACCATAGGATTTTGCAGGTTGTCTGCACTGTATTGCCTCCATGGCCCAACTGGCCATGCAGGCCAATTGTGCTTCTTTTTGCTGCAGCTGTTCTTTTAGAGCTTGCACTTCAATTTGTGCTTGCTGTTCTGCTTCCTGTAGAAGTGTCATTGGCTCCTCAAGACCGGTGGTCAGCTCCTTTTTGCCTTGTTGTTCTTCTGTGGTGTCTTTGGAGGATGTACCTGCCCCTGCCCTCAGCTCCTGTAGCTGCAATCTTAGCTTCTGGTTTTCTTCCTGTAGGTACACTCTTTGGCAATTAGCCACATGTTTAGCCATGGCTAATTCACTCCTGACATCCTTGAGTTGCTCTTGTAAGGGACCTATGTCCGCCACACCCTTTGACTTGGCGATATTCATCCACGTGTGTGTATGGACTCTTTCTTCCTCTAATGCAAAAAACAGGGGTACAGTAAATTTTTGCGGTATGATTTTGCCCGCCTCTAAAAAGGTGTAGTATGAACTCAGACTAGGCTGAGGGCTGGGCTCTGGTATATGTTCTTTTTCTGCCTCTTTAGGTGGCTCTACCTCACCCTCCCATGGTGGTGATGAGGGTCCTTCTCCTTCCCTCTTCTCTGTTTCCTGTAGCCGGGCCAGAGTTTCCTGTAGAACATTTTCAGCCTCCTGTAGCCGAGCTTTTTCAGTCAACAGGTCTAAATTTTCTTGCCACGTAGTTTTCTTTGGGCTCCCCCTCTCATAGGTGACTGATATCCTCGAGGGGGACGTTTCCTTGGGCGATGTAGGGGCATCTTCAATAATAATCAGGCTGCTGGACGGAGGCTGTGGCTTGCCCGTCTTTATCCTAACACTTCTTCGAGCTTTAAAGTATAGAGGGGTCTCCCTCTTTCTCTTCTCTTTTGGCTTAGGTGGCGTGCTGAGGGCAGCCAGCATAGCTGCTGCCTCCCTTTCACGAATATCAGCTTTCTTCTCCTTGGGTTTCACTTTTTCAGGGCTTCCTGTAGAAGACCCTGTTTTAGCCAATTTCGGGCTTCCTGTAGAAGGATGTTTCTGCTTTCCTGTAGACACAGGTGTCACCACCTTGGCTTGCTTTGCTGCATGGGTTTTGCTTTTTGGTTTGGTTGCGGGTGCTGACGAGGTACTTGTGCTGATGTGGACCTTCTCAGCTTTGTCCGTTCTGCTCTGCAACCTTTTCTCTCTTACTGACAAGATGGGTGTGTCAACTTTTTCTCGTGCTTCCTCCTTTGTTCTTTCTTCTGCATTGTGGTCGGGGTCTTCTGGCCTGTTTCTTTCTTTCCCGCGGCCACTGATTCTTTTTCCTCACTGTTGGAGGAACCACTTTCCTCAGTCAACATCCTTATGTTTCCATCTCTTTTCAAATTTCTGAATGCTTCCCATGAGAGGGGAACCGTATATGAATGAAGTGCATCCTCCACGAGAAGTTTGATCAATCCATGGTGGGCTACCTGGTCTGGTATGCCTTCTTTTAACTTTGTGGCACACTCAATTAGAGACTGTAGCAGGAAATAAGGGATGCTCAGTTTATTTTCTACAAGAAGATCAATCTGGTGTCTCAATTCAGTGAGAAACCTGAAGTGATACCCGTACACAATGCTAAAACGGCCTTCACAGGTTATATACTTCATGATCTGCAGGCTAACTTCATTCCATGGTGGCAGCAAACTGGTTCTATGCACCCCATTTTTG
Source organism: Pinus tabuliformis (assembly GCA_031772625.1). Taxonomy (NCBI): domain Eukaryota; kingdom Viridiplantae; phylum Streptophyta; class Pinopsida; order Pinales; family Pinaceae; genus Pinus; species Pinus tabuliformis. The sequence goes on along the minus strand of CM062820.1, from coordinate 1,695,996,930 downwards.
TCCTCCGAGAATTCCTCCTCGGGTGGAAAGAATTCTTTCTTTGCCTGCTGGCTCAACTTCCTTTCTTCCTTATCCCATGGCAAACCCATTGGAAGTTCGGTAATTCGACTGATATATTGCAGGGTGAGCTTGAGGCTTAGGCCCCTGAAGTTCACGGTGGCCAATGTTTTAGATTTCGGCCTCAGAGCTTGTAGAAATTCTTCTGCCACTTCGTCGTCATAACCCTGCAATTTGTCACAGAAAGATATCCATTGCACCCGTGTGAAGAGCTCCACCACCTCCTGGTTTTCTCTTAAATTTGATGAATCAGTGGGTTCCCGTCTAATAAACCCACCCGGCATGATAAAAACTGTTGCTAGAGGTGGCGAATGCGGAAGAAATTTGGCCTACTGAGACAGAGCGTAGAATTACGCTTCTGTCATGCACATAATCCACGAAACTTATCCCTGAGGACCTTAACACAGTTTAATTACACTGACATCCTGTAGAACGACAGTTTATGCATGGCAGACAACAATTGCAACCATTTCCTACGACCAGACTGTAGACGACGATTCTGCCACCTTTAAAAACCAATTGCATGGAGAGTTCAGGGTTACCTTTTTATCTGCCACCTTTTTACGTGAGGAACCCGCCTTCCTGTAGAAACAGCTTTCCTGTAGGAGCAGCGCGTGATTCCTGGGGAAGACTGCAGTTGGTCTGTGCTCTCGGTGTTGCTTCACAGGCGTTCTGATGGCCAAAGGCTCGGAGTTTCGAACTGCAGAGGGATCCGGATGTTCACTTGAGTTTCAAACGGTGAATGATAAATGCATGCGGGCAATCTAGCCGATTAGATTTGAATCGGCGGAATCCGTGGCGCGGGGGTGAGCTGTCCCCGCCGGACCGTTGGATGACGTCGTCCCATCATTTGCCTGCGAGTTCACTTACTGCCGCATCATCCCTCAGCAGATCCGCCGCCGTCTCTTCTGCTAAATACGTTTTTCCCGACGGGGATTGCTCTCACGTGTGTGCTGCCCATTCCTTTTGTCACGGCCGCCACCCAAACATCCGACTGGACCATTAACCGGTCGACGTGGCTAGTCAACTGGCCATACAGCCGCTCAACCCATTCACTTCACACTTTGCAAACAATTCAAAGTAAAATTCATGCAATCTGACGGAAGAAAGGGTCGAGACACTTACCTGCGCGGCTGCAACACGATTTTTCGGGTTTTGGACGATGATGAATGGATCTATCTGCTGCTGGTGAATTTGCACAGGCCCGGAGGTTCACGTTTACAAGCTGCCGACGATGGATTTGATGCTTGGCTGCATGCACCCGCGTTTTCATTGCATATGGCCAGTGCTGTGAATAGTATACACTCTAGCGGGCTTAACTGTTACAGGACTCCCGCGGGATGTCTTGTAACAGTTCTTCCTCCTTGGGTGCATGCTGCACGACGAAGGATCTGGCCTCCCAATCACGCTCCCAGGGCTTCTGGATGACTGGGATGGATATGGTATGAGATCTCAGCGTTTTTTTTTTATTTAAAAATTGCTTTTTCTTGATAACTCATCGATCTGCTTTGCTGGTGCAGGTAACTTCGTTGCATGTCGACAAGGATGGCAGGACGAGGTGACAACAATGTGCAAGGGAGATAACAATAGCTTGCATGCGTCCAAACCGATCCTTAGTCGTTAAATCTCCTCATAAAATGGATTCTGGGCTGTCCTGAACTTCTACAGGAAGTTTCCTGTAGAAATACAGAGCTTCCTGTAGAAAGTTTGCATTTCCTGTAGAAAATCTGCATCTTCCTGTAGAAAATCTGTGTCTTCCTGTAGAAGACTCAAGCCGTGATAAAATTGTGCACATACCTTGGAGAAAAGGAGTATTCTTGGAGGAGGTGCTGGTGAGGTCTCCTGACAGCATGATAAGGATCCTTGGCCTTGAGTTGAGAGGCTTCCTCTCCTCCATAGAACACCTGCAACCTGCATGCAATTTTACATTGTGAACTTGTTGTCCTTGTCTTTTGTGCTTATTGTTTTTTTCTTTTTCTTTTTTTGAAAGATAACAGGGGCGCCTCAATGAGGTTTTCACCCTTGCCATCTGCCTTAAGTGCCTCAGAGAGGTTTTCACTCAAGGATCTTTTTCACGTCTTTTTTCTTTTTTTTTTGAAAGACAATAGGGGCGCCTCAATGAGGTTTTCACCCCTACCACCTGCCTTGGGCGCCTCAGAAAGGTTTTCACCCAAGGATCTTTATTATTTTTTTTTTTTTTTTTTTCTTTTTTTTTTTTTTAAATCTTTCAGGGTATGCCCAAAGCAGAGGCAGAACCCTTCTCTATGACCATCACTGATTTCTCCATAGGTTTGATGAACTCTTGTCTGGAGAGAGGCTTCCTGTAGATCTTCAAGCGATGCCCATTGACAAGCATGGGGATGGCTTCCTCATCAATGGTTCGAATAAGAACAGATCCATTGTCATGACATTTTTCCACTGCATATGGTCCTAGCCATCTGGTTCTCAGCTTCCCCTTGAAATCTTTGTATCTGGAGTCATACAACAAGGCCCAATCTCCTGGCTGGAACTGCTTGTCATTGAGGTGTTGGTCATGCCACACCTTTCTCTGAAGTTGAACCACTTTCGAGTGAAGGAGGGCCTGCATTCGGTGCTCGTCCAGTCCATTCAGCTGCAACAACCTTTCTTGTTGTGCATGGCTGAGATCTAGGTCCAGCTGAGCTGCCATCCTCAAAGTGTTGTACTCAAATTCAATGGACAACAAAGCTTTCTTCCCATAGACCAGCTCATAAGGTGTGAAGCCGGTGGTGGTCTTCCAGGTTGTGTTGTAAGCCCATGTGGCCTCAACCAGGCGATCTGCCCAGTCCTTTCTGCTGCTGCTCACCACCTTAGTCAAGATCCCTTCTAATGCTCTATTGGTGACTTCCACCTGCCCATTTGCTTGAGGGTGATAGGGGGTGGAAGTCCTATGCTTGATCTTGTGGTGAGCTAGTAAGTCTTCAACCAGGTTGGATGTGAACTGGCTCCCTTGATCGGTGACTAGCTCTCTTGGGTAGCCAAACTTGTAGAAGATGTTTTCTCTTAAGAACTCGGCCACCTTTTCTTCTGTTGCTGCTTTGATTGCTTTAGTCTCTGCCCACTTTGTCAGGTAGTCAGTACACACAATGATGTAAGACCTTTGCCTCGAAGGAGGGTTGATTGGACCCACAAAGTCCATACCCCACTTCTCAAATGGCTCAAGAGTCACTTGAGGTTGGAGAGGCATCTCATCCCTTTGAGTCGGTTTCCCCATTCTTTGGCATTGGTCACATTGGCTGATATATCTTCTGACATCTTGATGAAGTGTGGGCCAATAGCAGCCTGCCTGCAGGATCTTGAAGGCAGTTCTCTTTGCTGCAAAATGTCCTCCACAAGGCCCATCATGACAGGTGAGGAGGATATCAAAGACTTCCTCCTCCCTTACACAATGCCTTAAGATCTGATCAGGGCCAAGCTTGAACAGATTGCCCCTGATCCAAGTAAATGAGGCACTTTTTCTGATGATTCTGCTCTTCTCTCTTGAAGATAGGTGCGAAGGGAACTGTGCTGAAACAAGGTAGTTTGCTATATCAGCAAACCATGGAGAGAGTGCTGAGATAGCAAACAGATGTTCATCGGGCATCTGGTCATCCACTGTTCCATCCTCATCTGCAGACAAATCCAATCTAGATAAAAAGTCAGCAACAACATTTTCTTTACCTGGTTTGTCAACAATGGTCAAATCAAACTGCTGCAACAAAAGTAACCATCTAATAATACGAGCATTCACATCTGGTTTATTCATTAAATATCTAATTGCAGCATGTTCTGTATGTACAAATGTTTGGTAGCCAGTGATATAATGTCGGAACTTGTTCAGTGCATGGACCACAGCCAAAAACTCTTTCTCGGTTACAGTGTAATTCAGTTCAGCTTTGGACAAGTTTTTGCTAACAAATTAAATGGCATATGGAAGTTTTTGCTCAACTTGTCCTAAAGCTGCACCTATGGCTTTGTTCGAGGCATCAGTGTGGATGTGGAAAGGTAGGGCCCAGTTGGGACCTCTCAAGATTGGGGCTGACACCAACTTGTCCTTTAATTCATTCAAAGCCCTCTGGCAATCGTCAGTCCATTTAAACTCCACATCTTTTGCCAACAAGCCAAACAATGGCGAGGCTAGCTTGCTGAAGTCCTTAATGAATCTCCTGTAATACCCTGCTAATCCTAAGAAACTCCGAACATCCCTTACCTTTTGAGGAGGTGGAACCTTCTTGATGAGAGCAATTTTGTTAGGATCCACCTGTAACCCTTGGCAAGAAATGGTATGGCCTAGCACGGTCCCTTCAGTCATCACGAATTCACATTTTTCAGGACTAAGGGACAGGTTCATCTCAATGCATTTGGTTAGGACTTTTCCCAGATTGGACAATGCTTCCTGGAAGTTGGCCCATAAGGAGTGAAGTCATCCATATAGATTTCCACTGCATCATGGACCAGCTCCGAGAAGATGCTCAAGACAGCTCTCTGGAAGGTAGCAGGAGCATTGCATAGCCCAAAGGGAAGAACTCGGTAGGCAAAGGTACCCCAAGGACAAGTGAAGGTGGTCTTATCTTGGTCTTCCGGGCTGATTTGGATCTGGTTGTACCCGCTAAACCCATCCAGGAAAGAGAAGAACTTCTTTCCCGCCAGTCCATCCAACACTTGATCTATGAAAGGTAGAGGGAAATGGTCTTTCTTGGTGGCTTTGTTCAGTTCTCGGTAGTCCACACAGATTCTCCATTTCCCATTTTTCTTGGGAACCAACACCAGAGGGGACACCCATTCACTATCTGAGATGGGGTAAATGAATCCGGCATCCAACAGTTTTTGCAATTCTTCCTTGACAATGTCCTTAAGGGCTGGGTTCATTCTCCTCTGAGGTTGCCTAACCGGTTTACAATCCTCCTTGATGTATATGTGATGGGTACAGACCGAAGGATGGACTCCTTTCATCTCCTTATAGCTCCAAGCAAAAGCATCTAGGTGACTGGCCAACAGGCTACACAGCTCCTTTTCCTGGGACGGAGATAGAGAGGAGCTGATCTTTAACGTTCTCTCAGGGCCGAACTCCACATTCTTGACTCTGGGAGTGACAGGGTTGGTCGTACAAAGATCCACTAAGGTGCTGGCTTGGGAATCCTCCACCAATTTCTCTAAGGATAGTGCACTGGAAGGTGGATTCTGGATCAAGGTCTCAATCAAGTCATCCTCGGTTGGGGGGTCTCTTCTAGTGGTATCTAGGGTGCACAAAGGTGCTGAGTACACTTCATCCTCTTCTCCTTCCTCCAACCAAAGTGGTAAGTCATGCTCTAAGGAAGGTTGGGCAGGAGGGTATAGGACTAGCTGCTTGGACATAGGACCATTTTTGATGGTCATATTTCCTGCACGACAACTTATGTAAGCATCTGTAGTGGCTAACCAAGGCCTTCCCAAAATAAGAGGATATCCAGTAAGCTCTGCCTTGGGTTGCAGAACCAAGAAATCTGCAGGGTATTCCCAAGAGTCGATAGAGACTAAGACATCCTCCACAATCCCTTCGGGAGTCACAGTGGAGCGATCTGCAAGTTGCAGTACTGTCGAGGTCTTCCTCAAGGAACCCTGAAGATTGAGTTTGAGCATGGTATCCCTGGTCATCACATTAATGGCAGCCCCCAAATCAATCAAAGTGTGAGGTATGATGGTGCCATTGATGTGGACATCTACGACAGGACTCCCAGGATCTAGATACTTTGGGCAGATGACTTGTCCTAGGACATTGATGGTTGAAGCATCTCTCTTTCGCCTGCCTGGGTGTTTGAAGCACTTTTCCTTAACCAGTTTGTTGTATATTGGCACATCCTTGATGGCTTGGAGAAGTGGTATTTTCACACACAACTGCTTGAGCTCACCCAGAAGCTCATCCTCCTCTGGGTTGGGTTGTGTGGTGGCTGTTAGTCTCTCAGGAAAGGGTGGAATAGCTTTTGGTTCACTTTCCTGTTTATCTTCCTCATCCTCTGGGGGAGGAGGTTGGCGATCTGGAAGAGTCTTTCCAGATCGAAGATTGATCTCCTGGATCTCCACAGCATAGGTAGGACATGATGTTTCCCCAGTGTATACCTGCTGGGCCTGTCTATTGTTGGGGTTCGGGTTCGGTTGAGCAGGTATTTGAGGTTGCCTCGGAGGAGCAGGAGGTAAGGGTTGAGGTTGAACTGGTGGTGGAGGCAAAATGGCAGGAGGAGTGTTGTATTGGGGCCTCCACCCCGACTGAGGTGCATTCCACTGAGGCTGTGGCTGGGCATGTGAATGATAAGAATGAGTAGTGGGTTGAGTAGGGTACTGAGGTGGATAAGACCATGGAGGAGGCATAGACCAGGAAGGATGAGCAGGGGGACCCCAGGAAGGCATAGGAGTCGATTGGTTGGGGCTGTAATAAGCTTGAGGTGCCCCTTGCATCCCCTGCTGGTAAGGTCTACGTCCTTGTGGCCTCCTTTGGTTGAGGTAATAGAGAGGTTCAATGGGAGCTTCTGTCCCTTGGTACATGGCTTTAAATCCAAGTAAGGTTGGACATTGGTTTGTGGGATGGTCCTCCTCACAAACGAAACACACTTCAACCGAATGCAATGGACATTCGTTCTTAGGGTGTCTCCTGGTACATCTAGGGCAGAAGATAGCCAAGGCTCTCTCAGCTTCTTCCTTCTTCTGCTGGATCCTGAATGTGTCCAGCTGCATGGCAATGGTCTGTCTCACCTCACTCTTAAGATCTTCCAATTGATTTGCAAACTCATGTTTGGAGAAAGGGACACCAGTTGAGAGGAGGTTTCCTCTACCTCATTTCCGAGCTGCCCTGGAGTGGTTTCTAAACACAGTCTTGATGTCCTCATAAGGCAGTTGGTAAATGTCCCCCCCAGCTAACATGTGAAGGGTGTCTAAGAGGTCTTCAGGGACTCCTCGGAGCAGGACCAACTTGAGGGATTCAGGGTCAAGTGTGCACCTGGCCCGCTTATAGCTAAGCTGGAACCTCTCCTCATAATCCTCTAAGGACTCATCATTTCCCATGGTCATCCGAAAGATTTCTCCCTTGGTTTCCTTGGACCTACAGTAGTCCCGGTATTTGGTATTGAAAGCTTGCTGCATCTGAGCCCAAGTAGTGATACTATTCCCAGGTAAGCCCATGAACCAGCGTAATGCTGCATCCTTAAGAGTTGAAGGGAAGAGTTTCAGCTTCTGCTCATCTTCAGTATAGTCATAGGTTCTACAAAGGACAGCAAACTCAAACAGGAAGGTATCAGGATCTTCAGTAGTCAGTCCATGGAAGTGAGGAAAAGCGGAGGGGCTAATGTTCTTCATTTTCATCTCTCCATTGGTCTCTCAGATGGGGAAGGCACCTTCTATTCTCTCATCTTCTCTTCTATTGTCAGCCATAGCTTCAGATGGGATGGTTTCTAATTCTTCTTCTGCTATAGGATCTTCGTATATCTCAGGAGGTTCACCTATAGGTTCTTTTGGATCACTGTCACCGAAGAAGAGAGAAGGGTGACTCAGTGATGTGGTGGGGGTGTTGGGTAAGAATTTGCCTGTTTTATCTCGATTCCTACGAGGCATGAAATGGAAAGACTTTTTTGATTGCTTTTTTTTTTTTCTTCTTTGGTACCTGCAAAACTGAAACAGATTGATCTACAACTAACTATCTTACTGAAATAAAAATGCCGAATTGAAATGAAAGCAGGAAAGAACTAATCTACTTTGCTCAAATGAAATTGCAGGAATGGAAATGCTAGTCTACGCTTGCAGAATTGAAAGGCTAATCTACGCTTGCAGAAATGAAATTGCAGAATTGAAATGCTAATCTATGAAAGCAGGAAATGCTAATCTATGAAAGCAGGAAATGTCTATGCTACTTTTGCAGAATGGAAATGAAATAAACTACTTAGCAGAAGGCAAGAATAGGAAAGTAGAAGAAAAGCAACAATTACTAATACTCTGACGCTTCCCCGGAAACGGCGCCAAAAAGATGGTGGGCTCCAGTATTGTAGCAATAATGCTACAACTCCTGGAGCTTCCTATCTCTAATTTTATCAACCCGGTAGTTCGTAACAAACTTGGAAGCGACGGTGCTGTATGCACAAGTACTAGCTCTTGTCACAGCTGTCACTTGGTCAGCTGGCACGAGTCCGCTAGGGCTCAAGCCAACTTCTATATGTTCTCAGAAGAAGCTTTCTAAATGATGAACGAAGACTATCTGAAAGGAAATTAACCTACTTTTCAAGAATGAACTGAAAGCCAACAAAACATGTAAACCCTAATCTGACTAGCTTAGTCCTTACGATGCAACGATGGGAATGTAACTCCTAAAAATGATGCCATTACTTCTAGTGATATGAGATGCATGAGATTAAACTACCTCCATTGAAAAGAACATTGTTTTTATATTTTTGCTTAAGTGGTTGGAGTTATTATGACTTGTTTCTTATTAGGTTTTGACTGTGCAGGGGTGGTTCGAAGGGAAAGAAAGCTTGGGAAAGGTCAGGAGGGCTAGGAGAGGTTCCAGGGGATCCAAAACATCACTCCACAGAAGTCCACAACGTTCAGGTGCTTGGCAACCGAGTTTGCAGGCTTCTACAGGATGTCTGCAGGGGATCCTACAGGAAGCTCGGGATTTCTACAGGAAGTCTGCTAACTTCTACAGGATGTGCTATAGTTGGAGTTTTGGGTGATGGAGAAGTCGAGGAGCTGTATGGGTGGATAGGTAGGATGGAAAGGGAGCTTATGATGGCTCAGGGACAGAGATATGAGATGAGGAAAGAGTGGGTACAGTTGGTTGGTGGATAGAAGGGTGGAAGCAACGAAAGGTTAAAAAGATGGAGCTACGTGAAAAGTAGAAGGGTTGGAAGGCAAATGAGTTGAGCAGAGGTTGGGTAGGTGGCTTTATGCGCGGTTGAGAAGAAGAAGAAGATAACAGAGTGATGCAACGCAGTGTAAAGGAAACAAATCTGCACAAAACCGAGAATTCATCAACCTATCCTAACTGTGTTATTAAATCAACGAACAGCAATGTAAACTTCAGAGAAAAATCGTGCAGGGAGTTGGAATGAAGAAGTACTGCTCAAGATCAGAATGCATGGATGGATCTACAATTGAAATGATTGTGTTGCAGCTTGCATGAACATATAGGACTGCGTTTTTTGGGTGGTTGGTATGGTCTACACCCCCAATCTCTAAACAGAGATGGCAGTGAGTGCACTGTCAACCTTTTCTTGGAGCTCTAATGAATGCTAATCCTCCTACTCTAATCTAAGCAACTAAAAGCACTTGAACCGTAAACTAATCCTACTCAATCACATAAAAGAAATCAAATCAGCAGACTGTAATTTCCAAATGCATGTCAAAACAGAGGAATAAAGTTCTGAAAGGAAAGACAAGTAACAATACAAGGAAAAGGATGTCTATTGCTCTCAGGTTGGGCCCTAACCTGAGAGCTATAGCTCCCTTAAAAACTCAGAATTGAATCCAAAGCTGCCTGCCTTTACTGAATAATCATGAGTCTAACATCATGCCAAAACTGGCTTACAAAAAGAAAAAACCGAGTTGTAGCTCGTGCTTAGAAATTTCAACAGTGGTTCAAAAGTTCAAAAAGCTCCTATCAAAGGCTACGACCTTAATATTTATACATGATGAGGATCAAGCTGGCTTCCTCAATAAGTGGAGCTTGGCTGTCCAACTGAAAGTTAAACTGTTGTTCCTGTAGAATCCGTTGGCTGCCTTTAAGCTCAGTGGGGAGAGCTGTTGGAGCTCAGAGTTAGGGTGGAAATCACGAGGAAGGTCATCAAGACTGTGGACAACCTCCCTACAAACCCGCAACGCCACCTTGGCTATCTCCTTGTCTCCATTTGCGTGGTCTTTTGCTCCCTTTAATGCCAAAAAACCTGAAATCATCATGTATTAGCCACATAGATATAATGCCTGCCCTTCTTCCTACAAATAACACGAATATACCAAGAAATGAATGCATAAGTGATAAAAGATGAAGGGTTGAGCAAGGTAAGTAGGCCAAATGAGCCCAAATTGTTACCAAAAATTGGGGCTCATCAGCCGCCTGCGTTCTTCTATTTGATTCCAAAGGATCTGCTCTTGTTGTGTCTGTTCCTCTGTTCTGCCTTCTCAAATGAGAGTTTGTTGAAGTGCTTCCATTTGCTTTTCCAGCCTCTGGCGATTCTCCTGAATGTTGCCAAATTGTGTGCGATTCCAGCTCTTGAGGACCTGTTTTAAGTTTTTCAACTTTTGTTGGAATTGATACATTTTGGCCCCCTCTGGTGGGATAAAGGACTTCCATGCTTCTTCTACCACTGTCTTGAATTTTTGATTTGTAAGCCAAAAGGCCTCGAATCGGAAGGGTCGATTGCAGCGAGTACCGGGCCTAGACCATTGTAACATGATTGGCCAGTGATCAGATCCTCCTTGTGGTATGATTGACGTGTTAAAGTCCCCACCTAGATGTATTTCATTGTCCGATAGGAGGAACCTATCGAGCCTGGAGGTTATATGATGAATGCCCCTGCGTTTATTAGTCCAAGTAAAAATTCCATTTGAGGTTGGAATGTCCATGAGTTGATTATTTTGAATAAATTCTCTAAGACCATTGCTATCACTCTCTAGCCTGGTTCTGCCTCCTGCTTTTTCTTCCATCGACTTTATGATATTGTAGTCTCCTCCTCCGATCCAGAGGGGGTACTGCCTGTTCTCGTTTAGAATAGAGATTGTTTCCAGCAGATTTAGTTTTTGCTGAATATTTTGCAGAAAGTACACATTTGAGAGATGCCTGTGGATGTTAGTGCCAATGAGGTGGAAGGATGCTTGAATGAGGTGATGTGTTGCATGGAAGTCATTCAGTGTAAAAGTCTGCGGATTCCATAGTATGGCAAGTCCGCCTGAGGCCCCTGAGGCGTCAACTGAGATTGCGCTGCTACCTGCCCAAATCTTGTTTCGAACTTTTTCAATAACTGTGTTGCTACTTTTGGTTTCTTGAAGAAAAACTATGGATGGTTTTTCTTGTTGAATCAGGTTTTTGATCATCCGGTGTTTTGAGGGGCTATTGAGTCCTCTCACATTCCAGGAGATGAGCTTCATGGAGACTGAGGTTTGGGTTTATAAAACTTTGTCAACTTAGGGAATCGCCCCGATTCCATAAGTAATTCTCCCACTAATATGGTCCTCTGTAGATCTGTCTTGCGTCCCCTTTTCTTGGTTTCTTTGAGAGTTTTTTTTCCATCCCAAGGGCTTCCTCCTTGTATACCAAGACTTTTATTGTGCTGCATTTTGGCCAAGACTCCTTCAAGCCTGTCTATTTGCCAAGGGGGGATGGTGTTGAATTCTTTTTGTTTGCAGGCTGTTTCAAGTTTGAAGATATCTAGACCCTCGAGGATAATATTCTCCGGATCTTCCTCCATGATGATAGGGGAGCTCTGATCTTCCTCATCTGCAGCTACCTGTAGACTTAGAGCTAGAGCTGCATCTATATCCGTGGTTGAAGCCTGCTGCTTAGGATCGAGAACGGCTTTTCCCTTGCCCGGGGGCAGGGGGCTGATATCTGAAACCACTTTTGTGATGTCTTTCATTTGATGAGGTGAGGGGCGAGAGGAGTCTGGATCTGAAGCCTGCATGGGGGCTGAGGGGTTGAGGGAAGATGAAGGCAAAGAATTATTTTCCAGGGGATCAGAGCTATGCAGGTCCTGGGTAGCAAGCGGAGTAAATCTGTTCTGGGAATCCGATTTAGCGGTATTATCAAGGACTGTCTGGCTTTTCTTTGCATGCCTACGGTGGTTAGGAACTTTGGTGAAGCCTTCCGAGTCTTTGGAGTTTTCAGTGGAGGAGGCTTTAGACTGCATGTTAAGAGGATAGTCTCGGAAGAGGTGGCCATGCACATGGCATTTACGGCATCAAAAGGGGATATGCTCATAATCTAGTGATTGTGTCCATTCAAAGTCATCGTGATAGAGACTTACCGAGTCAGCTAAAGCCTTGGTCAGGTGCATCTGTACGCAGATCCTGGCGTACGAGGTGTATTTGCGGGACTTTGTTTCCTCCGCAACTTTGATGAAGGTCCCAAGTTTGTTGCCAATGTCTGCCAGCGTTTCTTCCTTCCAGTATTCCACTGGGAGGGAATACATTCGTATCCATACGGGTGCCCAGCTGAAGTCTTCTTTATCAGGGTTGAATCTTGGTTTCCACTCCGTGAGATACAGTCCTGAGGAGTTAAAGAAGTATGGGCCGCCTTCAAATACCCTAGATTTGTCCTCCACACAATGGAAGATGGCTGTAAAGAAGCCTTTCGGTCCCAGTTGCAGAGTAACCTGTCCTTTGGGTTTCCATTTTGATGCTATCCATCCCTGCAAGGCCTTTTCAGTAGGCCAGAAGCCAAGAAACTTTCCTATTAACGCGTGATCTTGCATGTACTGGATTTCACCATTTATGCGATGACTTGGCAGATCAACCTTGATGCGTTCTGCGGCCTTCGGAATACAGGTTGCTGAGGTCGCCTTTGGCTGTCACGAAGAGGCTTTTTGGTGCGCTTCTTTTTCTGTGTCCATTGCTTCAGGCTGAGCTGTGGGCATCTCTTTTCCGTTCATTCCTTGTCCTTCCTGCTCAGATTCTTGGACAGTGCCAGAAGGGGTCAGTGGAGTCTTGTTCTGATTCGTGTCAGAGATTGGGGTGTTTAAAGGAGGGGGGGCAGAGCCCACCCCTCCAAGCTGCTTTTCCATTGAAGGCTTTCAGCAGTAGTTCGGCGGCGCAGCTCGATCCGTTCGAAGCGATCAGGGTGTAGGGTTTGCAGAAATTTTGCAGGCGGCATAAAAATCGTCAGAGCGGCCTAGGTTTCCTATTATTAATTTATATTAATAATTATTTATATTTCGATTAAGAATTAGAATCAGTATTTAATTATGAAGTTCTATTAATCAACTGATTAATTCTCTTACTAATTAGATTTAATAATAAATAGTTTTAAATTATTATTATAATATTTTCCAATTAATTAATTAACTTCTAAATTATTAACTCTTCAAAAATTATTAAAAATTACAATAAAAAGCCTAATAATTACAATAAAAAACTTTAAAAAGTGGATAATAATAATTATATTTAACAACTAAACTTCATCTCATCCTTAAATCAACTCACCTCATAACTATTTAAACCTCTCATTCAACTCTTCTACTATCAACATTCAAAAATAGTCCTGATGTTGGATCCCTGTTGGGATTTGAAACTTTGACAGAATATGGTTATTACTATGGGTTCTCTGGAAACTAACTCAAAAGATATAAACCGCATATGTCTAAAATCCAAAATGATTTGGTTACAAAGGTTTCTGGATGAATTAGGTAAGAAGCAGGAGTTGGGCAAGTTATACAGTGACAGCGAGAGTGCCATACATCTTGCAAAGAACTATGCATTTCATTCCAGGCTAAACATATACATCTCAAGTATCATTTCATACGGTCAGTGTTGGAAGATGTACAGTTGAAGCTGGAAAAGTGACACACTAGCCAGAATCCTGCAGATATGTTAACCAAAGTTGTAACTAGGGATAAAATGAGATTCTACTCAGTTTCAATTGGCCTTCAAGTATGATGAACAAGATGAGAAACATTCAGGTCCAAAGTGGAGCCATTTTCCAGCAAATGAAGTAGCATTGGAGTTTCTATAATCAGTCTCCAAGTGGGAGATTGTTAGGTGTGGAGCCTGATTATCTTCTTTCTTCATAGGTATCACCGAATTGGACCCCAGTTTGAAATGTGGTGGCAACACCACCCATAATATTTGCACTGCAAGGTGAGTCCGGGGGGGCAGGAGCAATCTTTAGGAGCCGCCCCTGGTGGGGGATCGAGGGCAACGCCCCTGAAGCTAAAAATAGATGTAAAATTGCCTTGTAAAATGTTGTAATTTCGTAGTCCATCTGGGCCGTTCATTAGGTGGAGATCTAACAGTAGAAGTTATGTTTAATTTAAGGTTTTTTGCCCTAGAAGGCAACCCCTTGTTATATATGAGGGAATTGTATTGCGTCTATGTAGATCTGTATTCTTGGTGAGAAAGAGAGAGGTGATTGAGCAAGAGAGAAGAGGGAATTACAATGGATCTGATGTAGGTTGTATCTCTTCAGTTTTCTAGATAATATAAACGGAAGGACTGGCTATTTCCCGTGGACGTAGCCCAAATTGGGTGAACCACGTATATCTTTTTCTCTCTTGTTTTATGTGTTTTTGTGTTTATATTTCTGCAATATATTTGATGTGTTCCATTTCTCTGTAATATATAATTTTCTAACATTAACCATGGCTCCAAGTGAAACCTCTCTAGATTCGTCTAACCCAAGCCTCAACAATCCTCTTTCAAATGCATACACATAGATGCCATATAAAAGAGATGGACATCTCTATGAGGAAAAAAGGGTTTCCTGTAGTTGGGAGTGCAGGAGGCATAGGGATAAATCAAACTTGATCAGGGACCAATTGGATATAATATCAATATCCTATCTTTCTCTCCCCTTAGGCCTTCCCATGAGGTGTATTTATATCACCCCAAAATAGTTGTTTCAGTTGGGATACAGTTAGGCCACAGTGTAGGTTTTAACCCCGTATAGAAATTACCTGCATATGGATTCTTAAACACAGAAATAAACAATGCGAGAGCATAACACATAAAACACATATACATAAAGATTTTCCTCTGGATCCCAAAATTGAGATTACCAGCTTGATTTTTCATTATATTCCTTTTAATGTTACATTATATATATATATATATATATATATATATATAGAGAGAGAGAGAGAGAGAGAGAGAGAGAGAGAGAGAGAGATATACATGCTGAAGCATCCAATACCATGGACCAAAAACTATAGGTAGGTTCGCCCAACCTAATATAGGGTCCAAAAAAAAATTTCCCAGGGCGCTGCCTCGAACCCAATAGAGGAGGGCTACCCACCCCCATCAAACCCTCAGGTTCACTACGTAGGTTAGTCATGGAAAGAATATAACACAACCCAACATTCTCCCACTTGTTGTTTTCTTTCCACAAGGGGCCACAGAAGAGCTTAGTAATTTTTCTAGCCCTGAAACACCCATTTTTTCTCTACACCAAGAGAACTTCTCAGAGCTCATAGATTTTGTCAATGCATCTGCAGTATTCTTCAAAGTTTCCACCTTTACCAACAACACCTTTTTGTCTTCTATCATATCCCTCACAAAGTGATACTGAACATCAATGTGCTTTGTCTTTGAATGATAAGCAGGGTTCTTTGCCAAGAAAATTGCACTTTGGCTGTCACAATCTATCCTTATAGCTCCCTGTACCAACCCCATACTTGAACACAATCTCTGCAGCCAAACTGCTTCCTTGCTTGCATGAGTGGCTGCCATGTATTCTGCCTTTGTAGTTGATAGTGCCACTACAGATTGTTTCTTACTCATCCAACTGACTGCACCTCCAAATAGGTTAAACACATACCCACTTGTATATCTTCTCTGATCCAAATCTCCATCCTATTCTGCATCAACAAAGCCATGAATATCCAATCCTGGTCTTCCTTGGTAGCACAAACCATAATCACTAGTGCCACGAAAATACCTGAACACCCGCTTCACTGTTGTCCAATGCTCCTTCCCTGGTTTTGACATAAACCTGCTCAGTACTCCCACTACATGTGCAATGTCTGGTCTAATACAAACCATTGCATTCATGAGGCTACCGACTGCACTTGCATATGGAACACGGGACATATCCTCTTCCTCTTCTTGTGTCTTGGGACATTGTTCAGCACTCACACCTATAGGAATAGAAACCTTCACCAGTTTACTATCCAGCATATTAAACATCTACAGTATTGTCTTAACATACCTCCTCTGGTTTAACCAGAGCTTCCTCTTTGCCTGATCTCTTTTAATTTCAATGCCCAAAATATAGTTTGCAGCACAGATCTTTCATGTCGAATTTGGAGGACAATTGGGTCTTCAAATCCTGGATAATTTCTTTGTCATTTCCAACTAGCAACTTTTCATCCACATACAAGACCAGATAAATAACACGGTCACCAATTAATTTAAAATACACACAGTGATCTGCTTTGCTTCTGGTGAAGCCAAGTCCCCGTATAAATGTATCAAATTTCTGATACCACATCCTTGGTGACCATTTTAACCCATACAAATACTTCTTTAACTTGCATACCAATTCTTTCTTACCCTTCACCATAAAGCCTTCAAGTTGCTTCATGTAGATATCTTATTCCAGATCCCCATGAAGAAATGTTGTCTTCACATCCATCTGTTCTACCTCAAAATCAAAAGCAGCAACAACAGATAAAAGTAATCTAATAGAAGTTACCTTAGCAACAGGAGAAAAAATATCACCAAAATCAATTCCCAGCACCTGGGAATAACCTTTTGCTACCAACCAAGCTTTGTATTTCTCCACCTTTCCTTCTGCATTTTTCTTCTTTTTGAACACCCATTTGCTACCAATGGGTTTCCTTCCAGCCGGCAAATCCACTAGATCCCAACCCTCATTTTTGTGCAAAGATGCCATTTCATCAACCATGGCCTCTTTCCAGAGTTTTCCATCCTCTGAATCTACCGCTTCCTTCACAGTTCTGGGATCATCATCAGTAATAGATAAAGCAAAATTTGAACAAAAAGTAGATGGACTATACCTTTCTAGATGCCTTCTTTCTCGAACTAATCTTCTTACACCTGGAGTTTATGGCTCTTCATCTTCTGATTCCTCCTTTGTTGTAGAATATGATTCTTCCTCCTTTAGCTCAAACTCTATCTTCTCAGGTTCCTTTGGTTGGACTTCATGCTTAATAACATCTTTCACCTCTCTGAACACCACATCTCGGCTGTACACAACCTTCCTTGTTGATGGGTTCCAAAGCTTATAACCCTTCAAACCATCCTTATACCCAATAAAGATGCACTGTTTAGATTTACTATCCAACTTGGTTCATTTCTCCTTTGGAACATGTACATATGCATCACATCCAACTACCCTCAGATGTGAAAGAGAGGTTTTCTTACCAGTCCATACCTCTTATGGAGTCTTATCCTCCAACGCTAATGTAGGTGATCTGTTGACCAGGTAACATGTTGTCTCCACCGCCTCTGCCCATAATTCCTGTCCTAACCCGGCACCACTGAGCATGCTTCTTGCCCTTTCCATCTACGTCTTGTTCATTCTTTCTACAACTCTATTTTGTTGAGGTGTATATGGAGTAGTCTTCTCCCGTGCTATACCACACTTCTTACAGAATTCTTCAGATTCCTTATTGCAAAACTCTCCACTGTTATCTGTCCTCAGCACCTTTATTTTCTTCTCTGTCTGGTTTTCCACCAGAGCCTTAAACTCTTTAAACCGGTGTTATAGACATTTTTGGGAACTGCAACCCCAATCATAAATGTCCATAAAATAAGGGCTCATAAGTCCCTAAAGGTGTTGTTCCAACCCCTAAAAGAAAAAGTTCAACTAATTACAGCATCTCCCGGAAGTTCTCCATGAAAAACTACTCAGAACTGGTCAAAACTGGAGCATTTCACCTGCTCCATAGTCAAAGTGCGTTGCATCCCACCTGAATACACATAGCAGGTGCGATGGACGAGAGTGGACAAATGGCAGGGTCAATCCGCAAGGTGGAGGAGCATGGAATCTTCCAGAAACTTCTCCTGTGACACTTGCCTCTCTGCATTCGACCAGGGATGAGTAAGAGATCATCAATCTCCAAGTGGAATCAAGAACTATGAAAGAGAGGACACTAATCAAATCTCAAAAGCTGACTCATTCCCCTTGTAAACATCTATATATGGATCCCTCATCCCAGAGATCCAAAGGCTGGAATTTTGTATCTTGTAAGGAAGTGTTGTTGGTTTCTTGGTGCAACATCATAGTGTTGGGTGATCTAAGCTTTTCATGAGGTGAAGAAGGGCTTTCTTGCTGAGAGGATGATGTTGGGTCAGAACAATTGGTTGTAATCCTCTTTGCTCTTTCTTGATTATCAATAAAGCTATTCAAGTTTTCCTCCACATTCTTGTATGATTGATGCATTTGTGTGGTCAATATACATCTAGTCCTATATTGTTTATGATAATAGATCTATGTTCTTGGATAGTGTTATGCTTCTTTGATTCCATAGGTACTCTTTGAAGCTGGGTAGACAAGGAAGTGAGTGGCAAAGGCCTATCAGAAGAGAGAGGAATCGAGCAAGGAACCAAGCGCAAGACAGAGGTTGGTCTCCTTATTCTTCTCTTATCTATTTCTCATAAAGGAAAACGAAAGTAGTTTTTAGTTTGTTTGTTTCTAAGGTAGCTACCAGCCTTAGTGGGACTAGTAGCTCTACATAGACACTAGTTTTCCCAATAACAAAATGGCGACTCCGCTGGGGAGCGAATAGATTGTTTGTTTATCTACATTTGTTTACTTTATAAACTTACAGACGGAGCCTGAAGTCAAGCCAGCTAGCCTTCGAACTGCATTTTCTATGCAAGTGCAAAGTAGATCAATGCTGCTTCAGTCTATCTCCGGGTTTTGTTTATGAATTAAACAATTGATTTACAAGCTCTCTAATTGCCCTTGTGGTGGCTCTAGTAACCTCTTTAGATCTACCCCTGTGATTGATTTACTGATTACCACTTGCTCGGCCTAAATCCCTGAACTGAGCTGTAAACTGTGACCCGGAACCCAGCTAAAGTCTCATCCTTGGTCCATCGCACTGTGTCTTCTTTGAAACCTAAATGCATCTCACTTCCCGAGTGTAGTAGGTGCGTTGCATTTCAGTTTCCCTGTGCTACAAGTGCGCTGATCAGACCTCCTCTGCTCTTAGATTTTGGCTTTTGTGTTCATACTTTTCAGCTCTATTCAGGAGTTTTGCTGCCAGTAGTCAGTACACCTCTATTTGAAACCCCTTTCCTTGCTGTTATTCCCCCTTTTATGTATTTTTGAGTCATTTTCAGTTCTCCTTTACAAAGAAGTAGCGTAATTGTATTGTCGTTTCTTGATTTGAAAGTGTCGCAAGTGTCGTTTTCAGTCATAGAAGAGAATTTGATTGTTCTTGATAGTCGATTACACTGTTACTCTTGTATTTGATTTGAGTTAGTAGTTTTTCAAGTGTCGAAAGCAAGTTTTCAATTCCAAATAACAAAGTGTCTTCATTGTCCTCATTTGGTTTTGAAAAAAAACTTGTTAGTAATTTTCGCTTTGAAAAATAATTCAGATTTGCGCTTAGCTTTCTTTTTATCATTCACACATTAAGAAGGCTGAAAACAAATACATGCATGTGCATTTTCATTTAGACTGTTTGTTGGTTTGATTTAGGACAGTGCATATAGTGTGTGCTCTCTGCTCTTTGTTGAAAGAAAATCATCGCTCTTTCCTTAGTAGCTAAGATTTTCATGCAAAAAGAAGATTAATCGATTGTTTATCATCTTAGATTGCATTTTAGGAATTGTAAATCTACATCACGTGGTGAACCTGAAAGGAAAATTTCTTAAGCAAGATCAACCATAAAATAAATTTAATCAATCTAAAAACACTTTGGAACCTAACGGACAACATCTAGAAGTCTAGGCTAGAGAACGTATTCTGGCATCATAAAGGTTGGTAACTGTTGTTTTCACTATTGGTTGGGTGATTCCTCCACTTTGAGACGATAAGTGCCAGTACGAACTTGTGCTCCCACGTACCGTCGAGTATATTTTGGGAGACCACAATAGGTTTAATCCTTTATCCATAGGAACCCGTGTCTGCCGCCCTATCGATCGCAATGCACTGAACACAGCATTTGGGAAGATTGATTGTCGTGCCGTAAAAAGTATTCTACAGTTTTGTGATTGGTTTGGTAATCCCTCTGTCTAGATTTCCAGAGTAGTCCCTTTCGTTCCTTTTCAGACTCCTTAACGGAAAAGGTCCATCTGAGCACTTGTCACTTCAGGCTCATTAAAAATCGAAGGCGACTAGAGTCATCTTTTGTTTTTTCTTGACTCTTAAAAATTGAAAAAACAAGTTGTGTCAAAGCGTCTAAAATTTATTTTAAACGGAATAAACATCACCTTTTCTACGTTGGTCTTAAGTTGAGAAAAATGGAGTTCACCAACCAAGGAGTTCCCCTTGGAGGAAATCCTAGTCCTTTCTCCTCTTGGGGAGATGTTGGTGCACCCCATATGGCCACGTTGTCTCTTCCAGGATTGACAATCGGCTTGCCAGTATGGCTCTTCTCAACTTCTGTCATTCAGAACACCGTGATTCCTGAAAAATCAAGTCAACAACTAAACGATACCAAAGTTACCCCCCAACCCTCTACTTCGTCCAATTCCTCCCCTCCTCCTTCCTCTTCGCTTGATGAAGCTAGTAAAGCCCAAAATCAAGTAACTGAGAAGAAGAAGGAGAAGAAGAAGAAAGAGAAGAAGAAGAAGGAGCCAAAGGTGAAAAGGGGCAACCAAGCATCATCTAGCGAAAATCCACACACTGCACCTACCAGGCCTAAATCGCCATGTGTCATTTGCAAAGGAGACCACTATCATCGAGATTGTCCTTGCATCCCTCGGATCTTAAGGGACTGGTCTCCTCGTTTGCACAATCCGGTGTCATCAACCTCTGATGATCATGTTGAGCATACACCGTCATCTAGTGAAAGTGAAGCCCCTGGACAAAAAGGAAAATATAAATTTCCTTGTAAATTGTGTGAAGGCAATCACGCCGTCCACCATTGTCCCTTCTTAGATGAAGCTAAAAGAGTTTTGGATGACTGTCCAGTTTCACCGTTACGGCTTCCTCCTGGATATAAGAAACTCTTGCCAAGTCCGTCACTAGGGCTGACACACCCTTGTGGTTGGCCGAGGCGTCTATCATTTGAATCCACACCAGACGAAAGTCAAAAGGTCGAGGCGGCAGTTGACCCGGTCATGCCTTCAGGGGATCAATCTTCAGATGATACAGTCACCGAAGAGAACAAGAACGACATCGTTCAAATTCTCTTCGTAAGAACAGCCTCCGATGAACATGGGGGAAGTCTACCCGTTCCTTTACCGCAGGAAGGAAGTTCGTCAGAGTCGTATCTAGCCATCTATTCGGTCGCACCTCCAAGCAACCTGGTTGTTTCCTTTGACTAGAATCTACTAGGCAAACCTCGTCTACCGGCTAGTGTACCATTTCGAATCATTGCTCAAATATATAGAATGGTCATGGCCGGTACCATCATAGATGAAGGGGCTTCTGTGAGTATCCTTTCCTCAACCGCTTGGAAAGTGCTTGGTTCGCCATCGCTTTTGCCTGAGATGAGAAATCTAACAGGCTTTGACAAAGGAACCACTCGACCGTTAGGGATCCTTCCCGATGTGCCGATAACATTGAGAAGGAAAACCGTTCACATGAACGTAATGGTATTCCAAGGACCCCTGGATTATAATATACTCCTTGGATGGGACTATATTTATTGCATGGGAGTCGTCGTCTCCTCACTCTTTAGAGTAATGTGTTTTCCGCACGAAGGAAGAGTGGTCAAGCTCGTAGACCAGCTTTCATTTCTCGGTTCACACATAGAAAATAGTCATATACCAACCTTGAATGGTATTTTCACACAAGGAATGTCTCATCAATCCCCAGTCCGTCCTCTTGATGAGCGCGAGTGATTCGGAGGACATGACTGAAACCCAAGGGGCATGCACCCTGGCCTATTTCGACAGGAAAACCTTGGGTATAGGGTAGGTTTCCGCGGAGGATATATGACTATTCTGACACACCCGTCTATTTAGGAAAATGGGATTAGGCTAGAATAAGATTCCCTCGTCAAAGTTATGTGAGTGGAGGCATCTACGCCACTTACCTTTGTCTATTTCAATAGACATCACCGAGGAAGTGTTTTTTCTGTGACACAGATGGAACAATCTTTGGTAACCTGGAAATTTTTCGCTATACCTGGGGGCATGCAAACCTTTGGGCATGCAAGCAAAGAGCAACCATTTATTTTATTAAATTTATAGGTCCTCTAACCCTTTAAACTCGTAGGATGGGTCGTTTCCTAACTTGCATAAAGAAAGGATGCGGAGCAAAGCTTTGTAAGGTGCAAGCTTCTTAAAAATGGCATCTTAGATGAGACATCCTTATTATACGACTGGATCGAGCAGTTTTAACGCGGAATTCAAGCTCGTTAAAAAATAAACATAAGCAATGCGCAAGTGTTTCCCCCAGAGCTTAAGCTCATTAAAAAATGAACCAATTTCTGGTAAATAACCATCGTGAATGTATTACTTCAGCCTTTGAAGCATTGGTTGTGTTCTCATCATCACCTCCACTCTGTATTGGCCGATCATTCACCTCCACTTGATTGTTTACCCTTTTGAGGAACAGCTGTGAAGAGTGATCCTGTTAGCCATCCTTGTGACACTGCCGTGATTGGAAAATTCCAAACCTTACCTGGAATCAGCTGCTACCCGAATCTATCACTTGTTCCTCAAAAAACTGGTCTCCTGTAAGCTCTTTTCAGCTGACTCGTAAAATATGAAAAGATTGCCGATCCATTGGCCTCTCCAGCTCATTAAAGGGATAGGAAGTGCTATCCCTCCTTTAGATTTTAATCTTTTTGGACCTAAGGGATTATTACACAAAAAGATCGAGCGCTGGTTTTGTTTGGCTCGTTAAAATTACCAAAAATTCATCCCTTTTGTATTATTTTATACTTTTTCGGACTTAAGGGATTAGATGACGAAAAAGGATTTTTGGAGTTTCCTTTACGTCCCTTTTCAGACTCTCTAAAATTGAAAAGGACCAAGTTATCTTTGTCGTTAAACTCGTTAAAACCGAATAGCGACAAACTTGTCCATAACAGACAAGAACAAGTTTCAAATCGCTAGGCTCATTAAAACATAGCAATGGGTTTGCCCGAAGGGCCAATTATAGAACAAGCATATGTTATCCTCCTCAAGCTTGACAAAAATAAAGAGGTACTGGTCAGCAATGACTGGGGAAAAATTGGGAAGAAAACTTGAAGAAACTTTGTTGGTAGCAAGTCGCTCTCTAACATGACACTTTCACTCCGCATCCGAGTTGGGTTGGGTTGTTCCATTCACTAGTCACATCACCATGGTTCCATCACACCATCCACCTTTGGGGTTAATGCTACCAATCCATCATGTCAGTGTCGCCGATATGTTCAAGAGAAGTCGCTCAGAGAATTCACCTGTGTCTCACCCACTGCAATACATTTACGCTCCATTCTTTCATGACCGCCACCCTGAACCTTATATCACCAGGTCGTTTTCACCCTCATTAAAATCATTTGCTCCGCTCCATGTCATTGATGTGGGATTCACTAAGGCCCTCCTATGACAGATCGCTTCTTGTTGACTTCAGCTCATTATCCAAGAAGTTGGTCTAGGAACAACCCTTTCAGTACTTTGAAGCTTGCATGCCTCAATGGCAAGTTTCTCACTTCCGGCGACAGGTTTACATCAATGGCCTTCGACCGAAAGATTTTCCGTGGTGTTTGATGCCAAGTCCCTTATTCACACCATGTGAATTGTACTGTAGTACCTTGAGGGTCATCATCATTATCGGTGATTCCTCTCGTGCCTGTTAACAGCTTACATCATTGGCTGGTAATCAGGCAATGTCTTTCCATGTTCGACTCCAAAACATCTCTCACATGGATCGACTTGTACTTTGAGTGAAGATCGAACAAGATTGAAGGCCCCAGATCTAGTTTCATCCATTCGGGCTGCGATATATTCAGGAAAATAAAGACATCAAATGTACATCATTTCTGCACGGATAATCATCCAATCTAAGGGATGATGGCTCTACCAGAATCATCAGTCTACACTCAAACGATTGTCTGTCTCATGTACATGAAAATGAATTTATAAAGCTGAGCATGGGAATGCCCACCTCGGCTAGATCATGAAAATATTATGAAGTAATGTATTGTATTGTATCTTATTACGGGTCGCCTTCCAACTTGAAAAAACTTCGGATCCTCATGATAAAGTATTTCACCCGACATCAAAAGATTAACGAATGCATGCTTTAGGGGACAACTGTTATAGACATTTTTGGGCACTGCATCCCCAATCATAAATTTCCATAAACTAAGGGCTCCTAAGTCCCTAAAGGTGTTGTTCCAACCCCTAAAAAACAAGGTCAACTGATTACAGCATCTCCCAGAAGTTCTCCTTGAAAAACTACTCAGAACTGGTTAAAACTGGACCATTTCACCTGCTCCATAGTCAAATTGCATTGCATCCCACCTGAATACACACAGTAGGTGCGATGCATGTTGAAAATCCCTTCTATGGGGTGCGATGGGCGAGAGTGGACAAATGGCAGGGTCAATCTGCAAGGTGGAGGAGCATGGAATCTTCCAGAAACTTCTCTTGTGACACTTGCCTCTCTGCATTCGACCAGGGATGAGTAAGAGATCATCAATCTCCAAGTGGAATCAAGAACTATCAGAGAGAGGACACTAATCAAATCTCAAAAGCTGACTCATTCCCCTTGCAAACATCTATATATGGATCCCTCATCCCAGAGATCCAGAGGCTGGAATTTTGTATCTTGTAAGGAAGTGTTGTTGGTTTCTTGGTGAAACATCATAGTGTTGGGTGATCTAAGCTTTTCATGAGGTGAAGAAGGGCTTTCTTGCTGAGAGGATGATGCTGGGTCAGAAAAATTGGTTGTAATCCTCTTTGCTCTTTCTTGATTATCAATAAAGCTATTCAAGTTTTCCTCCACATTCTTGTATGATTGATGATTTATGCATTTGTGTGGTCAATATACATATGGTCCTATATTGTTTATGATAATAGATCTACGTTCTTGGATAGTGTTATGCTGCTTTGATTCCACATGTACTCTTTGAAGCTGGGTAGACAAGGAAGCGAGTGGCAAAGGCCTATCAGAAGAGAGAGGAATCGAGCAAGGAACCAAGCGCAAGATAGAGGTTGGTCTCCTTATTCTTCTCTTATCTATTTCTCATAAAGGAAAATTAAAGTAGTTTTTAGTTTGTTTGTTTCTAAGGTAGCTACCAGCCTTAGTGGGACTAGCAGCTCTGCATAGACACTAGTTTTCTCGATAACAACCGGTCAAAGACTTCAGATTTCTTCTTAAGGAAATATATCCATGTATTCCTTGAGAAGTCATCTATAAATGATACAAAGTACACAGACTTACCTAGTGATGGAACCTTCATAGGTGCAAACACATCACTATGCACAAGCTTTAATATCTGTTTCGCCCTCTTACCACCAAAGGGGAAACTCACCCGATTCTACTTCCGGTATACACAATTTTCACAGAAATCAAAATCCAGAGAGCTATTACTCATACCTTCTGTTATGCCCCTATACCAATAGGTGTCATATATCATGATTGACTTGATGAACTATGTAATATGTTTATACCTTTTCTTGTTGCAAAGGTTTTCCATATTTGTGTAAAAAATTAAAAAATTTAAAAAATGTAAAGAGGGTATACCCTAAAAGAAAATCAAAGGGTAAAAAGAATAAAAGATGGTCAAAAAATGAGAGAAAATGAACCCCAACAAAAAGAAAGATCAGGAAAGTGTGCAAGTCTAAATGCCACTACTTTTTCACTTTTGTATAATAAACAATTGTGTGCAGTTTATCACTTATGCCACAATTCATGAATAGTCAAACAGTTTAAGCTTGGCTAGTTCATTTTTCAATTTCATGTTGTAGAAATAGAGAATAAAGATCTGACCAAACAGTGTAATCTTGGTAGATAAGTAGATAGGTAGAGTGAAAAAGGAGCTCAACAGTTTAATCTAAGCCCTTGGATGTAATAAGTGTAGACTTAGATAGGCATTACCATGTAAAAGAAAAGAAAGTTTGATAAGGGTTTGCCAGTCTAAGTGCACCCTAATAAAGAAGTAAAAATGCTAGGTTAAGTAGGTAGGGTAAGTAGATGATGGTTGCAGAATAACATATGATGAATGATAAGTTTAAATGTGTAAATATTTTACTTTCATCACAAGGCAATGGCATGTAGCACATGAAAGACATATCAAGCAAGCAAAGTCAAAATAATTAACTCCCCTACTCATTTCCCCTAAATTTTCACTAATTTCCCCTAAGTACCAAGGTATCTATCAAATTAGAGGGGCTCAAAGCATTTCTCTGACTTCTAGAGGGACCGGACCCTCGGCCCAATAATTTATAATGCCTAAGTGCTTAAATCCATTCATCAATAATCATATCCTTCATGAATCATTCATTCCCTTGATAAGTTTTTCCTAAGTAAAATCCTATTTTACTTAGGGAAATAAGACATTTTACATAAATATCCTCATTATTCACTTAGCCTAAGTTCAATGTACACATGAAAATGTTATACACTTAGCACTTTTTCCATTCAATGTCATATTAACTACTAACTTATTAATATATAAATCCCCTATAAAATTCTACCCATTCCCATATTATTATAAATATGAAAAACCCCGAATTTTTAATATTCCGCCCCTTTGGTTAAAATATAGCCATAATACGTTTTTGAATGGGAATTAATTAGTTAACCAGTAACTAATTAAGAACCCTGACCCCCCGCCACATTAACAAAGGATTAATTAACCCTCACGGTTAATTAAGAGCTTTCCCAACCAATCCCATCACCCTCGATATGATTAAAAGACCTTTAATTATATCAGGCCCACCTTCATTAAACTCCTGTCACCTTGCATCCCCGATAGCCATTCGATCAAGCCTCCCAGATCAAACGGCTGTCGTGCATTTCGCACGGCTCTCCGCGACCGAATGTTAGCATGCGATTGTGGAGCTGTTTTGTGAACAGTGCCTCCGCCATGCATCATTCATTCTATGGAATCACTGGCTCAAGGCCAAATACCGCCCCCCTCCATAAGCGGTGTGATATAAACCGCTTACCACCTCCAAACTAAATGAAAAAATGTCATATCATTCGTTGATGTCACCCGTCCAAATCCTAAAACCCACCAATTCTTGACTTTGTATATAAAACAAATGCAAAATCATTTCGCCATTTATTCTGCGAACCTGTACATCCATGCAAACAAAACTACGAGGTCAACCAGCTTAAGCTCTCAGTCGTCAACCAGCTTCAAACTTTGTAGTCGACGTCGCCTAGAGCCATCCAGTCACACCCAGTACCTGCATTCCATTACTCGTCCCCAAGAGTAGTTATTTACCAATTTCTCGATAACAAAACCCTGCAAATACTTGTTTTCCACTGCAAAGTAATTGAAAAATCCAAAATTCACCGTAATTTTGTTACTACTTTTGTAATTGAACTCCCCAGACCCTTTTTTTTACCAATTTTACAAAGAAAACCTTAGTTTCCTTCTGAATCCACAATAACCAAAATGGAAACCCCGGTAGCCCTGAACGTTGCACCCATTACCACCCCTCATCGTGATTTAGGCTATCTGCCTCTAGCAGATAAATATTTCTAAATAAAAGACCTAATCACTGATAAAGACCATCTGAAAGTCTTTTTTCAATGCAGAGATAACCACTTGAATGGCTGTGATGCCATTGGGACTATGGGAATCCAACCTCCCAATATACTTTCTCCCTTCTGTGCACGTTTTTCCTGATATAATCCATCATTGCCATGCAAATTATGACCCCAACCGCAGAGTAGTCATGTCTCCCAATCAAACAGTCCTCTTCATAATAACTGTTGAATCAATCAATGAGATGCTACAATTTCACCCTAGTCAAGCCCTCACCCCAATTTCCCTTGGAAATTTACTTGAGAAATCAACCAAAATGTCCTAATCTAAACTCAATCACCTATGCTAGAATTTCATATTAAAAGAATATCAAACTATAGATCCTCCTCCTTATATGTCTGTTTTCTTCATAGATATAGGAAAAATCATAGTTGACATGATATCTGTAGTCATGGGATTCATATGTAGATGAGTTGACCCTAGTGTTGATGTCTATCTTTACCCCTAGTCAGCCCCCTGCTGTCAAGTACGATTATGCTTCATTCATTGCTGAGAAAATTCATGACCAGTTCATGAGACTGGAGATTACACCTTCATATATCACCTCATTCTCTACTATCAATCAGACAAATTCCCATTTTCTGCCAAGAAACTTGATACTAAGGGTAATCCAAAGTTTGTCATCTTTTGGACTTCTATCTTCCACATATCTTTTGCTTGCCCTTATTCATATAGTGAGTTCATTGATCAATTTGTCCACCCGGCCACCACCTTGCTGATAGGGAATTCCCCTTCGAGGATTAATGATGGCATCAAAAGAATCCTCCAGCTCTCCAAACAATATAGAGTAGGTGACTGGTATTTATACCAAAATCACACAAATATAAGAGTATATGGGTGTGAGCTTTCCCCATTTAAGTTATCTAAATATGTTCTAATGAGGTTATTTTCATTGGACTATTATAGACAGATGACAAACTCATATTTGATTCATTTTACTAAGGTCAAGAAGAAAGTACAACTAAGGATTAAGGATCACTTAGGCCCTTTTATCTACAACACTAGGGAAGCAGGGAAGGCAGCAGAACAAATCCTAGAAGACTACATGAAGTTGAACAAGAGTTTTAGTTGGACTCCATATGACCCCCACAGTTTCATCTGTGATAGAAGAATGAAAAATAGACTGTCACCCTATTTTCATCACAGAATTCCAGAAATTGAGCAATTTGCTAACATGGATGAACAGAGGGAAGGGACTCTTGTAGAAACAGATAGTGAGCAAATCAACATAGAAAATGTAATGAAGGATCTTGAAAAGACACTTGACCTGGATTCTTTTGGACACGTTCAATTTGAGACTTCTCCGAAGCCAACATTAGGGACTAGTGCCTCAACAGCTGATACCTCACAAAGGCACTCACAAGAGACCAGTACACCACTTGCAGAGACATCACAGAGAAGAGAAAAAGAGACCAGCAATCAAGCAACAGAACAATCAAACATGTCATAGCAGCCTCAAACCTCTCAGGGATAGGCTCAAACATAGGCCCACCCAACTCAAGTCAACATGGGAGAACCTCCAATTTTATAGACTCCCCTGAATGAGGAAAAGAACAAAAAGAGAGACAGGGAAGTAGCTACCCCTGCCAGTGGCCCATTAGACCAGCCTGTTGCTAAGAGGCACATGTTAAATCCTCATTCAGAAGAGGAATTTTTTGAGGAAACGACAGAGAGCCAGAGGAAAGAAGGTGCACACAGTCAACATACTTTCCCAGAAGGTGGGACACCTTCTATTTCACAGAGACATGAACTGGAGAGGCAACAAAGTGCTGAAGTGTCATCCTTCAGGCCTCCAGGAAATAAGAGCTTGGACATTAAGGAGAAGTTTAAAGAAATAAAAGCCAGAAATGAACCACTAAGGCTCCAGGTTTACAACCAATATTTGAAGATGGCTCCCACCAATCATAATAGGTTGATTTCAGCCTATGACGTCAAATAAGGCAAGACACTGATGAGTTTTTTCAAGCCCAAAGTACAACAGCCTCAGTCAATAGCGGATTACCTCAAAACTGATTTTCAGGTTATGGCCAAGGACATTCACCCCCTAGATCAGATTGAGTTACACAACCAGACAGGGGAAATGGTATATTCAACATTGACTAGTAAAGCCATGATGGCCCAAAGGTTGGAAAATTCTTTGAATAATACAACTTCTTAGTTATCGCTAGAAAAAGCCTCCTCACAAGCTAAGGATAATAGAATTAAATCATTGGAGGAATTGGTTATTGGATTGGCTCATAACCCAAAGGATGTGAAAGCTGCAGAGGCCTTGATTAAGAAGAAAGATGAAGACATTGTTTCCTTGAGAAAGCAGCTAAAGTTGCCTCCATCAAGGCATCCACAAACTGCTGAAATGATCCAAAAGAAATCTAAAGAAGAGCTTATGGACTTATTCCTCAAGCTTAATAAACAGTTGAAGGAGACTGAACAAGAATTGGAAAATTCATTGAAAAGAAGGTAGAGTGAGTCGACCTCTCAGCCTCAAAATGTGATACTAGTGGTCTCCACAGCAGTCCCATCAACACTTGCAACAGCTCTAGCACCCAATGTCTCTTTGGTCACGGCTGAAGCAATCACAGGTACAAGTACAAGATCAGCACCAGTAGGAACTTCAGGGTTGAGTACAGAAGAATTAATCAAATCAATGGAGGAGATGAAACTCCAAGTCTCTGAATTGCAGAAGGTAAAATAAAAATTTGTTACCTTAGAACAAAAATATGATGTTTCAAAATTTAATTTTGCTGAAGAGGTAAGAAAGAATAAAGGCTTAGCACAGCAGGTAAAAACACTAGAGAAATACCTCACCTTTGAGAAGCCCTTAACAGATATTAGAAAAATTTTATGGGCCAACATCACTCAGTCAATAAATGATGCTTGGTCATCCATACAAATAATTTTTGAACAGATTGACTTGGTAAAAGTAGCTCTTGAAGAAATCCAGAAAACCAAGGAAGAGCAAGGAGGGAAGCCTAAGGAAGCAATCAGGCTAATAAATTTCTTAAACAGCAGAAATAAGTACCAGCTAGAAGAGCTGGGTATTGACGATAAAACTGGGACTATTCTAGAAGTCAAGAAGGTATTGATGAAAAGGTCTCTGATGCAGAATTTGGAAAGGAAATGCCAAAACATGCGAGAGGAAATTAATGATTTTATGGAGAAGTTTGATATTTTGTAGAGCAAAGGACTTCCCAATCCTTTAGTAATTAATGATAAATTGATGAGACATATAGACTATGTTGACAAGTTGGCTCAATATGCAAACAATCAGGTCAGTTCATCAACTAGTGCGTCTGCACCCAAGGCACTACCTAAGGGGGGAGTTCTCTATGACATCCTAGAGAACCTTTTCTATGTGGAACATGAAATAAAACATTTGTTTCCAGTTCAGCCCAATTTTTTCAAATACATTGAGGCTGATGAGATCTTTAGAAAGCTTCAGAGGACCAGAATACCAAAGGAAGATTGGTGGACGGACATGATAGAGATTTTGTAATTTACCTTGGTAAAAATTAAATTTTTAGTATTTACCATGGTCAATTTTGGTAAATAGGTAAATAAGGATAAAGCAGGTAAAGAGTATCAGAACAAGTCAAAGAGTATCAGTAAGAAGATGAAAAGCAAATAGCCAGCACTAAATTACGAGGAAGACAACAAGATGCTAAAACATAGGGCCTGCCTCCAGCTCATTCACAAAAAGAGGGACAACAAGCCATCAGTTTACTTTAGCTTCTATCTTCGAGACCATATGTCTCTACTTTTATGTAACATATAGTTAGGCTTCCTAGATTATATCTCTTTGTTAAGAGATATTTTATGGTAAACTTTTGTATAAGTACTTCCTCATTCGAAGTACTAAGGGTGGATTTATAGACATTTCTGTAGACTTATTATTTTGGAATAAAGTGTTGTTGGACAATTTTTGTATGGCTAGTTGGATGAAGAAATAACGTAAAGGAATTTTTACAGGTTCATGTGTCAAACATTGGACAAATAAGTATTCTATATCTCATGTGTTATTGTTTTCTCGTTTAATATTTCAATTGTGTTTCATATCTGAATATTAAAACGAAAAAGTATAATTCAGAAAGTGCTTAAGTGCAATCTGTCTTCAATATCATTTTTATTCTAAATGTTTTCTTCCAAACTATCATAGGCAAGGAATTCTTAATTGCTCCTGCTTCTTAGTTTGTCATTTTGATCATTTAACAAGAAATTATTAATTTCTTTTTATTAGTGACCATCCACTTTCCCTCTTCCTAAAACATGTTGAAGGATTCTTAATTGCCCTTCTTCCCTTTTAAGTCCATTCCATCTTTTCAAGTTACCATTTGTTCCCTGTTTAGCCATATTGCCTTGTGAAGGCATCCTTTGTTGAATCATCCAAATCCAGTTTAGTCATCTGCAGTTGACTCCATAGCCCAATGGCCTGAAATACTATGCTCTATCCATCTTCTCCTGAATTCCACCACCAAACACAATCAAAACCCTCAAGCTTTCATAACTAGCCTAATATCCCATAAAACAAAGCTAAATCCTAAAGAGAGAGCCCTCTCTGAGTACAGATTGGCTAGATTATGTACTTAAAAGTTGGATTGTGGTTACCTCGGACCCCTTTCCTTCTTCTAACAACTTCTATGAAAATTTGAGTGATAACATAGTGGCGACTCCACTGGGGAATCCAATTCCTCAGTCATAACAAATCTTTAAGAAAGTTTAAATCCTAAATCTAAATCATCTTAAAGAAATCATAGATGTTGTTTGTTGATATTGTTGGAAATAATACTAAGAGGGGGGGGGGGGGGTTGAATCAGTATTATCTAATCAATATAACTTTTCATTTTCATACTTAGATTCATATACGCTACTTCAGTTAAGGATATCCATGTATATCCGCAACTGTGTTTAATGCAACTAGCGTATATCCAATAAACTTATGATTCAGTTAGTTGATCTTCAATGAGTGCCTCAGAACATTATTAACCATATTAACAGTAAACAGGTGCAGTAAAAACAGAACATATCATTACACATAAAGAGCACACATGAACACCATGATATAAGGTGGAAACCCAATGTGGGTGAAAACCACCTGCTGCAACTCGTCTCTTTCTTCCTTTAATAAGAAAACTTCTTTTTACAATATTTATGTATTGGTGCATTCTTATACCAGTACGCAGGCTTCTACCTGCAGAAGGCTACAACCTTCTCTCGTTCTCTAGACTCTCCTGGAAGGGACCTACAACCCCCTTAGCTCTTGTACTAGTTAAAGTACTAGTATGTAGGTGCTGGCCTATAGAAGGCTAAAACCTTCTCTTTTCTTCCAGGGACCACGTTTCATAAATTTTCATACTAGATCCAAAAATACAAAACAATCATCACTGCAATACAATCACCAACTTATACCTGCATCATCAATCACTGAATCACCCAATACTAAATCACTGAAACCTTGTCATCAAAATACAGTTACTTGAACACAGACTAGAGCCAAAACTCTACAACAACCACTAGAACCAACAGTAACCTGAAACATCAAATCTCATAATGTATACGCTACTCGACTGTGTCAATACCATGTGTACACGCGCTTTCACCAGAGATAACCCGCGTATAGATCTAAAGATAACTACTTATACCTTCGCTGCCCTTTTCAACTTCATTCAGATCGAGCCACTTAATTCATTACTTGCTCCACCCTTGGCCTAATGATCTTCTCCTTATATAGGTTTTGGCTTCTCTCAATACCATGGTCCAAAACCATGTAGAAACAATACCTTGGACCCAATACCTGGGGTCAACACTTCGGACCAATACCAAAATACCATGGACCAAATACCATGGACCAAAACTTAGTTTTTCAACATGTATGTGCCTTTCCTTCTGTGAACCTGCGTGTGTACGCATACACGCATTTTGTTCTTATCACCCACGTGTATATGCACTTTCATCAAGGTTAACCTGCGTATATTTCTCTCTTGACCTACTGTACTAAGATCTATCCTCTGATTGAGTTGCCATCACCTGTATCATACCTCTGAGTGAGTTGCCATCAAGGAAAACACTTGTATCATAATGCCAAAAATCTCCCCCTTTGGACTTGATGGCAACCACCACACCAAGTCACTCTCCTCCTTTGACATCAAGGGCAAAGGGCAAACAAATAAGTTCTCTCCTTTGATATACATTCTGATGTCCATGCTCCCCCTGAGTACATGCTCAAGTTTCTGATTGGGCTCCCCCTTTGTATATGCCAAGATGTACCAAGCCGTCCATGATCCCCATGAGCACATGCAAGGTCTCCATTCAAGGCCATGATAGTCATTAGTCACTATGATCTGCACCATAAGCATCAGCATCCAGTTCTGTAACCTGCAATATACCATTCTTTTGATCAAACAGCAAAATGTATCATTTAGCCACATAAGCATCATCACCAAAGACTTCTAACCATAATTCCAACAATGCATTATTTGAAGTGTATGCTCCCCCTGAGCCTGTGCCAACCATCATATACCATGACCGAACCATTTCCTGAGTCTGTTCTGCTGCCTTTTTCTTCTGAGCTCCATATACGCAACTCTGCAGCCTCTAGATCGCGTATATACACGACTTATCTTCATTATATCAGTGTATGCAAAATGGAATACTGAAGGTCTTCACTTTTAGTTTCCCCTATGTCTGTTATGTCAGCTAACTGAGTTATGTCACACCTTTTTGTCTCTAATTTTTTCTTCTTCAATACCTGGAATTGTGATGATGTATAATCCTCTTGCTTTGGAGTTTGAATTTTGCTCCTGCATTCCCTTGCTTTATGTCCAAACTTGTTACATGCATAACATCTTACATGATTTATGTTCCTTCTATTGCAATCAATTGCTTTGTGGCCAAACATATTACATGCAAAACAATATCCTTTGAAGTACCTGGAATGAGATGATCTTGTGTGATGGTCTTGAACCATTCTACTTCTGCATCTGGTTGCAACATGTCCAAGATTATGACATACATAACATTCAACATCAGTGAATGGAGGAAATAATCGTCTATCACTTTCATAGTTAGGAGTAAAGGATTTTCTTTCCTTGGCTGTTGATGAGGTTGTCCTCTCATCTCCTTGTTGAGCATTTCAGAATTCTTATTAGAGTTCCTTGCCTCACCTTGTGAGCTAGATTCACCTTCAACATATTCATAAAAGCCAAGACCAGTTTTGATAGTAGGGGATCTTTGACTACCAAGAATGTCATCCAAAATCTTAGTACTATCTTGAAATCGTAACAGTTTATCCTTTTCTTCTAATTTACTTTTTAAGATATTTACCTCAACCTGATGTTGTTCTTCCTTTTCCAGATACTGCTTCCTTATGTTTTCTTCAGCTTTTCTTCCTTCTTCCACTTGTTGCCTTAATTCGATTACTTCATGTTCTTGTTATTCAAGAGCTTCTTGATTCTGCTTCTTTGATTCTTTAAGATCTTGTTTTAGAGAGAGGATCTTCGATTCAAGTCTCTGCATTGTTATGCTCTGATCTTTTACTATATCCTGCAATTGCTCCATTACTCTGGTTATTGACTCCAACTATTCTTTTAATCTGGTAACTTCTTCTGGTTCTACGTTCTCGTTTTCATATGCCATGAGAAGTCTAATATCTTCATCACTATTGGATGAGTCATTACTTTTATCATGGATATAATAACTTATGTCCGACATCTTTCCTTTGTTATGAGGGCATCTAGTAGCGTAGTGACCAACTCTACCACATGAAAAGCATTTGAAAGGTAGCTTACCTTTGAACCTTCCAGATCCCCGTTCAAGATTCTTGACAAAATTTACCTCATCTTCTCCTTCTGAAATATATCCTGATTCATTTGCTGACACTTCGAATGCAGCTTCTCTCATATCTGATGGTCCTCCTTTTCTCATCTCAAAAGCAGTTAATATTTCATGAAGCTGCGTCATAGTGATTTTCTGCAGATCCTTCTTTTCTTCTATGGCAGAAACTTTGGAATCAAATTTAGCAGACAGGGATATTAAAACCTTTTCAACTAAGACAACTTCCTTAAATTGTTCACCCAGATTCCTCATACAATTGACAATCTCATCTATACGCAGAAAGTAATTAGCTACGCTTTCATTACTATGCATTTTAAGATTTTCATACCGTATTCTGAGAGTTTGAAGCTTTGCTCGTTTTACCTGTTCATCTCCTTCGTAGCTTAGAATGATTTTGTCCCAAATTTCTTTGGCTGATTTGAAATGCATGACCTTCATAAATTCTGATTGTGACAAACTTCCCAATAAGACAACAACAAATTTGGCATTGAGTTCATATTGCTTTCTCTCTGCTGTATCTGTAGGAATTGCTGATGGATATGTGTATCCACCTTCCACGATTCCCAAAACATTCGTTCCAAGTGATTGTAGATATGTTGTGGTTCTTATCTTCCTATGGACAAAGTTGCTCCCATCAAAGATTGGTGGCCTAATGGATGCTTCCTTTTCTTGATTACTCATTCTGATGGATCTTTCCTTCAAGCAATCAAGCTTCTTCTAAAGGATCGGCTCCGATACCAATTGTTGGAAATAATACTGAGAGGGGGGGCTGAATCAGTATTATCTAATCAATATAACTTTTCATTTTCATACTCAGATTCATATACGCTACTTCAGTTAAGGATATCCGCGTATATACGAAACTGTGTTTAATGCAACTAGCGTATATCCAATAAACTTATGATTCAGTTAGTTGATCTTCAACGAGTGCCTCAGAACATTATTAACAGTAAACAGGTGCAGTAAAAACAGAACTGATCATCACAAATAAAGAGCACACATGAACACCATGACATAAGGTGGAAACCCAATGTGGGTGAAAACCACCTGCTGCAACTCATCTCTTTCTTCCTTTAATAAGATAACTTCTTTTTACAATATTTATGTACTGGTGCATTCTTATACCAGTACGCAGGCTTCTACTTGTAGAAGGCTACAACCTTCTCTCATTCTCCAGACTCTCCTTGAAGGGAGCTACAACCCCCTTAGCTCTTGTACTAGCTGAGGTACTAGTATGTAGGTGCTAGCCTACAGAAGGCTACAACCTTCTCTTTTCTTCGAGGGACCACGTTTCATAAATTTTCATACTGGATCCATAAATACAAAACAATCATCACTGAAATACAATCACCAAATTATACCTGCATCATCAATCACTGAATCACCCAATACTGAATCACTGAAACCTTGTCATCAAAATACAGTTACCTGAACATATACTAGAGCCAAAACTCTGCAACAACCATTAGAACCAACAACAACCTGAAACATCAAATCTCATAATGTATACGCTACTTGACTGTGTCAATACCACGTGTACACGCGCTTTCACCAAATATAACCCGCATACAGATCTATAGATAATTATTTATACCTTCACTGCCCTTTTCAACTTGATTCAGATCGAGCCAAGCATCACAAACCCATCATCAGACATTCATTACTTGCTCCAACCTTGGCCTAATGATCTTCTCCTTATATAGGTTTAGGCTTCTCTCAATACCATGGTCCAAAACCATGTAGAAACAATACCTTGGACCCAATACCTGGGGTCAACACTTCAGACCAATACCAAAATACCATGGACCAAATACCACGGACCAAAACTTAGTTTTCCAACATGTATGTGCCTTTCCTTCTGTGAACCTGCGTGTGTACGCATATGCGCCTTTTGTTCTTATCACCAATGTGTATACGCACTTTCATCAAGGTTAACATGCGTATATTTCTCTCTTGACCTGTTGTACTAAGATCTGTCCTCTGATTGAGTTGCCATTACCTGTATCATACCTCTGAGTGAGTTGCTATCAAGGACAACACTTGTATCATAATGCCAACAGATATCAATTAAGAAAAAAACCAGAGACAAAACCTAAAAACCTGGCTTCAGAAGGACTCGTTACAGTAGAGCTAACCCTGATCCCAATCCACTGCAAGTATTTGAGAACCCCAATCTGATTCCCAGAATTCTTAGGAGACAAGAAAGTCAAGAAAGTTCTGCTAGCTCTCAGCCCACCTTTAGATCAACATCCTACCCTGTTAGGTGGATTTACCTTGAAGATGAACCCTTTGATGAATACTTTGAAACCTCTTTGTTTAGGACTTCATCTGATTCTGAATTAATTGACCTAATCCCAGACCCAACATTCATCTAAGAATTACAGCTTCAGGTTGTCAGTTCATCAATTGATAGGCATTTACAGAACTCACTACAATTTGATCTTACCACTAAAGGAACACGTAATTCCTCTGTAACCACTTCTGCCTCTGTAAGCTCACCATTTCCTCATACATCTCAACCTCAAACCACCCCTTCTACCCCTCCATCCACAACCCAAACACCCATTGTTATCCCAACCCCAGTTGTTGTATCAACCTTACCTACCATAATGGTAAACAGGTTTACCCCCCTTGTTCTACCAGCAAACTTAGGTGCCATGCCCCAGGACTACCAAAGTAAGATCACTCAATTTGATGGTACTAGTACCTATACAGCCCAACAACATACCAAAAAGATGACTGGTTATTTTGAAATTCATGAAATAGATGTTGATGATGTACAAATGAGAATATTTGTTCAGAGTTTAACTGGGGAAGTCAGAACTTGGTTTAGGGCTCTAGCAGCAAATAATATAGATAGCCTAGACACTGTCCATAGATAATTCCTAAATCGATGGGAGAAAAAGAAAGGTCCTCTTCAGATTTTATCTGAGTATGAAAACCTAAAGAGAGGAACACAAGAAACTGTGCAGGATTACTGCACTAGATTTAACAATGTCTATAATGCCATCCCTCAAAACCTCATACTTCCACCTAATTTAGCCTTAATAAAATTCCCAGATGGATTTGACTCTGATATGGCCTTCCATCCGAGAGAACAAGCCCATAGAACTTTGGAGGATATGAAAAGCATAGTTGTCAGTGTTGAAGCCAACCTGATGTCTAAAAGAGCCAAGGCTAGGAGTGAAAGGAGAACACCAGTGAAGGAAGAAGCATCACATTTTGAACAGAAACTAGATGCCATAATTAAAGGAATGGATAGACTAGGAGATAGAGTGGAAACAATTTAAAGGAAAGCCCCTTGGGATGGTCAGCCAACCAACACAGGGAGAAATCCTAATTTCCGAAAAAATCAGAACCAGAACACTGGGAAGACCAGTCCAGATCAAAATATTAGACCCCCTTCCCAAGAGAATTATGTAGAAGCATCCAATTCTGAAGGTCCACAAGCAGATACTCAAATAAATCTGATGGGACTCAGTAATGAAGGAGAAGTTTTCTTAACCCAAGAAGATCAAGAGGCCCACATTCTTAAATAGTTTCAAACCAAATCAGGAAAATCATTTGACTTTAGGGAAGGATATGGCACAACCATCTTTTAGGTGCATAAACAATACAACCTAAGAAGTAGAAGAATTGATGTTCCTGAAGCAAATAAACAAAAGGTTCCAAAGCAGCCCATAAAAGGTAAGACAGTCACCACACCTGTACATATTCTTTCTAGACCAAACAATAATCCTTCTAACCCAGTAATTGAAGATGTCTCTAATAATCAACCAAACAACAAACAGTCATCCACTCCCCTTCCTTCTAAGGGAACTGTGGAAGAACCTCTAGAAGTTGATTTAGGAGAAACTGTAAATCACAACCCCACTCTTGGAAAAGAGAAAAACACAGAAAATATAGAAAACAGAGAGAATACCACTGTTCGAAATCCAAAAACCCGAACAGAAAAACACTTTAATCTTGAAGCTGAAATAGGTAAACTGAAAATTATTGTCCCATTATCTGAATTAGCTAAACATGATACTTACCAAACTCAAATCAATAGATCACTAAAAATTACTGGAATTGAAGACTCAGTTAATGTTTTTGATGACCAACTTGAATTAATCTTTGGCCCAGAAGTGAATGGAAAACATTTAGAAGGAGGAATTCCTCCCTTCTATGTGAGCTTAAACATACATGATAAGATTCTTCAAAATGCCATGTTTGACTCTGGGGCATCTCATAATCTTATGCCCAAGTTTGTAATGGAAAAGCTAGACCTACACATCACTAGACCATACAAAGATCTGTTTTCTTTTGATTCTAGTTAGGTAAGATGTTTAGGATTGATAAAAGACTTGTGTCTCTCATTAGTTCAATACCCCGCAAAAACAATTTTAATGGATATAGTAGTAGTAGATATACCACCAAAATATGGCATGTCATTATCTAGGTCCTGGGGTGTTAAGCTTCAGGGATCACTTCAATTGGATATATCATATGCTACTATCTCAGTTTTCGGACAACCTAAGAAACTATACAGAGAAACATTGATGAAATATGTAGTAAGTAGTAAGGAAAAACCCTAAAATTTCCCCATCTACTCAGTACACTCTAATATGGACTCATTCATTCTTTATAATGCTAAAACCAATCCTCCCAACACTTTATATGTTTTAGTAGTAGAACCAAAAGAAATTAAAAAAGAACAATCGAGTGTTCACATCCAAGAATTATCAGATAACAAAGACAAACCAAATGAGAATGAAAAACTAAATCCCCCTGTTAAACAAGTTCCCACCACCCCTGACACTGATTATGTGCATGAAATACTTTGGCATTTAGAATTTGATGGCTTAGTCAATAAACTAGGGGCAGGAGCAGGAGTTTGGGTGTACAATTTAGAAAACGATCATGTTGAATGCCATGCCTACAGATTAAATTTTAAGTGCACCAATAATATGGCAGAGTGTAAGGCTCTCTTGTTGGGGCTTAAACTTGTCAAAAGATTAGGAGAAATCAGAGTATTTGTCATAGGAGATTCAGAATTAATCATTAAACAAATCAAAGGGAAATATTTAACTAGGGATCCTAGATTAGGGTACTACAGAGGAACAATCATAGATATTCTTAATACTTTGGAAACTCAGCTTGCTACAATCCCTAGAAAAGACAACTTACAAGCCCGTAGCTTGGACATGTTCACCAACACCTGCAAATTACCTTTCGAATCTAATTATCAGTTTACTGCTGAAATTAGGCATAGGCCAGCTATCCCTGATAATCTGAAGAACTGGCAGGTCTTTGATAGTGATGAGCAAATCAATAACTTTTTAACTTTAGATGAAGAGTTTTCTAACAGTTACATAGATGTTGATACAGATGTTAATTCCAATCAGATAGATGAGGTAGAAACAAACATTTTAGATAAAGATTCAATGAATATGCTTCATCCCACAAAATTCACACAAAAAGAAGTTCAAGACCTGAAACCAATGGACCTTGATGAGATAATTGAAGAAGAAATAGAGGTTATCAACTTAAAAGACAATCATCTTCCTAAAGGATTAACTCCTCTAGAAGACCTCTTTGATTCCAATGACATCCCTAAGAAACCTAAGATGGAACCATTAAAAGCATATATTGAAGAATACAACTTAGGTACAGAGGACAATCTAAAAATGATAAAACTGTCAAATTCTTTACCTCCTGATCAGAAGTTAAAATATGTTGAACTCATGAGAGAATTCCAGGATGTCTTTGCCTGGAGTTACGAAGATTTGAAGTCATATGACACCTCAATTATTCAGCATACTATACCTTTGAAAGAAAATCAAAAGCCCTTTAAGCAAAAACTCAAAAGAATCAACCCTCTGCTATTACCATTGGTTGAAAAAGAAATTGAATGTGTGTATGAAGCAAGGATAATTGCCCCTAACAGATTTTCAGAGTGTGTATCTAACTTAGTGCTTACTAGGAAGAAAACTAGGGAAATAAGGTTATGTGTTGATCTAAGGAATGTGAATAAGGTCTCTCTTAAAGACAACTATCCTTTACCCAAGATGGATCATATTTTGCAAAGGGTAGTGGGTTCTTCTAGAATCTCTTTTAGATGGGTTTTCAGGATATAATCAGATCTTGATTCATCTTGATGACCAAGAAAAAACTTCTTTTACAACACCATGGGGCACATTTATGTACTTAAAGATGCCATTTGGACTAAAAAATGCAGGAGCAACTTTCCAAAGGGCAATGGACATTACATTTACCCAAGAAATTCATGATTTTCTTGTTATATACCTGGATGATTTAACTATTTTTTCTAAATCTGATCAACAGCACATAGACCATCTTAGATAAATCTTTTTAAAATGCAGGAAATATGGTATTTCTTTGAATCCAAAGAAGTCCATGTTTGGGATGGAGGAAGATAAGCTTTTAAGTCATATCATTTCCAAGGATGGCATTCGAATTGATCCTGCTAGGATCAAAGCTATACTACAGATACCTCATCTAAGAAGTATCAAAGAACTTCAAGCTTTCCTAGGGAAGATAATTTTTTTGAGAAGATTCATATCTAACCTAGCTAAACTTATTAGACTACTAAATGACATGTTAAAAAAGGATTCAAGTATCAAATCGACAGTAGAAGCCAAGCAATCATTTGAAGAAATCAAAATGGCTTTAACCAGAACACGGTCCTCACAAGTCCTCAATTTGATAGAGACTTCATAATTTTTTCTTTTGCCTTAGAACACACCATAACAGCTGTTTTATTACAAAAGGATGACCCGGGATGTGAAAAAACTATATCCTTTTTTAGTAAAGCACTCAAAGATACATCATTAAAATACAAAATCATGGAAAAACAAGCTTTTTCACTTGTAAAAGCCATTAAAGACTTCAGAGTCTACATATTATACTCTCGTGTGATAGCTTATGTGCCTAATGCAGTTGTCAAAGACATCTTAACTTAGGGTGGAATTGATGGCAAAAGGGGTAAGTGGATTGCTACCATCTTAGAGTATGATATTGAAATAAAACCTACAAAACTGATAAAAGGGCAGGGATTGGCAAAACTCATGGCAGAAACTAATTGTCAAGCCCTGGACATAAATGAACTAGATGACTAACATGAGATGGCGACTCCACAAATCAGCGAGGCATTTTCAGACTCACCTTGGTATGCTGATGTAATTTATGTTTTACAGAACTTGCAGGCTCCTCTAGGGTTATCCAGAACAAAGAATAGGTTTTTAAAAATTAAAGCTTCAAAGTTATGTATCTTAGATAATGCTCTTTTTTGGAAAAATCATGAAGGTAATTTATTGAATTGTTTGTCAAAAGATGAAGCTGACAAGGCTCTCCAAGAATTTCATGCAGGAGACTATGGTGGACACCTCTATTGGAAATCAACTGCAAATAAGATCCTAAGGGTTGGATTCTATTAGCCAACCTTATTTGCAGATATGAAGAAATTTGTGACTTCTTGCCATAAATGTCAAATTTTTGAAGGCAAGAGAAAACTGTTACCTTTACCCCTGAAACCCATCTCTACCGAAAAACCTTTTCAGTAATGGGGTCTTGACTTTATTGGTGAAACTCATCCTCCTTCTTCATGCCAACATAAATGGATACTCACTGCCACTGACTATTTTACTAAATGGATAGAGGCCATCCCCTCTAGGCAGGCTAATGAAACCGTGATCATAGGTTTTTTAGAGACCAATATATTGTTCAGGTTTGGCTGCCCTACTAAAATCATTACTGATAATGCTGCAGCTTTCAAATCAAAGAAGATGATCAGTTTCTGTAACAAGTACCACATTACACTGGGCCATTCCACAGCCTATTACCCTCAAGGGAATGGACTGGCTAAATCTTCCAACAAGAGTCTAATGTTGGCATTATGATTCTGGTATGGCTTTATGATACATATGTTGTACTTGATGGCAACCCACTCATCTCAGATGATAAATTATAGTGCAGAAAAGTTCACGCACTTATATGCAGAGAAAAGCTTATTCTATGTAGAGAAAATTTCACGCACTTATATGCAGAGAAAATTTTATTTCATGTAGAGAAAAGTTCACGCACTTTTATGCAGAGAAAAGTTTATTTCATGTAGAGAAAAGTTTATTTCATGTAGAGAAAAAGTTCACGCACTTTCATGTTGGAGAACTTACCTTTGGTCCATGGTAGTTAGTCCTTGGTATTTGAACCTATGGTTTTGGACCATGGTACCTCGTCAAAAGTGTGTATATGTTGGAGAACTTACCTTTGGTCCATGGTGGTTAGTCCTTGGTATTATTGAGCCCCATGTTTTTGGGCCCCTTGTATTGGTTATCTATGGTATTGATCCATGATTTTAGGAAGAAGCTTGCCTATATAAAGCAAAGGAGATCACTTGGCTAATTCATTCTTGCAAATCAAATATCTTAAGATCTGAAATATTGGGTTATTGTTTTAAAAGTTTGATCTATGAAAGGGAAGTTGAAAGCGAATCTGTGAAGGGTGATCTCTCGAGCGCTGCAGCTGCGGAAGTGCGGAGGCGCCACAGAAGGCGCAGTGTGGAGGCGCCACAGAAGGCGCAGTGCGGAGGCGCCACAGAAGGCGCAGTGCGGAGACGCCACAGAGGCGCCACAGAAGGCGCAATGCTGAGGCACCACAGAAGGTGCAGTGCGGAGGCACCACAGAAGGCGCAGTGCGAAGACGCCACAGAGGCGCCACAGAAGGCGCAGTGCGGAGGCGCCACAGAAGGCGCAGTG
The DNA here is from genome assembly GCA_031772625.1 of Pinus tabuliformis. NCBI lineage: Eukaryota > Viridiplantae > Streptophyta > Pinopsida > Pinales > Pinaceae > Pinus > Pinus tabuliformis. The sequence goes on along the minus strand of CM062820.1, from coordinate 1,695,952,772 downwards.
CGGAGACGCCACAGAGGTGCCACAGAAGGCGCAGTGCGGAGGTGCCACAGAAGGCGCAGTGCGGAGACACCACAGAGGCGCCACAGAAGGCACAGTGCGGAGGCGCCACAGAAGGCGCAGTGCGGAGGCGCCACAGAAGGCACAGTGCGGAGGCGCCACAGAAGACGCAGTGCGGAGACGCCACAGAGGCGCCACAGAAGGCGCAGTGCGGAGGCGCCACAGAAGGCGCAGTGCAGAGACGCCAAAGAAGGTGCAGTGCGGAGGCGCCACAGAAGGCGCAGTGCGGAGGCGCCACAGAAGGCGCAGGTGCGGTGGTCGCGGCGCCACAGAAGGCACAGGTGCGGTGGTCGCGGTGCCACAGAAGGCGCAGGTGCGGAGGTAGTACAGATATTCGCATATCTATATCAGTGAAGTTGCGATCCCTGCTTAAAATTTGTTTTAACTGCCTTTGACTATTCTGCAGGGTTTTGGGTGCATAACTGATGTTTGGTTACTGGTATTGAGTTCAGATAACAGCATGATTAATGACTTATCTTTATGTACTAGATCTGGTTGATAACTCTCATAATATCATTGTATATGTATGGATCTGGTGATTGGGTGATTCAGAAGGTTGTTTGATTATGAGCTTCAATGTTGTTGTTGGGTCCAGTATGAAAATTGGATGAAAAGTGGCCTTTCAGATTATGTGTTGTGCTTCAATGTATCCAGTCTGAAAATTGATGAAACGTGGTACCTGGAGGAGAGAAGATTGTAGGCCAGCGCCTATGTACTAGTATCTAAGCTAGTACAAAAGCTAAGGGAGATCTTTGGAGCATTGTAGCAGGTAGCAGCCTGCGTACTAGTAAATGGATCGGCTAGTACAAGAGCAAAGGGGGTTGTAGCTCCCGTACTGGTATAAGACTGCACCAGTACAAATATTGTAAAAGGATTTTCTTATTAAGAAGAAGATTGAGATGACTTGCAGCAGGTGGTTTTTCTCCCGCATTGGGTTTCCACCTTATATCATGGTGTTCATGTGTGTGCCTTATGTGTGATGATCTATTCTCTATTACTGCATCTGTTATCTGATAATATGGTTGATAATGTTCTAATGCACTCATTGAAGATCAATTAACTTAATCATAAGAAGTTGTGGAAGTAGCATATATGAATCTGATTATGGAAATGAAAAAGTTTTATTAATGTGATAATACTGATTCACCCCCCCCTCTCAGTATTATTTCCAACAATTGGTATCGGAGCAGGTCCTTTGATAGAAGCTTGATCGCTTGAAGGAGATCCGTGGAACAATGGGAAAGAAGCTTAAGAAGAAAGCACCTAAGAAAAAGAAGTCATCTCAGAAGAACTATGACAGTGGGAGAATCGATTGGGGATTAGGTATAAGAAGCTCTTCAGATTCAGAATCAGATTCAGAATCATTATCAGGTATGAATATATTATCCTCTGATGTTCCAGCTATCTTTCCTTTTGGAAGAGATGAAAGTGATAGCGAAACTACTGAATTTGCTCTTATGGGTGAACAAGAAAGATATCAAATAGAGGCAGAATTTAAAAGGCTGACAGACAAAATTAGAGATCAACAAGATCTATTGAACAAAAGGGAATGTTATTTCAAAGAAGAAGCTACCAAACTAAAGGCCCAACTAGAAGAAGGAAACAAGGTAAGAAAGCTACTCAAGGACAAGGAAGACCAATGTCAAAAATTGCAGCATGAAGTGACATCATTAAGAAAAGAAGTCAACGAAAGAAGCACAACCATCAAGAAACTCAAAGATAGATCCAGCTACTATGAAAATCTTGAAGCTACAATCCTCTCACTAAAAGGAGATCTTGAAGAATCAAAGAAGCAGAATACAGATCTACTCCAAGCTATTGCAAAACAAGAAAACGAAGTCACCAGCTTAAAATCTCAACTAGAATGTGCCTTCCGAGTTCGTCAAATGCAGCAGGATCTGAATGCAGAACAAGAAAAGGAGATTCTCAATCTAGGGGAACAAATGGAAGAAGGAAGGAAAGCTGAAGAAGATTTGAAAAAGCAATCTCTTGAAAAGGAAGAACAACTTCAGGTTGAGGTAAATATCTTGAAAGGTAAACTAGAAGAAAAGGATAAGCTTTTACGATTTCAAGATAGTTCTAAAGTCTTGGATGATATTCTTAGTAGTCAAAGGTCTCCTGCTATAAAGACTGGTCTTGGTTTCCATGAATCTGTTGAAGGTGAATCTAGTTCACAAGGTGAGGCAAGGAACTCTAAAGAGAAATCTAAAGTGATCAACGAAGAAATAAAAGATCAATCTCATCATCAACAAAGAAAAGAGATTCCTCAAAGAAAATCCTTTACTCCTCCTATGAATAATGTTGAATGTTATGTATGTCATAATCTTGGACATGTTGCAGCTAGATGTAGAAGAAGAAGGGTTCAAGACCATTATGCAGAAAGATCATCACATTCAAGGTACTTTTATGGATATTGCTTTGCTTGCAATATGTTTGGTCACAAAGCTGCTGATTGTTACAGGAGGAATATGAAACATGTAAGATGTTATGCATGTAACAAGCTTGGACATATAGCTAAGGAATGCAGGAACAAAGTGTGGGCACCATATCAAAAGGAGAAAATGTCATCATCACGCTTGAAGATATGGAGGAAAAAGGAAGTACAGTCAGAAAAAGGCGGCACTGCACAACGTACAGACATACCAGAATCAGAGGGAGCTGAAAGTACAAAACTTCAGTGTCCTGAATCTCATATGCAAACTCCATAAAGGAAAGTTGCATATATACACGAGTTAGTTACTGCACAGTCGCGTATATGATTGTTTGAAGAAAGGCAGTAGGGACAGATTCAAGAGAAGGATCAGTTTTGCTCTAGTTAATAATAATGATGTGTGGATATGATGGTTAGAAGTGTTTTGGTTCTAACTTGATATTGATGATGTCTTGATACTTCTTATTGATATTCATGATCAGACGGATGGCACAGGTTTAGAGGGAGCATATGGACTTAATGCATTATTGGCATTATGGTTAATAGTCCTTGGTGATGATACTTATATGGATAAATGATTCATCTTGCTATGGTTATGAGTTGTTCACATGGTTCATGGATCAAATTTATGGTTGATTCTCTAATGATGCTTGCATGGGAAGCACTTAGCTTGAATTCACATCTTCTTGATGTTGAGTCACTCATATGTTGCTGTCGTCATATGCATAAAGATCATATATTACAGTTATGATTCCTTTCATTCTTGGCACAAATGGATGAGGATTGTTCGCTAGATACAGGGATGATTATTCAAAGTTGCATTGTTGGAGACATGATGATAATGAGCTCTTATCTATATGATGATAGGATTGTTTCATACATATGTTGATTAATGCAGATATTCCCAATTGATGATACTTGATTCATGTAGATCTGGATGGCTATGATGTTTCTCACATAGAATGTGAAATTCTGTTGATGCGGACATACCTTGATGATTCATGCACTAATACAAGTTGCTAGTCTAGTTGCTGTTGACAGATACTATGGAGCAGATCATAAAGTGTTGTTGCTGATGTTCATCTTATTTAGGTGATGTCATATCAAGACTCATGATGTAATAGTGTCATCTCTTCAGGTCATGTAACGACCTATGTTGGTTTCCCCACTATGCCTGGGATGAAGATGTAATGTATTTGGTTTTCATTTTTCTGATATATCCCCACTTGGTTGGGTGATGGATGTATGTATTGAATCTTTTAGGAAGATCATTTGTGATGTAGAACATCCTTTTGCAGACCTTGCTTACAGTCAGGGGGAGCCTGAGCATCAACAGCACTATATAGCAGAGCAGACATTTCAGCTTGTTCTCAGAAAGAGCATGATCAGATTGGTGCACCATGACATATACAAAGGGGGAGCTCATTCAGAGATTTCAACAGGTACTCAGGGGGAGCTTATAATGCATTGTTGGCATTATGGAGGACGTACAGAAGGAGATCTTGGATGCTGGTCTGATTATTGCTGCAATCTATCTCTTTGATGGTCATTTATGGTGTTTGGTGGATTATGTTTCTTCTTTACAGATCTGGTTCATATTTAGGGGGAGCATGCTCTTAGGGGGAGAATAACCCTTTGCCCTTGATGTCAAAGGGGGAGAATGAGCTGGAGATTTTGAGGTTGCCATCAAGTCCAAAGGAGGAGATTGTTGGCATTATGATTTTGGTATGGCTTTATGATACATATGTTGTACTTGATGGCAACCCACTCATCTCAGATGATAAATTATAGTGCAGAAAAGTTCACGCACTTATATGCAGAGAAAAGCTTATTCTATGTAGAGAAAAGTTCACGCACTTATATGCAAAGAAAAGTTTATTTCATGTAGAGAAAAGTTCACGCACTTTTATGTTGGCATTATGATTCAGGTGTTGTCCTTGATGGCAAACCCATTCAGGGGATAAATCAAGAAGGACGCAGGAAATATGTTCAGCACGTGCGTCCCCGCAGGTATACCATACAGAACCCGCGTCCAGGGACGCAGGCCAGCCGTTCAGGAGGTGCGTCCGCCCAGTGCACACATTTCAAGGCAGAGAAATGCACGTGGGGGTTTCTTGTGTGGTATCTAGCCGACGCTTTTGTGTTTCTATGATGTCGGCTCGTGGTATTGTTCCATGTTTTGGGGAGAAGCTTGCCTATATAAAGCAGAGGAATTCATTTGGATTAGGTATCATCTTGGTTGATCATCTCTTGGTGTGATCTAGTCCATATCTTTAAGGGTAAATCTTCTAATGGACTACGATCTATATGGCGCATAATCAGATCTGTGGATCTGAGTGTTTGGGTTAGTTCTGAAGTCCTCTTATCTTCTATATCTAAAGGGACGCAGATTCAGTGAAGGGAAAGTGCGCCGGGACGCAGTACAGTAAAGGATCAGGTGCGTCTCTGAAGCGAAGGACGCGGCGCAACTGTGGTATTGGGTGCGTCTCTGAAGCAAAAGACGCGGCGCGATAGTGTTGATGTGTGCGTCGGTCGCAGACAAGCAAAAGTAACAGTGCGTCTGCACGCAGAACAGCATAAGGTATACTGCGTCCAGTCGCAGGCCACAGAAAGAAAATATGCGTCCCTGTCTCAAGATGATCTGTTAACTATATATTTCTGTTCATAAGGTGTTCTGGGTTGTTTCAGTAATTACTGATCTGATATCTGTAGTAGACTGTATCTGTTGTATACTTGTTGATCATTTTGAAAAAGAAGTAGGGGGTTGTAGCTCCCTTCCAGGAGAAGTCTGGAAAACGAGAAAGAGTTGTAGCTCTTTGCAGGTTGCAGCCTGCGTGCTGGTAAAGGACTGCACCAGTACAAAATCATTGTAAAAAGAATTTCTTGAAAGAAGATAGAGACATTATTGCAGCAGGTGGTTTTTCTCCCGCATTGGGTTTCCACCTTACATCTTGTGTTCTTTGGTGTGACTGTCTATTTTCCTTATTCATGCTCATTGTTTTATGGTACTGATATGCAAGAATATTTCAAAAGATCAAATAAGGAAGATTTGGTAAATTGCTAGATAATACTGATTCCCCCCCCCTCAGTATTATTTTCAACAATTGGTATCAGAGCAGGTCCTTCAAAACAGCTTGATCGCTTGAAGGTAGATCGTTCATCATGAGCAACTACGAGAGAGAAGCATCAATCAGGCCACCCGTCTTCGATGGGACAAACTTCAATTATTGGAAGGTAAGAGTTACTGCATATCTTCAATCTCTTGGTACAGAAGTTTGGAACATTGTAGAATCAGGCTATGCCTTTCCTTCAGTTACTCCTACAGATCCAGCTGAGAAAAAGCAGTATGAAACAAATGCAAAAGCAGTCAGTACTCTATTAGGAAGTATATCTCAAACAGAGTTCATGAAGGTCATGCACTTCAAATCAGCAAAAGAGATATGGGACAAAATGATCACTAGCTATGAAGGAGATGAACAGGTAAAAGAAGCTAAACTTCAAACTCTCAGGACTCAATATGAGACTCTCAAGATGTATAATGATGAAAGTGTGGCTAATTATTTTCTTCGAGTAGATGAGATTGTTAATTGTATGAAAAATTTGGGTGAAGAAATAAAAGAGACTATAGTAGTTCAAAAGATTCTAAGATCTTTATCTCCCAAATTTGAATCTAAAGTATCTGCAGTAGAAGAAAAGGAAAATCTCCGTGTTCTCACTATGTCTCAGCTGCATGGAATTCTAACTGCTTATGAAATGAGAAAGGGAGGTCCATCAGACAGAAGGGAAGCTGCTTTTAAAGCATCAGGCAAAGAAGATCACTATGAAGCATGTCATGTTCCAGAAGAAGAGGAAGAAGAATCAAACTTTGTCAGAAATCTTCAAAGGGGTTCTGGAAGGTTCAGAGGTAAGCTACCTTTCAAATGTTTTGCTTGTGGAAGAGTAGGTCATTATGCTGCAAAATGCTCTTATAAGGATAAAGGAAAGGAACCAGTTAGATGGAACAAGAAACAGGGTACAAATAAGAAAAGCTACTACACCCATGAAGATAGCGATGGCTTATCAAACAGTGATGAAGATGAACAAGGTAACAAATATAGATTGTTAATGGCATTTGAAGATGATAATTATGAGGATGCTATAGATGTGGATAACCTTTATGATGAAATTACTAGACTCAAGAGATGTATAGAAGAAAAGAACATGATTATTGATACTCTACAATTTCAGATTGATGAAAAGGAAAAACATCTTGAAAAATTAGAAGGTGAAATTGTTGGTCTTAGAAAAGAAATTGAGAAAACAAAAACTATTAATCTCAAGTTTATTAAAGGATCTGAAACGTTGAATGAGATTATCAGTGTGCAGCGATCTCCTCTAAATAAGACAGGTCTGGGCTACAATGGAGAAACTTCTCAAGCTTCCACTTCAAAAAGTTATCTTGATGCAGCAAGAAGAAATGAGCAAGAACACAAGGAAGATCATCAGGTAAAGCAGGGACAAACTTCAAACTATCAGGGGCAATCCAGCTTAAGGGTGAACAAAAGCCACAACCAGCCACAGGTAAAACCTTCTCAATTTGGTTCAAGAATAGATGAAAATAGAAATTACAATCAGTCGGCTGGTAGATTCAATAATCGCAGAAACTTCTTCAATGGACAATGCTTTTCTTGCCATAACTTTGGTCACAAAGCAGCCCAATGTGTTGCGTATAAAACAATCATGACTAGGGAAGCTCAAAAACAAAGAAGCATGACAGGGAATACAAAAAGGACCTATAACAATTTTTCAGCTCTTGAAAATGAAGTTGAATGCTCTATTTGCAATAATTTTGGACATGAAGATGTTGAATGTAGAAACAGGTTTCCGGAAAGAAAGGTACAAGAACAAAAAAGGGAACAAACCTCAGGCACCAAAACATGGAAAATAAAGGAACCTCAAACAGAAAGATGTGGGATAGCATTCTATGCAGAAGGACAAGAAAATCTATGGTACATTGACAGTGGATGTTCAAAGCACATGACAGGTGATAAAGAAAAACTTGAATCTTATTCTAATTTAGAAAAGGGAAAGAAAGTCTCTTTTGGAAATGATACTCCTGCAACTATAAAAGGAAAAGGTATTGCTCCTTTAAAAGAAGATGTTAAGGCTGGAAATGTTTTGTTTGTTGATGGACTAAAGCATAATCTTCTAAGTGTAAGCCAGATGTGTGATCAAAGAACCGAGGTTATATTCAGATCAAATGGATGTCTTGTTCGTGATCTTGATACAGGTAAAACAGTTCTCAAAGGAAAAAGAACTTCAAATAATCTATACATTTTTGATGAAGAACAACAACAATGCTATTTAAGCAAGGATGAAGAGCACTGGTTATGGCATCGAAGATTGGGACATCTAAGCTTCTCACAAATAAGGAAAGCTTGCAAATATCAGGCAGTTCGCGATCTTCCAGATATCAAAATTCCTGACAACACCATGTGCAGATCATGTCAGTTTGGAAAACAGACTAGAACTAACTTTCCAGAGAAAGAAGGATCAGCCAGTATGCCTCTTGAGCTAGTACATACAGATGTATGTGGACCATTCAGAAAAAGAACACCTAGAGGAGAGGAATACTTGATATTATTTATTGACGATTTCTCCAGGTTTGTTTGGTTAGGACTTATGAAGCACAAAGATGAAGCTTTCGAAAAATTCAAATCCTTCAAAGCCTTGGCTGAAAATGAATCAGGTCACAAGATTAAGTGCCTCAGATCCGACAGAGGTGGAGAATTTACTTCAAATGAATTTTTCGATTTCTGTGATGAACATGGAATAAGGAGAGAATTTTCTACAGCTAGAACTCCTCAGCAAAATGGAGTAGTGGAAAGAATGAACAGAACAGTCCAGCAAATGGCTCGTGCTATGCTTGATGAATCAGGAACTCCTGCAACCTTCTGGGGTGAAGCTGCACATGCGGCAGTTATTATTCTCAACAAGACAAATGTCCGAGTGAACAGCACTCAAACTCCTCATGAGCTCTGGAGTGGTAAAACTCCTTCAGTAAAGCACTTCAAAATCTTTGGGAGCAAATGCTATATCAAAAATACTGAGGAGCAGCTTGGCAAACTTGATCCTAGAGCAGATGAAGGAATTCTTCTTGGCTACTCTCCACATAGCAAAGCATACAAATGCTACAATAAAAGACTTGGCAGAATTGTTGAAAGCATTGATGTAGTGGTTGATGAGAAAGGATACATTCCTAGGCAAATACATCGTGAAGACATTGAAGAAGATGAAAGCTACTCTCAAAGACAGAATGATGAAGAAGAAGAACCGCAAGAACAATTTCAAGACGGACCTCACGAAGAAGCAGTAGAAAGAACAAGAATAGAAGAAAAGACTCCATCCAGATATGTTCAAAAGAACCATCCAGAATCTCAGATCATGGGACAAAAGGAAGCAGGTATACAAACTAGAAGAACAGTTGCAGAAGCTTCAAGTTATTTGGCATTACTCTCCTCTACTGAACCACAAAATGTGAAAGAAGCATGCAAAGATGAATGTTGGGTGAAAGCAATGGATGAAGAACTTGAGCAAATCGAAAAGAACAATACTTGGGAGCTGGTTCCTAGACCAAAGGATAAGAATGTTATCGGAACAAAATGGGTTTTCAAAAATAAATTGAATGAAAATGGAGAAGTAATTAGAAACAAAGCCAGACTTGTTTGTAAAGGGTATGCACAGCAAGAAGGGATAGACTTTGAAGAAACTTTTGCTCCTGTTGCAAGACTTGAGGCCATCCGAATGTTTCTTGCTCTCTCAAGTTGTCAAAACTTCAAAGTATTTCAAATGGATGTGAAATCAGCTTTTCTGAATGGAGACTTGGATGAAGAAGTGTACATTGAACAGCCAGATGGTTTCATTCTTGGAAACGATCCAAATCTTGTATGCCGATTAAAAAAGGCTCTCTATGGTCTCAAACAAGCTCCAAGGGCTTGGTACTACCGGTTGGACAAATATCTTCATCAACAAGGTTTTTCAAAAGGTTCAGCAGATAGCAATCTTTATATAAAAGTTGAAAATGACAAATTACTAATACTTGTTGTGTATGTAGATGACATTATTTTTGGCAGTAATGAAGAAGCTATGAGTCAAAGCTTTGCCTCAGTCATGCAGAAAGAATTTGAGATGTCCTTGCTAGGAGAACTGACATACTTTCTTGGTTTGCAAATCCAACAAAAGAAAGGAGGAATCCTTTTATCTCAAACCAAGTATCTCAAGCAGATTTTGAAGAAATATGGCATGGAAGATGCAAAACCAGTATGTACACCCATGGTTACAGGATGTAGTCTCAGTGCAAATGACGAATCTGCAGCAGTTCATCAACCAACCTACAGATCTATGATTGGAAGTTTACTATATTTGACAGGTACCCGACCAGACATCATGCATGCAGTTGGAATAGTTGGAAGGTTTCAGGCAAATCCAAAGGAGACTCATCTTCAAGCAGTAAAGAGAATCTTCAAATATCTTCAAGGGACTCAAAATTATGGCCTATGGTATCCTAGAGATACAGATCTCACTCTTCATGCTTATACAGATGCAGATTGGGCCGGAAGCGTGGATGACAGGAAAAGCACAAGTGGTGGTGCATTCTTTATGGGTTCTAGACTGGTATCTTGGTTCAGCAAGAAACAGAGTTCAATTGCCTTGTCTACAGCTGAAGCGGAATATGTTGCGGCTGCATCTTGTTGCACCCAACTTCTTTGGATGATGCAGACTTTGCAGGATTATCAAATCACTTGTACACCTCCTATTCCTATCTTATGTGACAACACAAGTGCAATCAGCATCTCAAAGAATCCGGTTATGCATTCAAAAACCAAGCACATACCAATCAAGTACCATTTTCTCCGGGAACAAGTACTTGAACAGAAGGTCAAGTTGGAGTATGTTCCTTCTAAGGAACAAGTTGCTGATATTTTCACCAAACCGTTGCCCAGGGACACTTTTGAATACCTCAGGCAAAAGCTGGGGGTTGTTGATGCATCATCTTACTGTTGATCATCTTCCTATTGGTGGTATAGGCTCAGGGGGAGCACATAATGCATTGTTGGCTTGGAAAATAGCTGCAATATGTCTCTATCTCCTTCATGATGGATTTCTGGTTCCAAATCTGGAGATGCATGAGCATAGGGGGAGCATACCCTTTGCCCTTGATGTCAAAGGGGGAGAATGAAGCTGAAGATTATGTGGTTGCCATCAAGTCCAAAGGGGGAGATTGTTGGCATTATGATTCAGGTGTTGTCCTTGATGGCAAACCCATTCAGGGGATAAATCAAGAAGGACGCAGGAAATATGTTCAGCACGTGCGTCCCCGCAGGTATACCATACAGAACCCGCGTCCAGGGACGCAGGCCAGCCGTTCAGGAGGTGCGTCCGCCCAGTGCACACATTTCAAGGCAGAGAAATGCACGTGGGGGTTTCTTGTGTGGTATCTAGCCGACGCTTTTGTGTTTCTATGATGTCGGCTCGTGGTATTGTTCCATGTTTTGGGGAGAAGCTTGCCTATATAAAGCAGAGGAATTCATTTGGATTAGGTATCATCTTGGTTGATCATCTCTTGGTGTGATCTAGTCCATATCTTTAAGGGTAAATCTTCTAATGGACTACGATCTATATGGCGCATAATCAGATCTGTGGATCTGAGTGTTTGGGTTAGTTCTGAAGTCCTCTTATCTTCTATATCTAAAGGGACGCAGATTCAGTGAAGGGAAAGTGCGCCGGGACGCAGTACAGTAAAGGATCAGGTGCGTCTCTGAAGCGAAGGACGCGGCGCAACTGTGGTATTGGGTGCGTCTCTGAAGCAAAAGACGCGGCGCGATAGTGTTGATGTGTGCGTCGGTCGCAGACAAGCAAAAGTAACAGTGCGTCTGCACGCAGAACAGCATAAGGTATACTGCGTCCAGTCGCAGGCCACAGAAAGAAAATATGCGTCCCTGTCTCAAGATGATCTGTTAACTATATATTTCTGTTCATAAGGTGTTCTGGGTTGTTTCAGTAATTACTGATCTGATATCTGTAGTAGACTGTATCTGTTGTATACTTGTTGATCATTTTGAAAAAGAAGTAGGGGGTTGTAGCTCCCTTCCAGGAGAAGTCTGGAAAACGAGAAAGAGTTGTAGCTCTTTGCAGGTTGCAGCCTGCGTGCTGGTAAAGGACTGCACCAGTACAAAATCATTGTAAAAAGAATTTCTTGAAAGAAGATAGAGACATTATTGCAGCAGGTGGTTTTTCTCCCGCATTGGGTTTCCACCTTACATCTTGTGTTCTTTGGTGTGACTGTCTATTTTCCTTATTCATGCTCATTGTTTTATGGTACTGATATGCAAGAATATTTCAAAAGATCAAATAAGGAAGATTTGGTAAATTGCTAGATAATACTGATTCCCCCCCCCTCAGTATTATTTTCAACATTTTATGCAGAGAAAAGTTTATTTCATGTAGAGAAAAGTTTATTTCATGTAGAGAAAAAGTTCACGCACTTTCATGTTGGAGAACTTACCTTTGGTCCATGGTAGTTAGTCCTTGGTATTTGAACCTATGGTTTTGGACCATGGTACCTCGTCAAAAGTGTGTATATGTTGGAGAACTTACCTTTGGTCCATGGTGGTTAGTCCTTGGTATTATTGAGCCCCATGTTTTTGGGCCCCTTGTATTGGTTATCTATGGTATTGATCCATGATTTTAGGAAGAAGCTTGCCTATATAAAGCAAAGGAGATCACTTGGCTAATTCATTCTTGCAAATCGAATATCTTAAGATCTGAAATATTGGGTTATTGTTTTAAAAGTTTGATCTATGAAAGGGAAGTTGAAAGCGAATCTGTGAAGGGTGATCTCTCAAGCGCTGCAGCTGCGGAAGTGCGGAGGCGCCACAGAAGGCGCAGTGCGGAGGCGCCACAGAAGGCACAGTGCGGAGACACCACAGAGGCGCCACAGAAGGCGCAGTGCGGAGGCGCCACAGAAGGCGCAGTGCGGAGGTGCCACAGAAGGCGCAGTGCGGAGACGCCACAGAGGCGCCACAGAAGGCGCAGTGCGGAGGCGCCACAGAAGGCGCAGTGCGGAGACGCCACAGAGGCGCCACAGAAGGCGCAGTGCGGAGGCGCCACAGAAGGCGCAGTGCGGAGACGCCACAGAGGTGCCACAGAAGGTGCAGTGCGGAGGCGCCACAAAAGGCGCAGTGCGGAGGCGCCACAGAAGGCACAGTGCGGAGACGCCACAGAAGGCGCAGTGCGGAGGCGCCACAGAAGGCGCAGTGCGGAGACGCCACAGAAGGCGCAGTGCGGAGGCGCCACAGAAGGCGCAGTGCGGAGGCGCCACAGAAGGCGCAGTGCGGAGGCGCAGGTGCGGTGGTCGCGGCGCCACAGAAGGCGCAGGTGCGGAGGTAGTACAGATATCCGCAGATCTATACCAGTGAAGTTGCGATCCCTGCTTAAAATTTGTTTTAACTGCCTTTGACTATTTTGCAGGGTTTTGGGTGCATAACTGATGTTTGGTTATTGGTATTGAGTTCAGATAACAGCATGATTAATGACTTATCTTTATGTACTAGATCTAGTTGATAACTCTCATAATATCATTGTATATGTATGGATCTGGTGATTGGGTGATTCAGAAGGTTGTTTGATTATGAGCTTCAATGTTGTTGTTGGGTCCAGTATGAAAATTGGATGAAAAGTGGCCTTTCAGATTATGTGTTGTGCTTCAGTGTATCCAGTCTGAAAATTGATGAAACGTGGTACCTGGAGGAGAGAAGATTGTAGGCCAGCGCCTATGTACTAGTATCTAAGCTAGTACAAAAGCTAAGGGAGATCTTTGGAGCATTGTAGCAGGTAGCAGCCTGCATACTAATAAATGGATCGGCTAGTACAAGAGCAAATGGGGTTGTAGCTCTCGTACTGGTATAAGACTGCACCAGTACAAATATTGTAAAAGGATTTTCTTATTAAGAAGAAGATTGAGATGACTTGCAGCAGGTGGTTTTTCTCCCGCATTGGGTTTCCACCTTATATCATGGTGTTCATGTGTGTGCCTTATGTGTGATGATCTATTCTCTATTACTGCATCTGTTATCTGATAATATGGTTGATAATGTTCTAATGCACTCATTGAAGATCAATTAACTTAATCATAAGAAGTTGTGGAAGTAGCATATATGAATCTGATTATGGAAATGAAAAAGTTTTATTAATGTGATAATACTGATTCACCCCCCCCCCCTCTCAGTATTATTTCCAACATCTAATTAATATCATTAAAAAACTGTTAGAAGAAAACAAGAAGACTTGGAACAAGAAACTGATAAATGCATTATGAGCAGACAGGATTACAACCAAAAAAATCAATTGGAACCAGTCCTTATGAGTTAGTATATGGCATGGAAGCTTTTTTTCCTTCATCACTAGGTGTTCCTGTTATGAAACTACTCCAAGAAGCTCAAGTAGAACCTAATGATATTCAAAGAAGGATAAACCAGAATATCAACTTACAATATACCAGAGAGGAGGTGTACCAAAAATCCCAAGTGTTGCAAGAGAAGCTTAAGAAGATATTTGACAAAAGAACCAAGGCAGAAGATTTCTACCTTGGAGATAAAGTGTTAAGATGGGATTCCAAAAGAGAGGATAAGGGGAAACATGGGAAGTTTGACTTCCTATGGAAAGGACCATACATCATCTATGCTTTCCAGGGAAACAATACATATTTTCTTAAAAACTTAGATGGTACAGAAGTAGAGGAAGGACCAGTCAATGGTCAGATGTTAAAGCATTACTTTGATCCTACATACTAATGTTACCATGTTTTTAACATGTACATATTATATCCTTTGTAATGTCACAGTTTTGATTGGACAGTAACATTTTGGAGTTGAAGCCCAAAGAGAAGGCCCTAAGCTTTAAGAGTATCACTGTCATACGTACAATAAAGTCAGCAAGCAGAAGAAGATTGCAGAGCACATTCAAAGTAATTCAGAGGCCACTGATCTACTGTTCTTGACTTTCCACCAGGAAAATCCATCCCCAAGTGGAGCCACTGTTATGCCTCTATACCAATAGGTGTCATATATCATGATTGAATTGATGAACTATCTAATATGTTCATACATTTTCTTGTTGCAAAGGTTTTCCATATTTGTGTAAAAAATTAAAAAATGTAAAGAGGGTATACCCTAAAAGAAAAATCAAACGGTAAAAAGAATAAAAGATGGTCAAAAAATGAGAGAAAATGAACCCCAACAAAAAGAAAGACCAGGAAAGTGTGCAAGTATAAATGCCACTACTTTTTCACTTTTGTATAATAAACAATTGTGTGCAGTTTGTCATTTATGCCACGATTCATGAATAGTCAAACAGTTTAAGCTTGGCTAGTTCATTTTTCAATTTCATATTGTAGAAATAGAGAATAAAGATTTGACCAAATAGTGTAATCTTGGCAGATAAGTAGATAGATAGAGTTTAAAATGAGCTCAACAGTTTAATCTGAGCCCTTGGATGTAATAATTGTAGACTTAGATAGGCATTACCATGTAAAAGAAAAGAAAGTTTGATAAGGGTTTGCCAATCTAAGTGCACCCTAATAAAGAAGTAGGTAGGGTAAGTAGATGATGGTTGCATAATAAAATATGATGAATGATATGTTTAAATGTGTAAATCTTTTACTTTCATCACAAGGCAATGCATGTAGCAAATGAAAGGCATATCATGCAAACAAAGTAAAAATAATTAACTCCCCTACTCATTCCCCTAAATTTTCACTAATTTCCCCTAAGTACCAAGGTATCTATCAAATTAGAGGGGCTTAGAGCATTTCTCTGACTACTAGAGGGACCAGACCCTCGACCCAATAATTTATAATGCCTAAGTGCTTAAACCCATTCATCAATAATCGTATCCCTTTATGAATCGTTCATTTCCTTGATAAGTTTTTCCTAAGTAAAATCCTATTTTACTTAGGGAAATTAAAACATTTTACATAAAGATCCTCATTATTCACATAGCCTAAGTTTAATGTACACATGAAAATGTTATACACTTAGTACTTTTTCCATTCAATGTCATATTAACTACTAACTTATTAATATATACAAACCCTATAAAAATCTACCCATTCTCGTATTATTATAAATATGAAAAACCCTGAATTCTTAATATTTCACCCCTTTAGTTAAAATATAGCCATAATACATTTTTGAATGGGAATTAAGTAGTTAACCAGTAACTAATTAAGAACCTCGACCCCCCGCCACATTAACAAAGGATTAATTAACCCCCACAGTTAATTAATAGTTTTCCCGACCAATCCCGTCACCCCCGATATGATTAAAAGACCTTTAATTATATCAGGCCCGCCTGCATTAAACTCCTGTCACCTTGCATCCTCGATAGCCATCCAATCAAGCGTCCCAGATGAAATGGCTGTCGTGCATTTAGCATGGCCCTCCGTGACTAAATGTTAGCGTGCGATCGCGGAGCGATTATGTGAACAGTGCCTTCTCCATGCATCAATCATTCTATGGAATTGTTGGCTCAAGGCCATGTTGGAAATAATACTGAGAGGGGGGGTGAATCAGTATTATCAAATTCTTTTCAATATGCCTTCCAGATTTATACTTTAATTTATTCTTCATATATTGATCATTAATTTGTATGTCAGTACCATATAATAATGAACAAGAACCAGAAAAATAGATAAACACACCAAAGAACACCAGATATAAGGTGGAAACCCAATGTGGGTGAAAACCACCTGCTGCAATATGTCTCTATCTTCTTTCAATTTAGAAACTTCTTTTACAAGGATTTTGTACTGGTGCAATCCTTTACCAGTACGCAGGCTACAACCTGCAGAGAGCTACAACTCTCTCATTTTCTAGTCTCTCCTGGAAGGGAGCTACAACCCCCTTTGCTCTTCTACTTCTTTAAGGACCACATTTCATTAATTTTCAGACTGGATCCAAGAAGATCAAATAATCATCAAGTACATGCAAATCACCCAATCTCCTTATACAACCAATGAATCACCCAACTACTCAGAATGTTGTAAACAGAAAAGTAATACCAGAAATCTAAACCCAGAACTCTGCAACAATAGATAAAAGACAGCCAATAAATGTTTCAAGATAGGTCCGCAACTTCACCAATATAAACCTGCGAGTATCCGCAGCCTTTCTGTGCCTGAACTACGCAGATCCGCACTATATCCTTCTGCTGCTCTGCGTACCACTGCAACTTCCCTTTTTGCTAAACTGCGTATCTCAACACAGATACACACTGCACTGTGTGTCAGATCGCGTACCTCCGCACTGTTCCTTTTGTGCCTCTGTGTATCTCTGCACCTTGCTTTCTTCTGCGCTGCGTACCACGCATTGCACCTTCTGATGCGCTGCGTATCCCCGCACTGCATCTTCTCCTGCACTGCGTACCCCCGCACCTACGCCGTGGATGGCCTACGAACCTCTGATTAACAGTCCTCCAATGTGCCACAGTCAGTTAGATCCACAGATCTGATCATGCGCCCAAGAGTTTACGACTTATCAATAGATTCACCTTAAGGTTTCTCCGTGATTTAGATCTTTGCTTTGTAAAATCAAACATCCAAAATTTTAGATCTTAAGATATTCAATTTTTCACGAGTGTCTAGCCAAGTGATCTCCTTCCCCATTTTATAGTCAAACCCTTATCCACACCATGGGACAAAACCATCGAAAACCAATACAAGGGATCCAAACCGGGGTTCAATAAGATCCTATACCACGGGCCAAAACCATAGGATTGTAAAAGACGGGCTAAATACCAAGGGCCAAACATAGGATACCCCACATGGGCGTGCTTCTCTGCATTGGAGTGAGTGACCTAGGGGACCGCACCTTATGAACGATGAACCTGCAGGTATGTCCGCACTCCCTGGACGGCGAACCTGCGGGTTCGCACCTTTTAAATGATGCACCTGCGAACCTCTTATTTTCCATTATTTTAAGAGCCTGAATATATTTTTGCCACTTGAGTGAGTTGCCATCAAGTACAACACCTGAACCATAGAGCCAAGCCAGAATCATAATGCCAACAATCTCCCCATTTGGACTTGATGGCAACCTCAAGATCCTCATCGTCATTCTCCCCCTTTGACATCAAGGGCAAAGGGTTATGCTCCCCCTGAGACCGTACATAAATCTTTAATCATGCTCCCCCTGACGGTACACCAGATCTACAAACCATAATCCACCATACACCATAGCAATATTTAGATCAGTATCCATGTTTTCCTTATGTGCTACCATAATGCCAACAATGCATTATATGCTCCCCCTGAACCTGTGCCATTCGATCTTTGACCAATCCATAAACTAGCAAATGTACGCGTATACCCCATATGAACCTCGCGTACAGCCAACAATTTCTGAAATAGATGAGATTCAACAACAGGAAGATGCATCAACAACCCCCAGCTTTTGCCTGAGGTATTCATAGGTCTCCCTGGGCAATGGTTTGGTGAGTATATCAGCAACTTGTTCCTTAGAAGGAACATACTCCAACTTGACCTTTTTTTCAAGCACTTGTTCCCTGAGAAAGTGATACTTGATTGGTATGTGCTTGGTCTTTGAATGCATGACTGGGTTCTTTGAAATGTTGATTGCACTTGTATTACCACATAAGATGGAGATAGGTGGAGTACAAGTGATCTGAAAATCCTGCAAGGTCTGCATCATCCAGAGGAGTTGAGTGCAACAAGATGCAGCAGCCACATATTCCGCTTCAGCTATAGATAGAGCAATCGAACTCTGTTTCTTACTGAACCAAGATACTAATCTGGAACCCATAAAGAATGCACCACCACTTGTGCTCTTCCTGTCATCCACGCTTCTGACCCAATCTGCATCTGTATAAGCATGAAATGTGAGATCTGTATCTCTAGGATACCATAAACCATAGTTTTGAGTTCCTTGAAGGTACTTGAAAATTCTCTTCACTGCCTGAATATGAGTTTCCTTTGGATTTTCCTGAAATCTTCCAACTATTCCCATTGCATGCATGATGTCTGATCGGGTACCTGTCAAATAAAGTAGACTTCCAATCATAGATCTGTAGGTTGGTTGATGCACTGGTGCTGATTCATCATTTGCACTGAGGCTACATCCTGTGACCATGGGGGTACATACTGGTTTTGCATCTTCCATGCCATATTTCTTCAAAATCTGCTTGAGATACTTGGTTTGAGACAAGAAGATCTCGCCTTCATTTTGTTGGATTAGCAATCCAAGAAAATATGTCAGTTCTCCAAGCAAAGACATTTCGAATTATTTCTGCATTACCAAGGCAAAGCTTTGACTCATAGCTTCTTCATTGCTGCCAAAGATAATATCATCTACATACACAACAAGTATTAGTAATTTGTCATTTTCAATTTTTATGTAAAGATTGCTATCAGCTGACCCCTTTGAAAAACCTTGTTGATGAAGATATTTGTCCAAACGGTAGTACCAAGCCCTTGGAGCCTGTTTAAGACCATAGAGAGCCTTCTTTAGTCTGCATACAAGATTTGGATCATTCCCAAGGATGAAACCATCTGGTTGCTCAATGTACACTTCTTCTTCTAAGTCCCCATTCAGAAAGGCTGATTTCACATCCATTTGAAAAACTTTGAACTTCTGAAAGCTTGAGAGAGAAAGGAACATTCAGATGGCCTCAAGTCTAGCAATGGGAGCAAAACTTTTTTCCAAGTCTATTCCTTCTTGTTGAGCATACCCTTTACACACAAGTCTGGCCTTGTTTCTAATTACTTCTCCATTTTCATTCAACTTATTTTTGAAGATCCATTTTGTCCCTATGACATTCTTATCTTTTGGTCTGGGAACCAACTCCCAAGTGTTGTTCTTTTCGATCTGCTCAAGTTCTTCATCCATCGCCTTGACCCAGCATTCATCTTTGCATGCCTCTCTTACATTTTGTGGTTCAATGGAGGAGAGCAATGCCAAATAGCTTGAGGCTTCTGCAATTGTTCTTCTTGTTTATACACCTGCTTCTTTTTGCCCCAAAATTTGAGATTCTGGATGATTCTTTTGAACGTACCTGGATGGAGTCTTCTCTTCTATCCTTATTTGCTCCTCAGGTGCCTCTTGAGGCTCTTCTTCATCATTTGTCTAATTTGGAGAGTAGTCTTCATCCTCTTCGATATTTTCATGATTTACTTGCCTAGGGATGTATCCTTTTTCATCAACCACTACATCAATGTTGTCAACAATTCTTCCAAGACTTTTATTGTAACACTTATATGCTTTGTTGTGGGGAGAATAACCAAGGAGAATGCCTTCATCTGCTCTAGGTTCAAGTTTGCCAAGCTGTTCATCAGTGTTCTTGATATAGCATTTTCTCCCAAAAATTTTGAAATGCTTTAGCGAAGCAGTCTCACCATACCAGAGCTCATGAGGAGTTTGAGTGTTGTTCACTCGGACATTTGTTTTGTTGAGAATAACAACTGCAGCAAATGCAACTTCACCCCAGAAGGTTGCGAGAGTCCCAGACTCATCAAGCATAGCACGAGCCATTTGTTGGATTGTTCTATTCATCCTTTCCACCACTCCATTTTGCTGAGGAGTCCTAGCTGTAGAGAATTCCCTTCTTATTCCATGTTCTTCACAGAAATCAAAAAATTCATTTGAGGTAAACTCACCACCTCTGTCGGACCTGAGGCACTTAATTTTGTGATCTGATTCGTTTTTAGCCAAGGCTTTGAAAGATTTGAATTTTTCGAATGCTTCGTCCTTGTGTTTCTTAAGTCCCAACCAAACCATCCTGGAGAAGTCGTCAATGAATAATATAAAGTATTCTTCTCCTCGAGGTGACCTTGTCCTAAATGGACCACATACATCTATATGGACTAGTTCAAGAGGCCTGCTGGCTGATCCTTCCTTCTCAGGGAAGTTAGTTCTGGTTTGCTTACCAAACTGACATGATTTGCATATGGTGTTGTCTGGAATTTTGATATTTGGAAGACCATGAACTGCCTGGTATTTGCATGCTTTCCTTATTTGTGAAAATCTTAGATGCCCCAACCTCCGGTGCCATAACCAATGTTCATCATCTTTGCTCAAATAGCATTGTTGTTGTCCTTCTTCAAATATGTATAGATTATTTGGAGTTCTTCTGCCTTTGATCACTGTTTTTCCTGTATCAAGATCATGAACGCTACATCCATTTGATCGAAATATTACCTCGGTTCCTTGATCACACATCTGACTGACACTTAGTAGATTATGCTTCAAGCCATCAACATACAAAACATTTCCAGCTTTGACCTTTTCTTTCAAGTGAGCAGTGCCTTTTCCTTTTATGGCTGCAGGGGTATCATTTCCAAAAGAAACTTTCTTACCCTTTTCTAAAGCAGTATATGATTCAAGTTTTTCTTTATCACCTGTCATATGCTTCGAACATCCGCTGTCGATGTACCATATATTTTCCCGTCCTTCTGCATAAAAAGCTATCCCACATCTTTCTGGTTGTGGTTCCTTTATTCTCCATGTTCAGGTGCTTGAGGCTTGTTCCTTTGTCTGTCGAAACCTGCTCCTGCATTCAAAATCTTCATGACCAAAGTTATTACAAATAGAACATTCAATTTCATTTTCAAGGGCCGAAAAATTGTTATAGGTCCTTTTCGTAATCACGGTCATACTTCTTTGTTTTTGAGCTTCTCTAGTCATGATTGTCTTATAGGCAACACATTGAGATGCTTTGTGACCAAAGTTATGGCAAGAGAAACATTGGCCATTGAAGAAACTTCTGCGATTATCAAATCTACCAGCCAAATGATTGTAATTTCAGAAATGTCATCCATTCTTGAAGCAAATTGAGAAGGTTTTACCTGTGGCTGGTTGTAGCTTTTTTTCACCCTTAAGATGGATTGCCCCTGGTTTACCTGGTAGTCTCTGTTTGTTCTTGATGTAATTCGTCCCTGCTTTACCTGATCATCTCCATTGGGCTTTTGTTCATTCCTCCTTGCTGCATCAAGATAACTCTTTGAGGTGGATGCTTGAAATGTTTCTCCATTATAACCTAGACCTGTCTTGATTAGTGGAGAACGTTGTACATTGATAATCTCATCCAGAGTTTCAAATCCTTTAACAGACTTAAGATTAAGAACCTTTGTTTTCTCAATTTCTTTTCTAAGGCCAACAATTTCATATTCTAACTTCTCAAGAGATTTTTATTTTTCATCAAGTTGAAATTGCAGAGTATCAATGATCACATTCTTTTCTTCTAAACATGTCTTGAGTCTAGAAATCTCTTCATAAAAGTCATCCACATCTATAGCATCCATGCAATCATCATCTTCAAAGGCCATTAAAATTTTATAATCATTACCTCATTCATCTTCGTCACTATTTGATAGGCCATCACTGTCTTCATGAGTGTAGTAACTTTTCTTAGTTGCATTCTGTTTCTTGTTCCATCTAACAGGTTCCTTTCCTTTGTCAATCTTATCCTTGTGAGGACATTTGGCAGCATAGTGACTGACTCTCCCACAAGCAAATCATTTGAAAGGTAACTTATCTCGGAACCGTCCAGTACCCCATTGAAGATTTTTGACAAAATTTGATTCTTCTTCTTCTTCTGACACATGTCCTGACTCGTAGTACTCGCCTTTGCCTGAAGCCTTGAAGGCAGCTTCTCTCCTGTCTGATGGACCTCCTTTCCTCATTTCATAAGCAGATAGAATTTCGTGCATCTGTGACATTTTAAGGCTTTGTAGATTCTCTTTTTCTTCTATAGCAGAAACTTTAGATTCAAACCTAGGGGACAAAGATCTTAGAACTTTTTCAACCACAACAGCCTCTTTTATTTCTTCACCCAAATTTTTCATACAATTAACAATCTCATCTACACGAAGAAAATATTTAGCCACACTTTCATCATTATACATCCTGAGATTTTCATACTGAATCCTGAGGGTTTGAAGTTTTGCTCTTTTTACCTGATCATCTCCTCCATAACTCAAAACAATCTTGTCTCGTATCTCTTTTGCAGATTTAAACTGCATTACCTTGACAAATTCTGATTTAGATAGGCATCCTAATAGAGTATTGATTGCCTTTGCATTTGTTTCATATTTATTCTTCTCAGCCGGATTTGTAGGAGTTGCTGAAGGAAAAGTATACCATGTATCTATGATATCCCAGACTTCTGTACCAAGAGATTGAAGATAGGCAGTAACTCTTACCTTCCAATAAACGAAGTTTGTCCCATCAAAAATAGGTGGCCTGATTGATGCTTCCCTCTCGTAGTTGCTCATGATGAAAGATCCTTCTTCAAGCGATCAAGCTTCTTCTGAAGAACCTGCTCCGATACCAATTGTTGGAAATAATACTGAGAGGGGGGGTGAATTAGTATTATCAAATTCTTTTCAATATGCCTTCCAGATTTATACTTTAATTTATTCTTCATATATTGATCATTAATTTGTATGTCAGTACCATATAATAATGAAAAAGAACCAGAAAAATAGATAAGCACACCAAAGAACACCAGATATAAGGTGGAAACCCAATGTGGGTGAAAACCACCTGCTGCAATATGTCTCTATCTTCTTTCAATTTAGAAACTTCTTTTACAAGGATTTTGTACTGGTGCAGTCCTTTACCAATACGCAGGCTACAACCTGCAGAGAGCTACAACTCTCTCGTTTTCCAGTCTCTCCTGGAAGGGAGCTACAACCCCCTTTGCTCTTCTACTTCTTTAAGGACCACGTTTCATTAATTTTCAGACTGGATCCAAGAAGATCAAATAATCATCAAGTACATGAAAATCACCCAATCTCCTTATACAACCAATGAATCACCCAACTACTCAGAATGTTGTAAATAGAAAAGTAATACCAGAAATCTAAACCCAGAACTCTGCAACAATAGATAAAAGACAGCCAATAAATGTTTCAAGACAGGTCCGCAACTTCACCAATATAAACCTGCGGGTATCCGTAGCCTTTCTGTGCCTGAACTGCGCAAATCCACATTGTATCCTTCTGTTGCTCTGCGTACCACCGCAACTTCCCTTTCTGCTAAACTGCGTATCTCAACACAAATACGCACTGCACTGTGTGTCAGACCGCGTACCTCCGCACTGTTCCTTCTGTACCTCTGCGTATCTCCGCACCTTGCTTTCTTCTGCGCTGCGTACCATGCGCTGCGCCTTCTGATGCGCTGCGTATCCCCGCATTGTGTCTTCTCCTGCACTGCGTACCCCCGCACCTACGCCGTGGATGGCCTGTGAACCTCTGATTAACAGTCCTCCAATGTGCCACAGTCAGTCAGATCCACAGATCTGATCATGCGCCCAAGAGTTCACGACTTATCAATAGATTCACCTTAAGATTTCTCCTTGATTTAGATCTTAGCTTTGTAAAATCAAACATCCAAAATTTCAGATCTTAAGATATTCAATTTCTCACGAGTGTCTAGCCAAGTGATCTCCTTCCCCCTTTTATAGGCAAACCCTTATCCACACCATGGGACAAAACCATCGAAAACCAATACAAGGGATCCAAACCGGGGTTCAATAAGATCCTATACCACGGGCCAAAACCATAGGATCATAAAAGACGGGCTAAATACCAAGGGCCAAACATAGGATACCCCACATGAGCATGCTTCTCTGCATTAGAGTGAGTGAACTGGGGGACCGCACCTTATGAACGATGAACCTGCGGGTATGTCCGCACTCCCTAGACGGTGAACCTGCGGGTCCGCACCTTTTGAATGATGCACCTGCGAACCTCTTATTTTCCATTATTTTAAGAGCCTGAATAGAGTTTTGCCACTTGAGTGAGTTTCCATCAAGTACAACACCTGAACCATAGAGCCAAACCAGAATCATAATGCCAATAGGCCAAATACCACCCCTCTCCATAAGTGGTACGATATAAACCGCTTACGGCCTCCAAACTAAACGAAAAAATGTCATATCATTCGTCGATGTCACCCGTCCAAATCTCGAAACTCGGCAATTCTTGACTTTGTATATAAAACAAACACAAATCATTTCATCATTTATTTTGTGAACTTGTACATCCATGCAAACAAAATGACGAGGTCAACCAGCTTAAGCTCTCAGCCGCCAACCAGCTTCAAACTTTGTAGTCAACGCCGCCTAGAGCCAACTAGTCACACCCAGTACCTGCATTCCATTGCCCGTCCCCAAGAGCGGGTATTTACAAATTTCTCGATAGCAAAACCCTGCAAATAATTGTTTTCCACTGCAAATTAATTGAAAAGTCCAAAATTCACCGTAATTACGTTACTACTTTTGTAATTCAACTCCCCAGACCCTTTGTTTTACCAATTTTACAAAGAAAACCTTAGTTTTCTTCTGTATCCACAAGAACCAAAATGGAAACCCTGGTAGTCCTGAACATTGCACCTATTACCACCCCTCATCATCATTTAGACTATCTACCTCCAGCAGATAAAGATTTTCAAATAAAAGACCTAATCACTGATAAAGACCATCTGAAAGTCTTTTGTCAATGCAGAGATAACCACTTGAATGGTTGTGATGCCATGGGACTATGGGAATCCAACCTCCCAATATACTTTCTCCCTTCTGTGCACATTTTTTTTGATATAATCCATCAGTGCCATGCAAATTATGACCCCAACCGCAGAGCAGTAATGTCTACCAATCAAACAGTGCTCTTCATAATAACTGTTGAATTATTCAATGAGATGCTGCAATTTCACCCTATTCAAGCCCTCACCCCCATTTCCCTTGGAAAGTTACTTGAGAAATCAACAAAAATGTCCCAATTTGAACTCAATCACCTATGCCAAACCTTCATATTAAAATAATATCAAACTACAGATCCCCCTCCTTATATGTTAGTTTTCTTCATAGATATAGGCAAAATCATAGTTGACATGATGTCTGCAGTCATGGGATTCAACACTAGTGAATATGTAGATGAGTTGACCCTAGTGTTGATGTCTATCTTTACCCCTGGTCAGCCCCCTGCTATCAAGTACGATTATGCTTCATTCATTGCTGAGAAAATTCATGACCAGTTCATGAGACTGGAGAATGAAAAGGTTTTCAAGTATTCCGCCTTCATATATCACCTCATTCTCTACTATCAATCAGACAAATTCCCATTCCCTGTCAAGAAACTTGATACCAAGGGTAATCCAAGGTCTGTCATCTTTTGGACTTCCATATTCCATAGATCTTTTGCGTGCCCTTATTCATATAGTGAGTTCATTGATCAGTTTGTCCACCCAGCAACCACCTTGCTCATAGGGAATTCCCCTCCTAGGATTAATGATGACATCAAAAGAATCCTCCAGCTCTCCAAACAATACAGAGTAGGTGACTGGTATTTATACCAAAATCACACAAAGATAAGAGTATATGGGTGTGATCTTTCCCCATTTAAGTTACCTAAATACGTTCCAATGAGGTTATTTGCATTGGAGTATTATAGACAGATGACAAACTCAGATTTGATTCATTTTACTGAGGCCAAGAAGAAAGAATAACTAAGGATCAAGGATCACTTAGGCCCTTTTATCTACAACACTAGGGAAGCAGGGAAAGCATCTGAACAAATCCTAGAGGACTACAAGAAGTTGAACAAGAGTTTTAGTTGGACTCCATATGACCCCCATAGTTTCATCTGTGATAGAAGAATGAAAAATAGACTGTCACCCTATTTTCATCACAGAATTCCAGAAATTGAGAAATTTGCTAACATGGATGAATGGAGGGAAGGGACTCTTGTAGAAATAGATAGTGAGCGGGTCAACATAGAAAATGTGATGAAGGATATTAAAAAGACACTTGACCTAGATTATTTTGGACAGGTGCAATTTGAGACTTCTCAGAAGCCAGCATCAGAGACTAGTGCCTCAACAGTTGATACCTCACAAAGGCACTCACAAGAGACCAGTACACCATTTGCAGAGACATCACAAGGAAGAGAAAAAGAGACCAAAAATCAAGAAACAGAACAATCAACCATGTCAGAACAGCCTCAAACCTCTCAAGGATAGGCTCAAACATAGGCCCACCCAACTCAAGTCAACATGGGAGAACCTCCAATTTTACAGACTCCTCTGAATGAGGAAAAGAACAAAAAGAGAGACAGGGAAGTAGCTACCCCTACTAGTGGCCCATCAAACTAGCCTGATGCTAAGAGGCACAGGTTAAATCCTCATTTAGAAGAGGAATTTTTTGAGGAAACGACAGAGAGCCATAGGAAAGAAGGTGCAGACAGTTAGCATACTTTCCCAGAAGGTGGTACACCTTCTAGTTCACAGAGACAGGAACTGGAGAGGCAACAAAGTGCTGAAGTGTCATCCTTTAGGCCTCCAAGAAATAAGAACTTGGACATTAAGGAGAAGTTTAAAGAAATAAAAGCTGGAAATGAACCACTAAGGGTCCAGGTTTACAACCAGTATTTGAAGATGGCTCCCACCAATCAGAATAGGTTGATGTCAACCTATGACATCAAAGAAGGCAAGATGCTGATGAGCTTTTTCAAGCCCAAAGTACAACAGCCTTAGTCAATAGCAGACTACTTCAAAACTAATTTTGAGGTTATGTCCAAGGACATTCACTCCCTGGATCAGATTGAGTTACACAAGCAGATAGGGGAAATGGTATATTCAACATTGACTAGTAAAGCCATGATGGTCCAAAGGTTGAAAAATTCTTTGAATAATACAACTGCTCAGTTACAGCTATAAAAAGCCTCCTCACAAGCTAAGGATAATAGAATTAAATCATTGAAGGAGTTGGCTATTGGATTGGGTCATAACCCAAAGGATGTGAAAGCTGCAGAGGCCTTGATTAAGAAGAAAGATGAAGACATAGCTGCCTTGAGAAAGCAACTAAAGTTGCCTCCATCAAGGCATCCACAAACTACTGAAGTGATCTAAAAGAAATATGAAGAAGAACTTATGGACTTATTCCTCAAGATTAATGAACAGTTGAAGGAGATTGAACAAGAATTGGAAAATTCATTGAAAAGCAAGCAGTGTGAGTTGACCTCTCAGCCCTAAAATGTGATACCAGTGGTCTCCACAGCAGTCCCATCAACACTTGCAATAGCTCTGGCACCCAATGTCTCTTTGGTCACAGTTGAAGCAATCACAAGTACAAGTACAGGATCAGCACCAGTAGGAACTTCAGGGTTGAGTAGAGAGGAATTAATCAAATCAATGGAGGATATGAAACTCAAAGTCTCTGAATTGCAGAAGGTAAAAGAAAATTTTGTTACCTTAGAACAAAAATATGATGTTTCAAAAATTAATTTTACTGAAGAGGCAAGAAAGAATAAAGGCTTAGCACAACAGGTAAAAACATTAGAGAAGGACCTCACCTTTAGGAAGCCCTTAACAGATATTAGAAAAATTTTATGGGCCAACATCACTCAGTCAATAAATGATGCTTGGTCATCCACACAAATAGTTTTTGAATAGATTAACTTGGTAAAAGTAGCTCTTGAAGAATTCCAGAAAACCACGGAAGAGCTAGGAGGGAAGCCTGAGGAAGCAATCAGGGTAATAAATTTCTTAAACAGCAGAAATAAGTACCAGCTAGAAGAGCTGGGTATTGAGGATAGAATTAGGACTATTCTAGAAGTCAAGAAGGTATTGACGAAAAGGTCTCTAATGCAGAATTTGGAAAGGAAATGCCAAAACATGCAAGAGGAAATTAATGATTTTATGGAGAAGTTTGGTCTTTTGCACAGTGAAGGACTTCCCAGTCCTTTAGTAATTAATGATAAATTGATGAGACATATAGACTATGTTGACAAGTTGGCTCAGTATGCAAACAATCAGGCCAGTTCATCAACTAGTGCGTCTACACCCAAGGCACTACCTTCAGGTAGAGTTCTCTATGACAGCCTAGAGAACCTTTTCTATGTGGAACATGAAATAAAACATTTGTTTCTAGTTTAGCCCAATTTTGTCAAATACACTGAGGCTGATGAGATCTTCAGAAAGCTTCAGAGGACTAGAATACCAAACTAAGATTTGTGGACAGACATAACAGAGATTTTGTAATTTATCTTGGTAAAAAGTAAATTTTCAGTATTTATCATGGTCAATTTTGGTAAATAGGTAAATAAGGATAAAGCAGGTAAAGAGTATCAGAACAGGTCAAAGAGCATCAGTAAGAAGATGAAAAGCAAATAGCCATCACTAAAATACGAGGAAGACAACAAGATGCTAAAACATAGGGCTTGCCTCCAGCTCATTCACAAAAAGAGGGACAGCAAGCCATCAATTTACTTTAGCTTCTATCTTCGAGACCATCTATCTCTACTTTTATGTAACATATAGTTAGGCTTTCCTAGATTATATCTCTCTTTGTTAAGAGATATTTTATGGTAAACTTTTGTATAAGTACTTCCTCATTCGAAGTACTGAGGGTTGATTCATAGACATTTTTGTAGACTTATTATTTTGGAATAAAGTGTTGTTGGACAATTTTCGTATGGCTGGCTGGATGAAGAAATAAAGCAAAGGACTTTTTATAGGATTCATGTGTCAAACATTGGACAACTAAGTATTCTATATCTCATGTGTTATTGTTTTCTTGTTTAATATTTCAATTATGTTTCATATTTGAATATTAAAACAAAAAATTATAATTCAGAAAGTGCTTAAGTGCAATCTGTCTTCAAAATTGTTTTTATTCTAAATGTTTTCTTCCAAACTATCATAGGCAAGGAATTCTTAATTGCTCCTGCTTCTTAGTTTGTCATTTTGATCATTTAATAAGAAATTCTTAATTGCTTTTCATTAGTGATCATCCACTTTCCCTCTTCTTAAAACATGTTGAAGGATTCTTAATTTCCCTTCTTCCCTTTTAAGTCCATTCCATATTTTCAAGTTACCATTTATTCCCTGTTTAGCTATCTTGCCCTATGAAGCCATCCTTTGTTGAATCATCCAAATCCAGTTTAGCCATCTGCAGTTGACTCCATAGCCCAATGGCTTGAAATACTCTGCTCTATCCATCTGCTCCTGAACTCCACCACCAAACACAATCAAAACCCTCAAGCTTTCATAACTAATCTAATATCCCATAAAACAAAGCTAAATCCTAAAAAGAAAGCCCTCTCTGAGTACAGATTGGCTAGATTCTATACTTAAAATTTGGTTTGTGGTTACGTCAGACCCCTTTCCTTCTTCTAACAACTTCAAGGAAAATCTAAGTGATAACACCTTCTACCATACCTTTACCATGAAGTATTTGAAGGCCCTTCTCTCCAATATGTCCAAGCCTTTGATGCCATAGCATGGTCTTCTCTCCAGAACCCACTAGATTTTCAGCTCCACTTTCAGGAACCACAGAACTATTGCACCCATCAACAACAATTCTACCTTGAAGCATGTACAGAGTTCCAATCCAAACTCCTCGCATCAATACCAGTGCTCCCCGAACCATCTTGCAGGTATCTTTCTCTAACATTGTCTTTACACCTGCATCATCCAGCTTGCTTACAGAAATCAGATTTCTAGCCAATGTAGGAATATGTAGAACACTCGGAAGTGTTCTAACCCTTCCACCTTGCAACTTAAACTTTACTTTTCCATGATCAACGATTCTAGCCTTCCTATCATCCCCTAAGAAGACATCACCACCATCATATTTATCATACTCGCAGAACCACTCTCTATGGGGAGTGAAGTAAAAGGATGCCCCTAAGTCAATCAACCATGCCTCATGATCTACATGTGTACTTGAAGAAGCCAAGTACACATCCCCACCTTCATCTGAGTTGGTTTTTTCCTCTACAGAAGAAGCATCATCAGATCTCTTTCCTTTATCAGGATCTTTAGACTTACAGTCCCTTTTGAAGTTCCCGTCCTTCCCGCATTTCTAGCACACCACCTTTACAGGTTTTGCTGGAGATTTAGATCTCCCTCTAGATTTAGATATCCCACTCGATGACTTATTTTTGTTTCTGTTCTGCAACCGTCCTCATACAGATAAGGCATCACCATTCTGGCTCTCCATATTTTTCCATCTCATCTCCTTCGTCAACAAGGCTGAGACTATTTCATCAAACTGCAAGGCAGTTGCATTACTACCTATTGCAATAACCAGCCTATCCCACGAATCTGGTAGAGAACACAACAAACTGATGCACTTATCTTCATTTGAAATTTTAATATCAACAGATGCTAACTGACTTACCACAGTATTAAATGCGTTCAGATGCTCTATCACCAAGTCTCCATCTTTCATCCTCAGGTTATACATCTTTTTCCACAAGAACAACTTATTCACCAGAGACTTAGATTGGTAAAAAGTCCCTAACTTGTCCTACAAAGCCTTTGCCATAGTTTCCCCTGATACATTCAGCAATATTGAATCTGAGACACATAATCATATTATGCTTTTTGCCTTCCGATCCAACTTCTTCCATTCTTCATCAGACACTCCCGTTGGTTTAGTACCCGAATCTACCACGATCCACTGATCTTTATCCACCAACAGATCTGCCATCTTGAGTTTCCACAACTCAAAACTCTAACCATTAAATTTCTCGATCTATATCTTTCCACTGCTTGCCATCTTCTTTTACCACCAGAATCGATCTCGCAGATCTCCCACTGAACAGGGTCTACCACAGGCTCGAGCGAAACCCCTCAACAACAAAGGCGTCCCCTTGAAGCCAAAACATCTCCGATACCAAATGTAGGTTTTAACCCCGTACAGAAATTACCTGCATATGAATTCTTAAACATAGAAAATAAACAATGTGAAACCATAACACATATACACAGAGATTTTCCCTTGGATCCCCAAACCGGGACTACCAGCTTGATTTTTCATTATATTCCTTTCAATGTTACAATACATATATATACATATCGAAGCATCCAATACCATGGACTAAAAACCATCGCGTTCAAAACCATGGAGCGAAAACTATAGGTAGGTTTGCCCAACCTAATATAGGGTCCAAAAAAAAATTTCCCGAGGCACTGCCCAGGACCCCATAAAGGGGGCTATCCACCCCCCCTCAAACCCCCCAGTTCACTACGTAGGTTAGTCATGGAAAGAATATAACACAACCCAACACACGGCCTCCTGTAGGTGGGCTTTCGGTGTAACCCGTAAACCCCACCCATAAAATAGAGATTTTATATTTCAAATTATATACATGGGTTGGATACAACTAGACTCATGTGTGCACGAGCGTTTTGAAGGGAAGAGGTGAATATGGAATTTAAAATAATTGTTTTTAGTAAAAGGACAAAGTCTGAAGGGAAAGGGTTGCCCAAGGCCATGACTCAGAGCATCAAATCTACCAGTGTGGTAAATGGTGCTATAATAAATTCTCCCTAAAATATGAGGTCAAAAAGGGTACATTATGAAAAAAATGTATTAAGTGTATCAAAATAATCATGCGAGAACTTGGGAGGTGATCACCAGATTCCAGCCTGCCAAACCAGTGGAAGAGATCAAAAATAAATCTCATGTCTGAGGCAGGCATACCCATGCTCAGAGATAGTAAAGCATGTCCGCATATCAAGTGTAGAGCGGATCTAATATGTGTACAAGTACAAAGGAAACTAATAAATACATAATGGATCATCTGATCATAGCTGCAAAAGTACATATCAAGGCCATGTCACAATATCACATATAAAAGAATTGATCAATCATGTTGAAGCAGATATTTGATCACTAATGTCACATAACTAATCCTCAAAGTACCAAGTCAAAAAGTGGAATAATGGTACTGCATGCAACTCAGGTTCCAACATACAAAATGTTGTTGTGATGAACTGCAACATATAAGGTGGATGGTTTCACTGGAAGAAAACTGAAGGAACTGACAAGTGAACCAAAAAATATTGATGCGACCTGAGGTCTTCACCGACTGCCATGGTACATTTCTACACTATGGGAATAAGTGAGCTGAAGTCCACCATGTGAGAAATCATTTGATCATTGGTCATTGATGTATATCATTAACAAACGTGAGACAACTCATTGATAATGATGATGAGATTCAAGGTACCCCAGTACAATCTAACAAGTGTGAATAAATGAGTTGAAGTCGAACACTTGAGAGAATCTACCAATCAGGAGACATTGATGTATTCTCACTGTCAATAGCGAAGGAGTATACCACTGATGACTGCAAACCCTAAGGTACTGAAAAAGGACTCTAGACCTTATTCCCAGAGCAATGAGTTGGAGTCGATGGGAAAAGATCTGCTGGAAGGAAGGCATTAAGGCATCCCACATCAATCTAGCGCGAGTGTAACCTGTAGACCAATAATTTGGAAGGAATCAGAAAAAGAAAAAATAAGTAACCATGTTGAAGCATGTTTCGAAGTACACAAGATGTGGCTAGCACACGACAGAAACCCTTTGAACCAACCAATAATGAAATTGGACACAGAGGCGAGGAATCCACCAATATGGTCAAATGGAAACGAAGGTATTACATGAATCCCAATGTGTGATAATGTAAGATGACATTAAACATAAGGGAAACAACTCAGTCAAAGACCCATGATACTAATCGATGTTGAGTACAAGGTCACCTATCAATGATGTAAATAGGGCCATAGTACAACTCTAGGCCTACTCTCAAAGCAATTTGTCGAAGTCGATAAGAGTAGACCGGCCAGTAAGAAGTCAAAAGAGATCTTCTTAACTAGCATGAGCAAAGCACCTAATAGTTGTTGTGATACTGAACATAACTCTGACATACTTGGTATGAATGACTAAAAATGAGTCAAGAGACACCACAGAAAGGCTGACTCGGGTTTACTTCCCTTGAACAAAAGCACGACTAAAATGTGACTATATGGCAGCATATGATAACTTTGTATAAGTTTGTCATGCTGGAGGCATAAACAAACGCTCCATATGATTGGAAGAGATAACCAACCGAAGGGTTATTGACTCAATGACAAGGTTAAAGCTCTCCTAGGTCAAACTAAAGCCCATCTCGATGGAGGAAAGACTTGCTTTGAATTCTTTGTTCAAGGGTGACACAATTGACTCTTACTACCATCAATTATGGAAGTAAAGTCTCGTTCCTGCTCTTTTTTTAGGAATATGTAATTTTTTTGCCTTTTTCATGTTTAAAAAACTTTAAAAAGAATAAAGGAATTCTTATGGTACAGTGGAAAGAATGAGTGTCTAAATACATATGTGCTAGTTCCTGGGAGTGGAACATTCCTATGCTCAATGCAAGGTGACAAAACTAGTCAATGACACTCAAAGGAATGTTCTTTCCACAGGCATAAGGTGTCAACTTGCAAAGGCTAAGTGATTGCAAGATTGATTTTGCAGAAGGACTCTTTTCCAAGAGAGATAGGACTTGTGCCCCGAATCCTACTCACAAAAGAAGGTGATTCAACATAAATATGGCTCCTAGAGGTAGGTGACCCATTGCTAGTATGACTTATAGTGGCTAGACTTATGCCCTGAGTTCTACTCACAAAAGTAAGTGATTCAACAGAAATATGACTCACAGAGTTAGATGAACCATTGCCAGTATGACTTGTAGTGACTATACTTATGCTCCCTTCATCACTTGCAGCGGCTGAAAGCTCATCTCCAACATGACTTTCAGGGGTTGGTAATGATTCATGGATAGAACTATTCTTCTTCTTCTTCTTCCTCTTTCTCTTCTTTTTATATCTCTTATTACAAGAGGGAGGGGAAAGAGGAATCCTAGATTTCTCTTTTGAAGATGGAAAATTAACACCCATTTGATGCCCTTGAAATAAAGCATTCATCTGAGAAGCTTCAAGAACATTTGGAATATTTGGAGTGGACCACAACCAAACTGGTAGTCCAATACTCAATCCAGGAATATTCAAAGTGGCCATCAAGCGGGTACCAATGTTTCTAAAGAAAGGAAAATCATAAGGATCCCCTTTTGGAAGGGTCTCTTGGTTGGCCTCCAAAGGAATATTGGCCATACCCAACTTATACGCAGATCCTTCCCTTACGGGATCGTACAAATGACTTTCCAATGAAGAGAAATGCATAATCAAACCTTTGCCCTTAAGGAGGCAACTCCATAAATTTCAAAAGAAAGATAAAAATCCTTTCAAGACCAGTGGAGTGGTTGGTCAGTCACTCAGAATCTAAGGTCAAAAAGTGACAAGAAAAATCCACCTAAAGCCAAATAAATACAAAGAGCAAAGAGAACTCCACTATAAAGTCCCTAAAGATGCAACCAATCAAGAAACTTCCAAGTATTTCCACTCCGGGTGATGAGGACCGGACACCAAAATAAAAGAAAGTGAAGATAAGGACCTTCCAAAGATATTTTGGGATAATTACGGCCCAAGCCTACCAGCGAAGGTAACATAAACAGTTACGCTGACCCCCAGAAAAAAGCCTTTGTCAGTGCAAGTACCCGATCTTCAAAAGGACACCCTCCAGAAGTACTAATGAGAGTGATACAACGTCTGCCTCATGTACGATGGGTATCCTCCCCCGGCAGTCACCTATGTGGTCCCTAGGAATGGAAACTAAGGTCACCGGTTTGTATCGGAAGCCGAGCGGAACAATCTTTATTCAGGATCCAACAAGTAGGAGAGGGGGTATCTCTCTTCCCTGCCTTCACTTGCCCTCGTGCTTAACTCCCATAATAGAAGATCATCCTGGACAACTTAAGGACATTATATTTGACTCTTTTAATCAACTTCTATGTTTAAATTCAAAGTGGCCTTAGATAGTTAACTCTCCAAACACCTATTCCAAGGCC
This sequence comes from Pinus tabuliformis, assembly GCA_031772625.1. NCBI lineage: Eukaryota > Viridiplantae > Streptophyta > Pinopsida > Pinales > Pinaceae > Pinus > Pinus tabuliformis. The sequence goes on along the minus strand of CM062820.1, from coordinate 1,695,917,496 downwards.
ATAAATGACCTAGACTAGTTTATGTAACTATGACAAATAAAAAAATTCTAGTTCATTTTAGTCTTAGCGCTTGATTTTAATGGATGTTCTTAATTCAAGGTTAAAATGGAAGTGCAACTTATGATGTTAATGACGCAAAAAGAAATCAATAGAAAACCTAGCTACATGTATATGCAACTCTTTTTCTTCGATGAAAGAGATTTCTACAAAAGGTTCTACGAACAAACTAAGAAAGCACAAATTTATTTTTTCTTTTTCAAAACACATGCTCACACACTCAAAATCTAAAAAAAGACTAAAAATGCTTACAGTGCATCTATCCTAATGCAACCTAAAAATTCTTAATGCAAGATTCTAAGGATTTCTCTTAAAGCAAGAAAATGTGTTTCTCAAAGAGATCATGTTATGAAACCAACTCACAAAAAGATAGAAAAGATAGATCAAGAACTTCAAAATTAGCCTCTTCAAGGGGAAACCTCCTTTACATTACACAAATGATCAATTCTTGGATGATACAAATGACAATACCTCCTTTCTATATATAGGAGTCTAAGGGGTCCCAATAAATCAGAGCCTACATAATAATAATATTGTTGGGGCACAACAATAACAATAGTGGGCTTCTATGGGGCATAATAATAACAACTTGGGGACTATATGGGCACAATAATACAATAAGGGGTTGCACTAATAACAATAATGGGTTACACTAGTAGTATAGGGACCTAACATGCCCCTCTCCTTCAAAAAGTGGTGTCTTCAACGCTTGAGTAGTTTTGGATGCTTCTGTATAAAATTATCATCCTCCCATGTGGAATCTTCAACGGGTAAATTCTTTCACTTGATGAGATACTCTGAAAATGATCGATTTCGTAGTTGTAGATTTCTTGTTTTTGTGAGCGCTTTAGGTTCCAATAAGATTTTTCCTTCCTCGTCAAGTTCTGGCAATATTGTTTGAACTGGGATCTTCTCACCTATAACCTTCTTTAAGCATGAAGCATGGAAAACTAGGTGCACTCAGGAAGATGCAGGAAGCTCCAATTTGTATGCCATAGTACCAATCTTTTGTAACACCTTGTACGGACCATAATACTTTGGTGATAATTTATTATCCTTATTAGCTTGCTTGAGGGACATTTATTTGTATGGTTGTAGTCGTAGAAATACCCAGTCACCTACATCAAAACTTCTTTCACTGCGATGTTGATATGCCTGTTGTTTCATTCTATTCTGTGCCAAACTGAGGTTATCCATTAAGAGTTTGAGAACATTTGTTGATTCTCGATGTGATCTTCCACTGCTTGAACCTAATAATTTTCTTTTAAATATGATGTGATGGATGGTGGATGATATCCATAAAGTGCCATAAATGACGTCATTTTTTTTTTTTAACGAGATCGAGTACTTATGTATTATAAAAGACTGCAGAAAGCAGAGAAAGATACATATATGCTGGAAGAAGAGTGATAGAGAAGAGACTGAGGTGGGACGCAGCCCTGGAAGCTTTATAGATTAGCTTGAAGAAGAGAAACTGAAAAAGATGCCTGCTATACTGTTTTACAAAAATGCCATCTAATAGGCAGACTTTACAGGTCATTAGATTAACACCAGAATTGATTGACGGTTTCCTCCATGTGGTCCTCCTTGTGGTCCTCTTGTTGCTGTTCTTTCTGGCTTTCCTTAGTAGAGGCTTCTGCCTGCATACTTGCTGTGATGGACTGAATGTGCTTGAGTGCCTCCTCTAGGTGCTCACATCTGTCTTGGAGGTTCTCGATTTCCTTCTTGCGCTTCTCTAATTTCTTGCGTTTAGACCGGCTGTCCGCGATGAAGTCTTCGCGCAGGTCATTATGGTGCTTCATGAAACGGGAGATCAAAAAACAGTGGTCTTTGCACAGTGCGCATGCATCATTTCCCAAGACTCTTTCGAGAGGGTTCTCGCGGGGGTCGTTCCTTCCCTGAGCTTCCGGTTGCCGTCCCTCTGCCATGTCTGCAAAACAGATTAGAAGCGAGTAACCTTGCAAATGACTTTTGATATACCTGTTGTCTTCTTGAAGAGTCGGCTTGCTTGTAGTGTCTTGCTGATCTTTTTGATGGCTGCTTTCTGAGTGATCTGGAGCGGGGCTCCACTTCTTGCTTCCTCGGAGTCGATTGGCCTCAGAGAAAGCTTCACACCTTAAATGCTTCTCGGAATGTTGGTGGAGAGGAGGAATGGGAGGGGGAATATAAGGGCGAGAGGAAGGGTTAATATAATGATGATGCTTCAGATATTTCCGAAGTATTGCAGAGGGGAAATCGGGTAGCAGGTTTAGGGATCTCCTATCACCGAGATCGAAATGATGTATGCCCAGGAGAAGCGTGGGAGGGGAGGTTTTGAGGTTGAGAGGGGATGGGAACGCCGGCATAATGGTGTGGATTTGATGGTCACGAGAGTGTGGATCGTGTTTCTGACTTTCCCTGATGGACTCTGCACTGAGATCAGGCTGGCAGCTGCCGTCCTTAAGGAATGGATCTTTCATATGTTCTAGTGTTATCTCTGACCTGTCCCTGCTTGCGATTGACCGCATTGTTTGCGAGTTTATCCGCCTCTGCATTATGTTCCCTCAGCACGTGCTTTAAGGTAGTTTTTCCCAAGTGGCTGAGGGTGTCAATTATCCTTGCTTGGATGCGGTTGAGAGAGGCTTTGCCAAAGTCTTTACCTGTGTTTATAGCTGCTATTATTATAGCGGAATCCCCGATGATTAAGGCGTCCTGTAGACCGAGCCTGTGTAGGATTGACGTGCCTAACAGTAAGTTGTAGGCTTCCGCTTCATTGTTGGTTGCTTGCCCGAGACCCCATTCGTAGCAGCTTACTGTGATTCCCTTCTGATCTTTTATTATTCCTCCAGCGCCTGCATTCCCGGGATTGCTCTTTGATGCTCCATCGAAGAGGAGGATGGGGCGATTCTGGGCTGTGATCCATTTATTTACTTCCTCTTTGTCTCCCCTGAGTTTCCAATTTTGCCCCTTCTGCTTGATTTTAATCTGAGGAGGAAGATTTTGGGAGTGGCTAAGGTTGAATCTTTTGTACCAATCCATCTCCTCTTTTGTCCATCCCTGCTGATCAGGGAGAGTTATATGATTCGCACTGATTGCCTCAGAGATCCCAGCTATAGTCCTTGCAATTATCTTGTCAATTTTGATCTGCTCGTTGTTAAAAATATAGTGATTTCTTGCCAACCAGATATTCCAGCAGAGAGTTGCTGGGATACAATTCCAAATTCGGAGAAGATTTCTTTTCCCTTTCCTGCTCAGAGGGTAGTCTTTTTTCCAGTTTCTCTGTAGGTTGCTTACCTGGTCATTCCTGCTTCTGGTTTCTAACGGGCTAAGGATCTGGTTCCAGCAGTTTTGAGCGAAATTGCATTGGAGGAAAGTGTGAAGAATGGATTCTTCCTCAGCTTGGCAAAAGCAGCAAATTGAGGGACCTTGTATTCCTCTTTTTCTCAAGTTTTCTGCAGTAAGAATTTTCCCTTTTAGAAGGGCCCAATTAAAGTGCTTTATCTTGGGTATGCACTCATTGTTCCAGGCTGCCTTGTGAAGGTTCCAGCTTGTACTGTGAGTCTTGTCTTGCAATGATTTGTAGCCCTCACGCACTGAGAAGCTGCCCCCACAGGTGTCCCATATGTAACTGTCCTCCATCTCCTTATTCATTGGCGCAGCTCCGGCTAGAGAGAGTTTTAATTTATGCCATTGATCTCTGAGGTCCATGGGCAGGTTCAAGACCTTCCAATCTGACCATGTGTTTTGGGACCATATAGAAATGTCGTATAAGGAGGATATGTTGTGGTTCTCCATCCAAATTTGAAGGGGTCTTAATTCTTGCAGAGATTCTCTGGGACTTGATCCCATGATTCTGTCCAGCCATATTTTGACATTCTTTCCGCTGCCCGGTTTCTTAGAGACATGCTCTTTAAAGTGAGGGAGAACTTTTTTGACCAATCTCCACATTGGGGTGCACTGCCTATCCGCGATTGGTTCTTGGAGGATGTTCGAGTTTGGGCCATTAAGGTATTTCCTTTTGATGATTTCGACCCACCAAGATCCTTGTCCTGAGATGATCTTCCAAAGTAATTTGAGCCCCATAGCCTGATTGGATAGACTTGGGAGTTTAACTGACAGACCTCCTTTGACATACGGAAGGGTGACTTGAGCCCAATTAACAAGACTGAACTTATTTGAGTCCTGCTTTCCTCCTTGCCAGAGGAAGCTTCTCATGATGATTTCCATATGCTTATGAATGCTTGCAGGTGCCATTATTATTGCGTACTGGTAGATAGGAAGGCCGGATAGGACCGCTTTGATAAGAATAGTTCTACCTGCCAGATTTAACCAGGAAACACCCCAGCTCTGCAATAAGCCTCTCATCTTCTCAATATGTTTAGACCAAACCTCTGCTTTAATGTGCTCCTTGGCCAGAGGGAGGCCCAAATAGGAGAAGGAGCTCCAGCTTCTTTGGAGGGGAATATCTAAAATTTGAGAAATCCTTTGTTGAATCAAAAGAGGGACATTCCATGTATAAATTTTGCATTTTCTGTTGTTTAGCTTTCCTCCCGAGGCTAGAAGGAAGGCATCCAAAACTCCTTTAAATCTTCTGGCCATCAGGCTTGATGCGCCTCCAATCAAGAGAGTGTCATCCGCGAAGAGGGAGTGATTGAGCTCTTTTGTTCCCCTTTCAATGCGAATACCCGTAATTTCTTTTTTACTTCGGAGATTTTCTAGATGAGCACTCAGTGTCTCAGCCATTAGGATGTAAAGAAAGGGGGAGAGGGGGCAGCCTTGCCTTAGCCCCCTTGAACTTCTGAAGTAATTACTTGGCCGTCCATTGATCAAAGGTGAGGTCCAAGGATTGCTAATGCATCCTTTAATGATGTTTACAAAAAGGGGGGAGAAGCCAAATTTAAGAAGGACTGCTGTAAGGAAGGAGTGGTCCACTCGATCAAAAGCATTAGCCATGTCTAATTTAATGATCATTCCCCTTTCTCCTCTATTGAGACTGCTATGAATGGCTTCCTGGACTAGGATGACGTTATCAATGATCTGTCTATTTGGGACAAACCCACCCTGATTCTCTGACACTATTAAAGGAAGAAATTTCTTTATTCTATTGGCAAGGATTTTAGTGATGAGCTTGTAAGAGACATTGCAAAGTGAGATGGGACGAAATCTATCAAAGGTTTTGGGGTTTGCCTCCTTAGGGATTAAAGCTATATGGGTGGACTTTGTATTTTCCCCTACTTTTTGATTTCTGAAGGCGTTCTTTACCATTCTTACCAGATCCTTTTTTATAGTTTCCCAGTGCCGCCTGTAGAATGCAACTGTAAAGCCGTCCGGCCCCGGGGCTTTGTCTTGTTGCATGCTGAAAATGACATCTCTGATTTCCTCTTCTGAGGGTTCTTGTTCCAGCTCCTTATTGTTCTCCTCTGTGATTTTGCCTTTGAGAATGTTGAGGAAGGTCTCGCTGTCATAATGATGATTGTCTGCTGTTAGGAGATCCTTGAAGTAATTGTATGCTGCCCCTTTTATTTCATTTTGACCTTTCAGCTCAACCCCCGCTACTTCGATTTTGTCTATTTGGTTACAAGCTCTTCTGAGCTTGATATTGTTATGAAAAAAGGAGGTGTTTTTATCTCCAGCCCTCAACCAGAGACAGCGAGATTTTATTCTGAGTTCCTCTTCCTCTGCGCGGTTTTGCCGGTAGAGCTCTTTGTAGAGTGTCTTTTCTTTTTCAATATCCTCTGCCTTGTATTGAATTTGTTCCATTTGAATGTGCCAACGCTCCATTTCGTTTATCAGAGCTGTTTTTTCCCTCTTATCTATTATTGCTTGGTCCCGTGCCCATTGTTTGATCGCTGTCCTAAGCTGCTTCAGCTTTGTTTCCCAAACGTAATATGGCGACCCAATCACTTCTCTTGCCCATTGAGTTTGAATAAGTTGACTGAAATCTTTATTAAGATCCCAATTTTTATTGTACTTAAAGGGGAGAGGGCCGAGGTTTGGGCCTTTGTCCATAGAGAGAACCACCGGTTTATGATCCGATGCTGATCCATGGATTAGTTTACTTCTGATTGAGTAGCTTTCGGCTACCCTTTCTTGGATTAGAAACCTGTCAAGCCGTTCCTTAATGTTGTGAGCGCCTATCCTTTTGTTAGACCAGGTATATTTTCCATTTGAGAGAGGGGTGTCAATCAGATTGAAGAGCTGTATTATATTTTCTAGTTTGTCTCTTGAGGGGTCTGAATGATACTTCCCTCCGTATTTTTCCTGCACATTCCTTATTAGGTTCAGATCTCCTCCAAGAATCAATCTGCTGTCTTGTATAGAGGAGATGTCTTCTTCTAAAGAGTTCCAGCAACATGCTTTGTCCCTGTAGTGGTTGGGGGCGTAGATGTTGTAGATATGATAGACTTCCTGTGAGCTTTTGTTCTTAAGATCCGATCTAATCCACCATGTGCATTGATGAGAGTTGTAGATTTCCCACTTTGTTTTATTCCATAGTGTTCCAATCCCTCCTGATGCTCCTTCTGAATCATTGGATAGTCCTGAGAAGTTTTTGAATCGCTGTGTTTGTTGATGAAAGTCCTGATTAGTGAGTTTGGTCTCCTGAATAAGAAGGATATCTGGCTGCTCCTGATTAAGAAGGTCCTTGATGGCTTTTAATTTTGGAGGGGTGCCCATCCCCCTGCAGTTCCAGGAGACCAAATTCATTATTTACCCGCTGAAGGGTGGGATCCTGCTTTCTCCTTTGTTTTCTCGCCGCTGCCTTTTGGCCATCCCAAATACGAGTCCAGAGGTTGCTGAGTCCCTGTGGCCATTTCTTTTGCTGCCGTCTCATCCCTGAGCTCCTTGTTCGATTTCCTGCCCACTTTCCTTGGTGGATCTGATTGCTGGTTGGTTTCTTTTGCTTTGTTTCTGGTAAGAATTCTTTCAACTGTGTGAGGGGGGGAGGGGGGGGGGTTTGTGCAAGGAGAGGCAGGGCGAGGGGATTGAGGAGGCGAAGGGGGAGTTTCGGCAGTTAGAGATTCGAAGGGGTTTGAGGTCGAAGGGAAAGTTGAGATGGGAGGGGGATGAGGCGGGGGGGGAATGCCTGAAGCTGGGTGGACGGAGGTATTGGGGCCCTGGTTTTGAGAGGATTTCTTTCTTTTGACTTGTTCCCATGGTCCCTCTGTGTGTTCCTCATTAATATCTATTTCTTTTGCTTTTAACTTACTGCACCTATTTGCAAAATGGCCATACTCATGACATACCTTGCACTTGAAGGGGAGTTGTTCGTAGTCCAGCTGCTGAATGTGCATCCACTTGTCCACCTTGATTTTGATGGCTTCTGGTAGTCCTTTCCCGAGATCAACTTCAACACAGATTCTCGCGCATGCGTGCATATTTTCTCTTGGTTCCGATCTGTCAATGTATTTCCCGAGTGCATTGCCTATAGCTCTTACCGATTCATCCCCCCAGCAGTGAAGTGGGAGATGGGGGAGACGAACCCAAACAGGAACAGCGTTTGGGATATCCATTTCCGGATCAAATTCCGGGGTCCATTTGTTCAGGTATAAGCCTCTTGTGTCCATGAAATAGGGCCCATTACGGAAGATGAGGTTCTTATCCTCCTTTGATTCGAACAAGAAGGTGAAAAAGCCACGTCCACAAAATCTTATGGCGATCTTGCCCTGTATCATTGGACTCCAGTTACGTTCCACCCATTTCTGAACCGTTCTTGGTGATGGCCAAAGCCCAGTAAACTGGCCAACCAGTCCTCTTTCAGCGAGAGCTATTGCTGATTTCCTTGGCAGAGCAAGGGGCAAGTCCACCTCAGGAATCTCATCCAGCTTTTTGATAAACTTGGTTTGAGAAGGCCTTGGTCTCGGATCTGAAGATTCAGAGAGCAGAGAGTCAAAAATTTCTTCGTGGGTCTCAGGGCCGAGAGAAGGGGAGGCGGATCCTGCCATGGCAGGCCCGCTGGGAGAGCGGAGGTTCAGGGCAGCGACGACGGAGGGACCCGAGGGGGTCCAAGCAAGGCTCTGCTAGGGCGAGGGTGAGGGAGCCCGACCAGGCTAAGCCTGGGGGGCAGGGCGGAAGCGCGCAGCTTGAGCAGGCAAGGGTTCTCGGCAGCGGTTCTCGGCAGCGGCATAAATGACGTCATTTTTGCTGCACTATGGAAGGAAGTGTTATACCACCATTAAGCTAGAGGCAACCACTTGACCCATTGTGTTTGTTTATCAGATACAAAGCAACGAATATATTGTTCCAAATATTTCTTCACTATATCAGTTTTCTCATCAGATTGAGGATGATAAGATGAGCTATGAGCTAATTGAGTACCCAAATATTCCACCTCTTGTACTCCAAATAAACATTTGGATCTTTTTGCATATAATTGTTTATCCCCCAATAGTTTAAGCACCCTGTCAACTTGTTGAACATGATCCTTCCAAGACTTGCTATAGATTAGTATATCATCAAAAAATACTAACACAAATTTTCTAAGGAAGGGTTTGAAAATGGAATTCATCAAACCTTGAAATGTAGAAGGTGCATTGGTAAGGCCAAAAGGCATGAGAAAAAATTCATAATGACCCTCATGAGTTCTAAATGTTTTTTTTGGAATGTATCCAGTCTTGATTCTTATTTGATGATATCCTGAACAAAGATCCAACTTGGTGAAGTAAATTTCTCCATGTAATTCATCCCATAATTCATCAATGACAGGAATGGGAAATTTATATTTAATACTAAGCTTGTTGATCTCCGTATAATCCGGACACATGCGCCATGATCCAACCTTCTTGTGTACCAATACCAATGGAGCAGAGAAAGAACTTTGACTAGGTCGAATTATACCAACCTCTAGCATTTCTGCAACCATACGTTCAATTTCACTCTTTTGGGCATATGGATATCTATAAGGCCTGATGTTTGGGGGAACACTTCCTAGAATCAAATGAATAACATGATCATGATCAAGAATAGGTGGGAGGCCTTTGGGAGTCTCAAATACCTTGGAATGATTGTCCAAAACTTTTTGGAAATCTGGAGAAATAAATGATTTCGATGTGGGAACCTCTAGTGAACATAATTATGCAATTACGCCTTGTTGTTTTCTTTAGAAGATTTGTCATGTTGTTAGAGTTTATTATCATTCTTGGTTTCCCTGTGACACCCCTTAATTCAACTTCCCTTCCTTCCCAAAAAACATTCAAGAAAAGTTCTTGAAAATTAAAAGCTATCGTACCCAAATATTGTAGCCGTTGGACTCCTAGTACAACATCTCCACCACCCATTGGAATGGAAAGAATTGGACTATTCAAGACATATTCTCCCATGGATAGCTTGATATTATGTCACTTTCCAGAGGAATTTATTGTTCCTCCATTTGCAACCATTACTTGACACTTTGGTGCTGGATATAGGAAGCACTTTAATTCCTTGGCTATGTTACAATGAATAAAATTATGGGTACTACCTGAATCAATCAACACTATTACCTTTTTCTTCTTGATATGATATTTTATCTTGAGACTTTGAGGAGTGGTAATTCTTGTCAATGCATTACAAGATATGGTCAAATTCATTTCTTCTTTCTCTGGGATTAGTTCCTGGTTGATATCCTCTTCTTTTAACGTTTCTTGTTCCTTTTCTTGCTCCTCTTCCCCATCTATGTAAATTAATTTCTTCTCAACACACTTATGAACTTTAATGTTGGCTTGATGGGCCCTGAACCAGGTTCAGTGTTAGTCAACCAAGAAAATCCCTACACTACTGGCCCTTTCAGCATCATCCCGTAGAGCACGGACTGAAGTCTCACTCGAAGCAGTATGGGGGGATGCAGGAACCAAGTTTCTGCACCCTTAGATGGTCATGATGTCAATCTATACTTCTTGATCCTACCTTCGTGTACATCGATAAGCTTTTAGGGCTTATAGATGTTCCTTCTCTCTCGTCATTTAGTACCTCCACGATGGTACTCAACTGATCTTCACGCACCCCTAACCCGAGGTCTAAGCACTTACGCGCCTCTGTGACTGCATTACTGTATAAGTTCCCAAGTTATATTAAGTGTTACCTAATCTACCATGCATTTACAGTTACCTTTGCGTAATCCTTTATTCTTGCTTGCGTTCATTTAACAGATATAATCAAATACATTCGCACATTAAATAAGCATTATAATGTAAACCCAGATCGTATCATAATATAATCAAATGCATTAAACAGAGAAAAAATACACAATGATTTGCAAAATACTTCTCTTTATTGATATCTCAAGTTTAGTACAGACTTAATCCACCCTGTGCACACAGCTGTAGGGGTCTGTGCACTCATCTGTGGACTTCCACCCTAGGCTTCTACACACTCAGCTATAGAGCGTCTACCTACACTTAGACCTAATAACACTTAGAACTTCTTACCACAAAATCCTTCTTAACTCCTACTTCTTACTACCCTCTTAGACTCTTCTAGGACTCCCTTTTTACATAATCCCATGGTCCGCGAACCATGGGTAGATCTTTACACCTGACATGAGACTTCACAAAACAAGGGTATACAACCCTTTGACCTCTTCGCACTCTGCGACCACAAAATATGGAGGCTTTACATATTTATTACAAAATTTGGGCCTTCTACCCCAAAACATGGGATTTTAGCCCCAAAACTAGCTCTTGGGGTAACCCATTCCCAACAGGCCCCCAACACAAACAAGGTGACTCGCCCTCGAGTCACTCTGCAAGCGTGAAGATCTTAGTGCGAAGACCCCCCAGCTTTACCTGTATGACTGCTACCTCAACGGTGCACTGTGTGGCTGCTTGCATTATTTGCTTGACCAACTGCTCTGTTGCTAGCCCTGCACCGTCAGCTTTAAGCTTTTGCTGAGTCTCCTACAGACTAGCCAGTTTGCCTTCAATGGAGGCCGTGATTGAGTAGGCCTCGTCCAACCAAGGCTTCAAGCGCGCCTTTAGCACTGCCTCTTTGTGTTGAGATGCATCTACCTGCTCCTTCAATGCCTTGGCTTCCTGTAGCTTCGCGAGTCTCTGTGTGAGGGAAATAGTACGTGTTGTCCCTTTTACCTCATCGTAGTGTTATTGCAGCTCTCGCACCTCTGTTTCCAGCCTCTGCACAGTAGGGTCTTCTTGTAGGCTGGTTAGTACTTCGAACGACTGTTCAAAAAGGATTGTGCAATCCGCCACTACACTTTCTACTGCTAATATTGCCTCTGTTATAGTAGTTGCACACTGCTCCTTGACTTCCGGTGGAGTCAAAGTTTGGACCCTCAAAAGCGATTCTTCAATTTGGAGGTTCAGCTCCAAATGAACCTTTGCCAATTCTATGTGGGCGTCATGCATGCCCATAGCGAGTTTACGAATGCGCACATCTACCGGCTCATATGCAGGTATGGCCAACTCCGGGACCATTCGGCATGCTTCCTCCATGACCTTAATCATGTGCTTATTCATGTTAGTGAGTTCCATCATGAATGCAATGGTGGAGTCTCGTTGCATGCCCATCTGAGTATTGTTGATCTTCTGCTTGCCAATCACCTGCAAAGCACATTGTTCACGAGTCCTCAGTTCCACGATCACCCCATCCTGCAACAGGTGGAGTGCTTCGCTAGGAAGCACTTCCAAGTTCAGCCCTACTCCCTTGAGTGCACTAATAGTGAGCCTGTCAGCTTTGGTCTCTATCGTCAGTGCTCCATCTAGCAGCACTATGGCTTGGGAGTCCTTCAAACGCAACATCCCGACGACTTCTGAAGTACCAATGGCCAAACTAGTGGATGTTGCACCAGTCTATGTTGCCCGAATCTGCAGCTCTCGCAGATTCGCCTGAATGGTCCCCAATGCCTGTTGTTGCTGCTGCTCAAACTGCTACAGCAGTTCTATGGTGGCATCCTACACTGTATCCCCAATGTCGTTAAGATCCCCCTCTATTAGGGTGATCAGGTCCATGGACATCTTGCTGGCCTTGGACTTCTTCCGTGGCCCTACATTTTCTTGTCCCCTTGGATGCTTGATACGGAATGGAGGTGTATGTGGGTTCGCTCCTCCCTGATTTGTCAGATTGTCCTCTTCTTCCTCTTCTTCTCGGGAGGGTGACTTCTCTCTGTCAGATCCACGCTCCTCTCCTCATGTCTATCCACCTGTCTCCTGTGTGGCAGCGCGTTCTGCCTTAGCCTTATCCTCAGCCTCCTTTCTCCTTTTCTTAGCCAACTACTCAATCTTGAGCTTGGATTCATCCTTTTTTCATTGTGCGGCTGCCTTGCTAGATCCCGCCGTTAAGTCCGAGCCAATGTGCCATTCTACTGGCCAGCTGTCAATAACCACTTGAATCGCATCATCTATCGCTAAGTAGGGTAAGTCATGCCACTTTTTCTTGGGGTCCTTCCACGCCCTTATTAATACATGATGGAAATCAACCTTAAATTCCATGTACGGCTACAATTTATCAAAGATAGTAGGCAACAATCATAGCTTGCGGTTGATGGCCATGTGCACGTTCATCTCCATCAAGATCCAAAATATCTTGTTGTCCTTGATCTGTTGAGGATCCTTAGTCTCTCATAGCGAAGCGTACTTTGTGGCCTCATGCACGTCCGACGCGACCAAGGGAAATTGGTTGTATTTGGGTATCTCCTAGGCTACTAGCACGATGGACAACAAGAGCCACGCATAGTGGAAGGTCTTGCTGAGATCTTGCGCCTCGAGGCAGTTCACAAGGAACTCACCACAGAGGTAGCGGGCCCAATTAAACTGAACCCCCTCCATGCATTGGGCCACTAGAGCTACGACAGGCGTCAGTACTTCATCGAAGTGACATTTCCGCATGACCTTCCCTACCAATATTTGTGTGGCCACTTTGACCGTAGGGTCGGAAATACTTGTAATCGCGTAACCGTGCAACTTCTTTACTAATCCAAACTTCTTCTTCATGGCCTCCGCGAGGGCTAGTTTGCCATCCTTTCCACCAAACATCATAGTCGAATTCTCACCTGCATATGGCAGCCTCGTGTTTCTTTGGATCAGTCTACCAATGATGGGTATTGGCTCCTCCAACCACAGACACACATCATGTACCAAGCATAGCAGCTGCTTGATTACGAGAAAGGTAATGGGTGTGTGATTGTAGTGCGGCACCCATAGCAAGTTGAGCAAGCCTGCCTTATCCATTCCTTTGAGCCACTTCCATGGTTCCAACACACTCACCCCAGTGGTCTTATGGAGGACGCGGTGCATCAGTTGGTCTATCGCCAAGTGAGGGAATTTCTTGGTGTCAGCTAAGTCCCAGTCCTCCAATTTCAACATTGGAATCTGCCCCAAGCACAGTCCTTCAAAAATAATCTTGTCCAACAGCAAAGGTGTTGTTATGAAACCAGCTCAAGAAAAAGATACAAAAGATAGATCAACACCTTAGAATTCAGCCTCTTCAAGGGGGAAACCTCCTTTACATTACATAAATGAACAATTCTTCCATGATTCAAATGACAAAACCTCCTTTCTATATATAGGAGTCTAAGGAGTCACAATATAACCCAGCTGACCTAACAATAATAATATAAAGACACAAAAATAACAATAGAGGGATTCTATGGGGCACAGTAATAACAATATGGGGACAATACGGGCACAACAATATTAATAAGGGATACAACTACAATAATAATGGGGTAATCACTAGTATTATAGGGACCCAACATGCCCCTCTCCTTCAAAAAAGTGTTGTCCTCAATGCTTGAGTAGTTCTGGATGCTTCTGTATAAAATTCTCATCCTCCCATGTGGAATCTTCAGCGGATAAGTTCTTCCACTTGATAAGATACTTAGAAATTGATCGATTTCGTAGCTGTTGAGTTCTTGTTTCTGTAACTGCTTCCGATTCCAATATAATTTTTCCTTCCTCGTCAAGTTCTGGCAATATTGTTTGAACTGGGAGCTTGTCACCTATAACCTTCTTTAAACATGAAACATGGAAAACTATGTGCAATCGAGAATCTACAAGAAGCTCCAATTTGTATGCCATAGTACCAATCTTTTGCAACACCTTGTACGAACCATAATACTTTGGTGATAATTTATTATCCTTCTTAGCTTGCTTGAGGGACATTTTCTTATATGGTTGTATCCATAGGAATACCCAATCTCCTACATCAAAACTTCTTTTGCTATGATGTTGATCTACCTGTTGTTTCATTCCATTCTGTGCCAACATGAGGTTATCCTTTAAGAGTTGGAGGACTTGTTGTTGATGTTCGATGTGATGTTCCACTGCTTGAACCTTAGAATTTTCTCTTAAATATGATGTGATGGATGGTGGTTGATATCCATAAAGTGCCATAAGTGGGGTCATTTTTGTTGCTGTATGGAAGGAAGTGTTATACCACCATTCAGCCAGAGGCAACCATTTGACCCATTGTGTCTATTTATCAGATACAAAGCAACGAAGATATCCTTCCAAACATTTGTTTACTATCTCAGTTTTCCCATCAGATTGAGGACGATAAGATGAGCTATGAGCTAACTAAGTACCAAGACAAGAAAATAATTCTGTCCAAAAATTTCCAGTGAAAATGGGATCTCTGTCACTTACAATAATCTTTGGGTTTCCATGTAGCTTTTGAATTGTTTCCATAAATGCAGTAGAAACTATACTAGCTTTAAATGGATGTGATAATGCACAAAAGTGTGCATACTTGGTAAGTCTGTCAACCACCACCATGATGACACTCTTTCCCTCAGACTTGGGTAAACCTGTGATAAAATCCATTTAAACCTCCTCCCAACATTGGCTTGGAATGGATAAAGGTTGTAATAGACTGTTGAAGCCCCGAAAATCGGGTCGACAACAAGGGGGATACCCACCCGGTCCGGACCTTGGTTGGCAGCTCCTTATCCGTTTGGTATAGCGGGTCCGACTGGGGATAATGGGACCAGTTTCCCAATCTAAGGGGTGTGTGTGTGTGTAGAGTTGGATGATGCTGATCTAGGAGTATTTAAAGCTAATTTAATTCAAACTTCTAAACTAACTCTATGCTATTGTAATCTAATGAAAAACAACACATCTAATCTACGCTAACCCAGGGTATATTTCTTCTATTATGCGATCTAAAGAGATTTCAAACAATAACTGGTAATAAACATCATTCAGCTATCATAAGAATAGAAATCAATTAAGATAAACCACTTTGCATAAAAAGTTAAGCAAAACAGTTGTGAACAGCATATCGCATAATAAGTTATTCATATATCAAACACAAATAAATGACTCCACCATACAGAAGTGCCAAATGGTAACCCACACATTCATGCATTAACATATAAACAACTGAAAACTATATATCACTTTAAGAATATAAGCAGAAATGGTCAAGAAGTACCATTTATGACTGGTTCCACTCATAAGCTTCAAGCAATAACGATTTATCTCTACTTGTTCTAACATCTACTAAGAGTACAAAAGTGCAACATCAGTAGCAGACATCAAATGCAAACATTGATAAATCTCGATCCATCCATTAATCAAAAACTCCCTCCGAGGGTGCAAAAGTGCATGTTCTGAGGACAAGTTTTTTGACAAATTTCTAGACCCTTCTCTAAATGCCTGAGAAGGGTTTAAATACTGCTAACTAATTAATCTTAATTACATAAATTTAGGACACGGTTTTAAATGACCGCCCTTCTACTAAAGCAAATTTATTTCTAAAAATTGAATCTAATTTCTAACCGTTTCTGTATTTGCTCCTTAGTGCTGTAAGCAATGCAACATTCGCTTGGGAAGAGTCGGTTGGTCGTCTTCTTCTTTCATTTGAGCTACGAAAATAGAAATAACGAGCGCTGGCACCACTTTCTGGCAAACTAGAAGATATTTTCGAAAATCTTCCTCTGGCTTGGTGTATTCACTGTGTGTATACTTGGTAATAACCCAAATTTCTCTCAAACTGATTCTGCTTTTGCTATTTCGGTTTCTGGCCTTGCGAATGACTGAATAAGTTAGGGACTTTTCTCTCTGAACAATTTTCTTTATTCAAAACTGCCTCCGTTCTTTGTTCTGGGCTTTTCTGGTGCGTTTTCCTTCTTTAGCGCCTTTTTCTTTTTGCTTTACCCAGTCTAAGCTTCAGGATCTTTTGTAAACATGCTGCTTTTGTGCGCCTTTGACTCTGAGTTTTGGATGGCCTATTGACATCAGTATCTGTTGAGTGATACTCTGGAATCTGTGGTCCTGTTACATGCGGCATCCGTTTGTGAAGGCATCTCTTCTCTGTTCTCCGAGCATTGACGCTTTCCCCTTTTCCTTAGATGTTTCCTGCACATTGATTTATGTTATTTGCTATCTTACAGTTTACGCAAAGGAAAAGAGTAATGATGAAAAGATTGACATGAAATCTTTAAGCTCTAATGAATGCATAATCATGACACCCATAATGAACTGACTCTTCGAAAAACACAACACAATCCTTCTTGGATACTTTGGCGTACAATCATTAATTTCTTTTAAGGCGCGCACCCAATTTTGGTCTACAGACAGCTTTCCTTGAATACTGTGTCGAGGAAATTTTTGCGATGGGTGATTTCTGCTACTCGCATCGCAGTATCGAGGATCGCGTCGTCAAGGTGTGTCTTCGCAGGAATTGATGATCGCAAACATCGCAGATCGCAACATCGCAGATCGCAAATCGCGCTTAGTCATCCAATCATTGTGTGCTGCTTATGCGATGTTGCGATATGCGACGTCGCATATCGGCCGTCGGAGATTCCTTAAGTTTTTCATTTAAGAGTGCTTCACAATATATGCGATGCGATGAATTTCACGTTGCTTCTTCGCAGCTTATTATGCGCATAGGAAAATGTTTCACTCTCTTCTTGTGATGCGATACAGCTTTAGGGAGTTTAAATACAAAAATTTTGATAAAATGTTTTTTTTGGATTTTTATTAAGGGTCCCCATTTGCTTGGTGTTATTGCTAATACCAAACAAAGAAGGGGGGTTGTTGGTGTCCACAACAATGGCGATTCACTGTGAAGAACCAGTTATCTCTGCTTTTCTATTGAATTTTAACTTCCGATGCAGAAAAATTTTCATATGTCTAAATTTTGTTATGGACAGATAGAGTACATTACACCTTATCCTATCAATGATATTTTGTCTCAACCTTTTCATATTCCAATTGTTTGCCCTCAGGCTTAGTCCTCGTATTCACACCAGACATTACTTGGTCTTTTAAAGATAAAATAAGGTCTTCTCTGCGTGCTGGCTTTTAAAATATGCTCATTTGTCGTAGGTAGAGCCTCTGCTGCCCGCAAGCGTCCATAGCCTCGACAGGGTTACCTGTTACCCAGCAATGATCCTTTATCCTGCTTAAGGCTATTTACAACCTTTCAGGGAAAAACCCTTTTCGACACTTTTTCCTTCTTTTTTTTTTTATTCTCTAAAGAACAATGTCTTGGTTTGGTGGCCAAATTATGACACAGTCATTCACTTGATTTACACCTTTGCTGAACAAGCTGGCTCGTGATGAGACCCCTTGTATTTTGATTGCAACAATCTTGAGTCGTTGCCCTGCTTTGGTGGACAGTATTGGCAAAGTCAGCAAGTTATAATATCTGTGATCATGATAAGCCGGCTCGTGATGAGACCTCTTATTCTTTGAGATACAGTGTTTTCTCGGATTGTTCCTCTGAATGCTGCGATTTCCTTTAGCAGGGAGGAAGTCATTGTTTTTCCTTAAGAAAGATCTGGACGACAATATTAGAGTTTGAAAACAGCAGTTTTACAGAGAATATTTATTTTATTATCGATACCTTTCATTGTGCTGATATAAAACATTTTTTTACCAAAGGTTGCTTTCATCAAATTTTTGAAGTTGAAACTAGTATCATTTCTAGGCTAAAGTTAACTCTACCTGTCAATAATAAAGATCAGATTTTTCGAAAAATTTTGCTACTTGTACAAGCGAAAAAACTCAAAATCTGATAGAGAATTGGTGTCTTTTTCATGAACCCTTTTAGTAACCATCTACAACTGGTTTTATTTATAAGAAAGAGAAAAACAAATAAAAACTAAAACTATCCTACAAAATAGAAGAGTGATCTTCTATGGAAAATATATTTTAAGGATCTGTCTGTTAACAGGCAAAGAATCCCTTCTACCTGCTAAATCCTGCAACACAAACGTTGATGGGCCTATGACTTCTACAATCTGAAAAGGACCAAGCCACATTTTCTGAAATTTTGTATGTTTGCCCTTTTCTTCATGAACCTTATCCCATTTCAAAACTAAATCTCCCATCTGAAAATTCTTTCTGGTCATTATGCTTGAGTCAAAAGAGGATTTTATCAGCGCTTGGTGATGAGCATGGTGTCATGCGGAAAGAGTCAATTTTGCGGACAAAACCAACCTCCCTAGAAGCTAAGGCTTTCTAGTGACAAACAAGACAAATAAACACTACCTTTCTCTAAATATGCATTTAGAATACAAGTAATCAGGTGATTATAACATACCTTTAGTCTAGCGCTTTGTAGTAGTCCAGCCTCGCCGATCTGGATGAGCTCCTCCTTCTCTTCGAAACCTGCATTCACTAACAAGCCAAAAGATTAAATAGCACTTGAATAACTTATAAAATAACACATATTCATCATACAGACCAAGGAGTATATGAAACAAATCATGAATAACAATCTGTTGAGAAAAATGAGTTTATTTGTATTAAGTGGAAACAAAAGAAACCATTACAACCTGAGCCTTGGTGTTGTGCAGGTCCCTCCTATGGTCCAGCAAGAGTTTTCCTTTACTTTGATCAGCTCACCCACTTCCAAATAAGGCTAAGAAAGGATGGGAATCTCTCCTCTCAAGCTCTATAAGGGAGTCCTAATTCCAGCAGCATCTACCCTTAGGAATGTTCAACTTTCAACCTCTCCTCCTTCTGGCCCAATGCCTATATTTATAGTGCTCTAGAGGAAGTTAATCAGGTCCACCATCAATGGGATAAGCCCCTCTTTGAATGGGATAGCTCCCCTCTTGATGGAATAAGTTCCTCTTTCATAGGTATACATGAACCATCTGGAAGCGCTCAATACACGTCAAACAAGCTTCTAGAATGCTCTAGAAATGACCACAAGTAACTTTTTTGAAGTGAAACTTGCGCCTTTTGACCTTTACAGGAGTACGCACCCACCCCTTTACAGACAAAGCGTACAAGTACGCAGGTATTGTGAACTTGGGGTGCGTACACGCAGGTAAGGCTAAGAGAAACTGCGTACCCAGAGATATATATATTTTTAAAGACTTTCTCTCTTTATTGGAGTTTGACATGAAGAGCAGAGGTATGAGACTTGCCAAGGAGGATAGTATGACAGTTGATGGAGAGCCATACTAACTGCAAATAGTCATGGTGACAAATTTTAGTGTAACACATGGGTTTTCTTAGCTTGTTCTCGTCGTTCTTCTAATTTAATTATTTCCATTTGTCTTAGTTGTATGGAGGAAGTAGATACCTCATCGATGTGTTGTACTAAAGACAAAGAGGGGATGACTAAGTGAGTTGGAAGAACCACTTCTTTCCCATAAACTAAATTAAAGGGAGAAGTGCCGATTGAAGCTTTCTTCATTATTCTATCTGCCCATAAAGCATTTACCAACGCTTTGTGCCAATTCTTTTGGTTCTGGTCAACTGTTCTTTTAATAATCCTGATCAGGTTTTTATTTGTCGATTCAGCCAATCCATTACCTTGCGGATAGTAGTTGGCCGAATATTTCAGTTTGAACCCTCTTTTAAGTGCAAACTCAGTCATTGTATTTCCAGAAAAGTATGAGGCATTATCAAACATTAAGGCCGTTGGCAATCCAAACCTAGTGATTATAAATTGATCTATGAATTCAATAATGTTTTCAGAATTAGCTGTCTTGAGAGGAACTGCTTCTACCCATTTAGTAAAATAATCTGTTGCTGTGAGGATGTACCTATGCTGCTTAGAAGAGTGAGGAACGATCTCACCTATTATGTCCAAGCCCCACTGACTGAATGGTTGCTCGATGTTTACCGGATGTAGTGGCATGGACGGTTTCTTTTATCTCCCTGCAGCAGTCTAGCAGACTTGGCATTTCCTCACGTAACTGTGTGAGTCTTTGAACAGCGTGGGCCAATAATATCCTGCACGTAAGACTTTATGTGCAGTAGCATCTCCAGCATAGTGTCCGCCCGCTGGTCCATCGTGGAGTTCCTGCAAAACCTTTTCGGCTTCAGTTTTCTCAAGACACCTAAGAAGCACAGAATCGTAATTCCTTTTAAACAGAACATCATTTATGAGCTGGTATTGTTTAGCTTTCAATCTCAGAGCTCTTTTCTTGGTGTGATCCAGGTGTGATGGAGCATACCCGTTCTTAAGATAATAAATGGTGTCAGCAAATAATGATTCTGCATCGTTTAGGCTTACCTCATATGTATGTACCTCTTCAGATGAATTCTCAGGAATTTGCGATGCTCCAGCCAACATTTTGCAGAAGCCTTGACCTCTTACAATACTTGCTGGTTTGATCTCAAGATCGTATTCTTGTAAAGCGGTGATCCAATTTGCTCTTTTTTCACCCACATCCTTCTGTATTAAAAGATTTCTTACCGCTGGAAACGGTACTATGACCTTAGTATGGGCTTTAAGTAAGAAAGGTCTGAAATATTTGATCGCTTTGAAAACAGCATATGCTTGTTTCTTCACGTCTGAATAGTTGAGTTCAGCACCTTGTAAATTCGAGCTAAAAAATGTGATTGGAGCTTCCGCTTTCTCTTGATTTGCTTGAGTTAGAATCGCGGCATATGATTTCTCTGAGGCAAATGTGTATAAGATAAAAGATTCTGAAAAATTCGGGGTTGCTAAAGATGGAGCGTTAATGATAGCTTGTTTGATCAGGTTGAATGCTTCATGTTCATCTGACCCCATTTAAAATTTGAATTCTTTTTAATCATGTTTTGCAAAGGAGAAACAATAAGTGAAAAATCTGGGACAAATCTCTTCACAAAATTGATTTGACCAAGGAAAGATTGCATGGCTTTTTTGTTATGAGGTATGGATATTTCAGAAATTTCTTTGATTCTGTCAGGCTCAATGTGGATACCAGATTTTGACACTATGAATCCTAGAAGTTTTCCTTCACTTAATGCGAAAAAAGATTTCTTTGGGTTAAGTGAAATCCCATACCTTAAAAATCGTTGAAAGATTTGTTTCAAGTCTTTGAGATGGTCGCTTCTCTGCTTGGAGTACACTGTTATATCATCCAGGTAAATCACTACAGATTTATTGACTAAACCTTTGAATGCGATGTCCATGGCTCTCTGAAATGTAGCACCGGCATTGATCGAACCAAATGGCATCTTCCGATATGCGTATGTGCCCCATTTAGTTCAGAATTTGGTTTTTAACTGATCATCAGGATGTACCAGCACTTGATTGTATCCTGAAAATCCATCCAAAAAAGACATTAATTCTGAGCCTGCTACTGCCTGTAATATCTGCTCCATAGGTGGGAGGGGAAAATTGTCTTTTTGACAGGCTTTGTTGAGATTCTAAAAATCGATACAGATTCTAATATCTCCGTTTTTCTTTCTAACGGGTACCATATTGGAGACCCATTTGGAATGTCTGACGGGGAAAATTATTCTGGCTCTCAATAACTTATTTAGCTCAGTTTTTATCTGATTTTCTAAATTGGGGTGGATTTTTCTGAGTTTCTGTTGGACAGGTTTTTCATTGTCAATCATAGGGATAGTATGTTGAATGATAGAAGTGTCGTATGTCTTCAGCTCATCGTAATTCCAGGCAAAAACATTTTTGTATTGTCTCAAAAGACGGATATACGCTAATTTTTCTTCAGGGGCTAGGTCGTGGCCTAGATTAACGTTTTGTGGTTTATCATCGGTTCCTAGGTTTACTAATTCATAGTTCAGAGTTGAACTGTAGAGCTTAGAATTGGTAGACCTTTTAAACCGACTTTTCAAATCATATAAGTCTTCTAACTTAACCACTGATTTAGGTATAGCATTATCAGTGCTATTTTGTTGTATTTTTCGATCATGATGGTCTTCGTCAATTATTTGATTGGAGTAGGATCCTTCAGAAGTGAGGAAATTTACAATGTCAGGATCGTCATTGAATACTCTCCAGTTTGTAATGTTGTCAGGGATGGACGGTCTAAAGATTAATTCTATTGAGAATCTATCTGGACTAAAATCTTCGGAGGGAATAAGTCTAGAGGCTACGTTAGCTAACAGGTCTGCGCTCGCATTTTGGAGTCTTGGGATTGACCAAATATTGAATGCTATGAAATGTGCAATCAGATCTTGTACTAAAGATTGATAGTGTTTCAAATGACCTGATAGGCAATGTATGGTGTTACGTACCTGTTTGACGACAATCTCAGAGTCTCCAAAGACTTGAAGGTACTTAACGTTCAACCCGATTTCTTTGTATAGGCCTTGCACCAAGGCCTCGTATTCCGCTGTATTGTTTGTGCAATCGAATTCAAGTCTGCACGTAAGCATGGTCTTATTTCCCTCTGGGCTAATCAGAATGCATCCTGCTCCTGCTCCCTCGTTAGATTTAGAGCCATCAAAATATAATTTCCAAAACAAAGATGTATTTACAGGTCTATCTAAAAAATTAACACACTTTGAATTATCAGTTTGGGAAAAAATTTCGACTTGGGACAAAACTGAATTTTCTAAGTAAGGTGAGGTATGAGCATTGAAATTGCCGAGGAAAGAATCTACCAAGTAATTGCCTATGATACTGTTCTTGTATGCTATTGCTTCATTTTCTCCTTCCAATTCCGTTACTATGTACTTCTGGTGTAACTCTCATTCAACCTTTATTTGATTCGGTTTACCATTGTAGGGTAACCACATGTGCGACCAATCGGTTGAGAAGTATACATGGATTTTTTCGGACCAATCCCTGCTAAGAATCAAGCCATAGAATTCTGGGATATCAGCTACTAGAATGTCAATAACCTGACACACCTTCGGGTTAGACGACAATCTTATGGTCACTTGATTAAGTTCACCAATCACTTCGACTTGAGATCGATCAAGTTGAACTATGCGCACTGCGGATTTTTGTGGTTGAACATTCAACTTGGCACATATTGATCTGGGTAAAATATTCGTTGAAGCACCAGAATCTACCAAACAATTGTGCACATTTTTATTGAAAATTTCATAAGTGAGAAGAAAAGGGAGAGTGTGAGACCTTGATCTTCCTCCAATTAAGGCGATGTCATTTGGGTCAACTTTATTGATCATGTTGGTTGGAGGTCTTCCCATGTTGTGGGAAGCTACAGCTGTAGGCAGAGATGTAGTAGGCACGGCATGTAATTCTTTCATCATTATTTTCTGTTGATGTTTCAATTTTCTCAACTCATAAAGAGTAATATTAGCCCTAGTCTTTTTCATGTCATCAATAATATTGTACTCCATTTCATCCGACACAATCAGTGTTCTTGATGGAGGTGTTTGATCTTATTGGACTGGGCTAGATTGAGTCGCTTTAGTGGTCATTTTCTTTGTTGCGACTTTATCTTTTGCTGCAGGGCTTGCGCCCTTCTGCTTAGGGGTAGTTTGGGGAGGATCAAGTTGATTTTTGCTTCGTGTGCTAACCGGAAATGCTTCTTGATCTTCTTCTTGCGGGAGGATGAAATCCCACATTCCTTGTAATTCCACAACTTCTGCGTCATCGGTCTGCCCTTCAGTGGTATTCTCTTCTTCTTCCTCTTCTTCAGATTCGACGTTTGAGATAGCGTTGGGTGGTTTGACATCCATTGAAGGACTTCTTTTAAAAGCTCTGTAGGGCTTTTTTGAAGAAGTTTCTGCTACTTGTTTTTTTATGTCAATCATCTCATTGGACATGGTTTTTAACACCTTTTGTAATCCTTCCAAATCGAAAGGGTCTTTCGTTTGTTTCTTCTTGGGGTCTTCCTTGAAGGAGACTTTCTTAGATTTGCGTTCCTCTATGGCAGATATTTTTTCCAGGGCTACTACGCGTTTCTCTACTGCTATAGCCTCTGTCAAGTTTTCAACTAAGGTTGTCTTATTTGCCCTATCCACGAAGATTTCCAAGTTTGATGGTAAGGTCGTAATATACCATTCACATCTTACTTCTTCGCTGGGTTGGGAAGCAGTGGGAATTTTTTTGAGGATTTTATTGAACCGTAAATTGAAATCTTTAATGGGTTCTCTAGCCTCGGCTTTAAGATTGGATAGGTCATTGATTAACGTCGCCGTTGATCTGTCATAACCAAACTTGGTAAGGAATTGACTTTGAAAAATGTCCCAACTTGTGATAGACCCGAAAGGTAATGAAAAGTACCATGACCCGGAAGTTCTTTGCATTGTATAGGGAAAAAGTCGGACAACAGCATCCTCGTTGGTAACTCCGTTGAGATTGACAGAAAGCATGAAATTATTTATATGCTCTTCAGCTAGCATGCCTGCTTCTGGATTGAATTTGGGTAGCCATTTCTCAGGATGGGCCGGTATTTGGCTCAGGGGTGGAGGCATTAAAACTGCCCCAGGATTGTTCCATGGAGACTGGGCCATCGTTGAGCTGCTAGTAATTGAAAGTGCAGAGGATGATCCCTGATGCTGGGAAGATGAAGATATTATGATCTTTGATGATTGAAAAGGAGGGGTTGTGGAAGATGGATGAGTGGTTTGGAATGAAGATGTGGGTGGCTGACTTCGCGGTGAGGGAGTTGAAATGGACGACGTAGATGAAGGAGTCTCACTGTCAGACTCTGGAGGTGTTTTACTTGCTCTTTTCCTGGTGGGGAGAGGGAATTCGGTTGGCTGGATGCCAAATTTTTCACTCTTTAATCTGGTCAGGGGATGAGCAGGATTGTACTACGAAGTCACGCTGCTTTGAGATTTATCAGACCTCTGTGTAAAAATAGAAAATCCCTGGAGTTTGCGAATCAGAGTTTGAACTTCAGGGGGTTCAATGGTAAATTGGTCTGAAATATTAGGGTATGTAGCAGCGGTTGATACTCGAGCGACTTCTGACTCTGGATTTAAACGTACTGGGGAAGTCGGGGGAGTTGATGAGGGCGATTTACTCTCAGAATGGTATTTAGATTTTGATTTAGGTGCCATTCATAGTTCAGGCCCTCCTTCTAGCGCCAAATATGTTGAAGCCCCGAAAATCAGGTCGAAAACAAGGGGGATACCCACCCGGTCCGGACCTTGGTTGGCAGCTCCTTATCCGTTTGGTATAGCGGGTCCGACTGGGGATAATGGGACCAGTTTCCCAATCTAAGGGGTGTGTGTGTGTGTAGAGTTGGATGATGCTAATCTAGGAGTATTTAAAGCTAATTTAATTCAAACTTCTAAACTAACTCTATGCTATTGTAATCTAATGAAAAACAACACAGCTAATCTACGCTAACCCAGGGTGTATTTCTTCTATTATGCGATCTAAAGAGATTTCAAACAATAACTAGTAATAAAGATCATTCAGCTATCATAAGAATAGAAATCAATTAAGATAAACCACTTTGCATAAAAAGTTAAGCAAAACAGTTGTGAACAGCATATCGCATAATAAGTTATTCATATATCAAACACAAATAAATGACTCCACCGTACAGAAGTGCCAAATGGTAACCCACACATTCATGCATTGACATATAAACAGCTGAAAACTGTATATCACTTTAAGAATATAAGCAGAAATGGTCAAGAGATAAAAGTACCATTTATGACTGGTTCCACTCATAAGCTTCAAGCAATAACGATTTATCTCTACTTGTTCTAACATCTACTAAGAGTACAAAAGTGCAACATCAGTAGCAGACATCAAATGCAAACATTGATAAATCTCGATCCATCCATTCATCAAAAACCCCCTCCGAGGGTGCAAAAGTGCATGTTCTGAGGACAAGTTTTTTGACAAATTTCTGGACCCTTCTCCAAATGCCTGAGAAGGGTTTAAATACTGCTAACTAATTAATCTTAATTACATAAATTTAGGACACAGTTTTAAATGACCGCCCTTCTACTAAAGCAAATTTATTTCTAAAAATTGAATCTAATTTCTAACCGTTTCTGTTTTTTCTCCTTAGTGCTGTAAGCAATGCAACATTCGCTTGGGAAGAGTCGGCTGGTCGTCTTCTTCTTTTGTTTGAGCTACGAAAATAGAAATAACGAGCGCTGGCACCACTTTCTGGCAAACTAGAAGATATTTTCAAAAATCTTCCTCTGGCTTGGTGTATTCACTGTGTGTATACTTGGTAATAACCCAAATTTCTCTCAAACTGATTCTGCTTTTGCTATTTCGGTTTCTAGCCTTGCGAATGACTGAATAAGTTAGGGACTTTTCTCTCTGAACAATTTTCTGTATTGAAAACTGCCTCCGTTCTTTGTTCCGGGCTTTTCTGGTGCGTTTTCCTTCTTTAGCGCCTTTTTCTTTTTGCTTTACCCAGTCTAAGCTTCAGGATCTTTTGTAAACATGCTGCTTTTGTGCGCCTTTGACTCTGAGTTTTGGATGGCCTATTGACATCAGTATCTGTTGAGTGATACTCTGGAATCTGTGGTCCTGTTACATGCGGCATCTGTTTGTGAAGGCATCTCTTCTCTGTTCTCCGAGCATTGACGCTTTCCCCTTTTCCTTAGATGTTTCCTGCACATTGCTTTATGTTATTTGTTGTCTTACAGTTTACGGAAAAGAAAAGAGTAATGATGAAAAGATTGACATGGAAGCTTTAAGCTCTAATGAATGCATAATCATGACACCCATAATGAACTGACTCTTCGAAAAACACAACACAATCCTTCTTGGATACTTTGGCGTACAATCATTAATTTCTTTTAAGGCGCGCGCCCAATTTTGGTCTACAGACAACTTTCCTTGAATACTGTGTCAGGAAATTTTTGCGATGGGTGATTTCTGCGACTCGCATCGCAGTATCGAGGATCGCGTCGTCAAGGTGTGTCTTCGCAGGAATTGATGATCGCAAACATCGCAGATTGCAACATCGCAAATCGCAACATCGCAGATCGCAAATCGCGCTTAGTCATCCAATCATTGTGTGCTGCTTATGCGATGTTGCGATATGCGACATCGCATATCGGCCGTCGGAGATTCCTTAAGTTTTTCATTTAAGAGTGCTTCACAATATATGCGATGCGATGAATTTCGCGTTGCTTCTTCGCAGCTTATTATGCGCATAGGAAAACGTTTCACTCTCTTCTTGTGATGCGATACAGCTTTAGGGAGTTTAAATACAAAAATTTTGATAAAATGTTTTTTTTGGATTTTTATTAAGGGTCCCCATTTGCTTGGTGTTATTGCTAATACCAAACAAAGAAGGGGGGTTGTTGGTGGCCACAACATAGACCCAGTGTCTTAATTGTTTCAACTTTATTTTGTTGGAAAATGAAGCATTCCGCCACAAACTTTTGAATATCTGATTTAAGGCCATCTCAAAAAAAATCCTTCTTAACCGTATGGTAAGTTTTTAAAAATCCTGAGTGCCCTCCTAAGGGAGAAGTGTGCAATTCCATAAGAATCTTTTGTTTTAGCTGGGAATTCTTACAGAGGTATAAGCGATCTTTGTACCATAACGAATCATTTTGCCAGCTAAATGTATCAGACGTACTAGAATCTTGTTGTAACTTTCGAATAAGTGTCTACACTCCTTCGTCATTCTTCCATTCCTCCCTTGCTTCATTTATCCAATCTAGTTGGATAATAGAAATGGCGCACAACAATGCGTCCACATCCTCATCCTTTCTTGAGAGTGCATCTGCCACCACATTTTGCTTCCCTTTTTTGTAGATGATTTCAAAGTCATAACCCAACATCTTTGTGACCCACTTTTGTTGCTCTTCAGAGGATAATCTTTGTTCTAAAAACTATTTAAGGCTATCATGATCGGTTTTTACCTTGAAGTGTCTTCCCATTAAGTAGGGTCGCCATTTCTTAAGTGCATGGAGTATTGCCAACATTTCCTTCTCATAAATAGCTTTGTGTAAAAACTTTCCCTTGATTGGACGACTTTCAAAAGCAATGGGTCTTTCATCTTGCATTAAAACAGCACCAATTCCATTTCCTAAACCATCACATTCCACAATAAAGGTTTTTGTGAAGTCTAGTGTAGCTAAGACCGATGCTTGGCACATTGCCTCTTTAAGATGTTCGAAGGCCTTTGTTGCTTCTGGAATCCATGAAAATGCATCTTTCTTCAATAATGTTGTTAGAGGTGCTGCTATTCTCCCATAATTCTTAACAAACTTGCGATAATACCCTGTCAACCGAGAAATCCTCGCAGATGCTTTATGGATGTGGGGATTTTCCATTCCTTAATGGCTTTAATTTTGCTAGGGTCTACCTTAACTCCTTCATGAGATACAATATGACCTAGATATTCCACCTCTTGTACTCCAAAGAAACATTTAGATCTTTTTGCATATAATTGTTTCTCCTCTAATAGTTGTAGCACCCTGTCAACATGTTCAACATGATCCTTCCAAGACTTGTAGATTAGTATATCATCAAAAAATACTAACACAAATTTTCTAAGGAATGGTTTGAAAATGGAATTCATCAAACCTTGAAATGTTGAAGGTGCATTGGTAAGGCCAAAAGGCATGACCAAAAATTCATAATGACCCTCATGAGTACTAAATGTTGTTTTCAGAATGTCTTCAGTCTTCATTCTGATTTGATGATATCCTGAACGAAGATCCAACTTGGTGAAGTAAATTGATCCATGCAATTCATCCAGTAATTCATCAATGACAGGAATGGGAAACTTATCTTTAATAATGAGCTTGTTGAGCTCCCTATAATCTAGACACATGCGCCATGATCCATCCTTCTTGTGCACCAATACTACTGGAGTAGAAAAAGAACTTTGACTCGGTTGAATTATACCAGCCTCTAGCATTTCTGCAACCATACGTTCAATTTCAGTCTTTTGGGAATAGGGATATCTATACGACCTGATGTTTGGAGGAACACTTCTTGGAATCAGATGAATAGCATGATCATGATCACGAATAGGTGGGAGACCTTTGGGAGTCTCAAATACTTTGGAATGATTGTCCAAGACTTTTTGGAGATCTGGAGAAATAGATGATTCCAATTTGGAAACATCTAGTGAACATAATTGTGCAATTACACCTCTTTGTTCCTTTTTTAGAAGCCTTGTCATACCATTAGAGCTGATTATCTTTCCTAGCTTCCCTGCAATACCCCTTAATTCAAATTCCTTTCCTTCCACAGAAAATTTCATGAAAAGTTATTGAAAATTAAAAGCTATTGTACCCAAGGTTTGTAGCCATTGGACTCCTAGTACAACATCAGCACCTCCCATTGGAATGGAAAGCATTGGGCTAGTCAATACATATTCTCCCACGGATAGCTTGATATCATGGCACTTTCCAGAGCAATTTATTGTTCCTCCATTTGCAACCATCACTTGACACTCTGGTGCTGGATATAAGAAGCAATTTAATTCTTTTGCTACCTTACAATGAATAAAATTGTGGGTACTTCCTGAATCAATCAACACTATTACCTTTTTCTTCTTGATTTCTCCTTCTATCTTGATGGCTTGAGGAGTGGTAATTCTTGCCAATGCATTACAAGATATGGTCGAATTCATTTCTTCTTTATCTAGGCTTTGTTCCTGGAGTATATCCTCTTCTTTTGACCTTTCTTTCTCCTTTTCTTCTTCCTCTTCACAATCTATGTAGAATAATTTCTTCGCAGCACACTTATGACCTTTAGTGTATTTGCTATCACAACTGTAACAAAGCACTTTTGCTCTTTTTCCTTCCAATTTTTGTGGTGTCAACCTTATAGGTTATGGAAGACTAGGGGCAAAAACACTTCCATCTTTATAGTTGTGAGTGGTATGCTTCCTGGTTGCCATAATTTTGCTTTCCATTTTTCTTGCTAACCTGAATTCCTTCTCTAATGAATCAGGTTCCCAAAGGAGAACATCATGTTGGATATTATATTTTAAAGTCCCTATGAACACATCAATCCTGTGCTCCTCTGGAATATTTTTTACCCTTATGTTCAATTTTTTGAACTCCTCAATGCGCTCCATTATTGAACCCTTTTGTTTGAGACTTATCAATTGGCTAAAAAAAGTGTTGCTTTTTCTATCCTCATAATGTGCTGTCAATTCTTCTGTAAAAATTTCCCAAGTGATAATTTGTTTACAAGAGCAAAGCCATTGATACCATACAAACTAATTTGGTTCCAAATATAAAGTTTCTATACGTATCTTTTGTGTGTTTTGCACATTATTGAGATCGAAAAATTGTTGAATCTTTAATATCCATGTTGTGGGATCCTTGCCATCAAACTTCCTCATATCGATTTTTGGAATATGGTGGGTCTTCGATCCCACATTAGAGTCTATGAAATCATAATTAACATTTCTTTTGTTCGCATCATGAGTTTCCTTTACTACCTTTTCACCATTAGTAAGTATTTCTTGTAGAAAATTTGTCAAATTTTTCTTCTAATCTGCCATGTCTCTCTTCAAATCTGTCTTCAAATCTACCATGTCTCTCTTCAAATCTGTCTTCAAATCTATCTTCAAATCGTCCATCTTAGCTTCCATGCCCTTTATCTTAGCTTCTATTAGCTTTTGTGAGAGTGAAATTTGTTGCACTTGGTCTTGTAATTTTGATATATCATGTAGCATTTCTTCCTCTTCTTCATAAGTCATGCTAGAGCTTTCAGGTTGCTTACTAGGTGTTTGCATTGTCTTTCCTCGGGGCATCAATTACGGATAATAATGCTCTACTATGCCCTTTGAATTCCTTCAAAATAAATTTTCAAACCAAGGTTAAGCAAAATTTAAAAAAAACTCTACACACCTTTTTTCACTTTGTAGGAGCTCGATATTTCCTCTGATGTATCTCTGTACTTTCAGATCATCTAGTCCTGAAATTACAACTTGCAGTAGCCCTATGTGTCCTCTTTTCAATGCCACCAGTGTGATCCAAATTGGATTCTCCAAGGAAGAGTTCTGCGAAATCTCCCACAGTGACCTGATTATAGATTAGTTCAGTAGAGAAAACTTGTACAACGTGCCACAAGTCACTGTTTCTACCTTTGGCTCTTAAAATTACATATAAGAAACTACAGTCCGTACTCTTTTTGTAACTTCTTACAAAATTTCAATCCGATGCCCAGAGAGAAAGTTATGATGATTTTCCCCAGGTCACCTGTTTGGAATGTAATTCAGTAGTCTGCAAAAAGACCAACTTCCTCAGATCATATCTCTGCAAATATAGTGCGAAAAGCTCTGAAATTCGGATCCGAGATTCATCGCGATTTCTTCTCAAATGGGTTTTTTTTTAACTTCTGAAACGTCACAGAAAAAAAGTAGGGAAAATGCCACAATGACCTGTTTGGAGCAGCGAAACCCTAGAATCCAAAGCTATGATACCAAATGTTATGAAACCAACTCAAGAAAAAGATAGAAAAGATAAATCAACGCCTTAGAATTCATCCTCTTCGAGGGGGCAACCTCCTTTACATTACATAAATGAAAAATTCTTCCATGATTCAAATGAAAAACCTCCTTTCTATATATAGGAGCCTAAGGAGTCACAATATAACCTGTTAGTGTCAGTCTTTGCAGTCTTCCTCCAGTGATCAAACATGCTCTTATAAAGTGATTTTAAGGTGTCAAGGTCAAATTTTATCATTTCAGTGAGTCTTCAAGTAAAATTTGGTCACTAGGTATTAGGTTTAGGGTTTTCTTTTACTCCTTTCAAAGTTGTCCAAATTTCGGTCCATGTCACCATTCAGATGAGTGTGCCATCATTCAAAGGGTTGTCGTCATCATGTCAGGTTCCATTGGGTCATTTTACACCTTGTTCATGCTTCAGTTGCGCCTAGGTAAGGTTCATTTCCCTCTCATAGGGTTTTGGAGGTGATTTTCTTGGATGGTCAAATCATCAGTAAAACTTGTATCCTGATGTTCATATACCTTCCCCTATCCATAATGTACCTTATTAAACACTTCCCATCACTAAAATCCCCCAAATTCCTCATTTTCGCACAAACCCTAGTTTCTTGCTACAACATGACAATTTTCTAGGTTGGGCCTATGTTTAGCCCTTTTGGACCCCTTCCCCTCACTCAATTTCTGAGATTCCACTTTCCCCTACTTCCTAACATCCCTCCCTATTTCCCAATCTTTTCTCAAGAATTTAGAAGCCCCTTATCCCCTTCATTTCACTTCATTTTGACAAATCCCTTGTTCCACACACCGGGATAGGTTTTACTCCAATGATGTTTCTGAGCAAGAAAAGATTAATTTTGGAAACATGAGAGAGTTTTTTGTCCACAATAGGCCAAGGAAGAAAAACCGTCTTCACTTTTTACACAGGTGTCATGGTTTTAGAGAAATGTCAAAAATAGAGTTGCCTCGGGAGAATTGATGCACCTCTGAAGTGACCTTGGAAAAATCAAGCTTTCTCCTAGCTTGGTTCACCAAATGACTTTCTTGATGAGTAAAATTATAAGTATACATAAATAGATTTCCAATGAGCTATCATGAGCTCAATTTGGAGTTGAGGAAGCCCTTCAAAAGTTGACTGTAACAACACTCTGCCTTTAGGCAGCCTCATTTTGAACAGTCTCGGGAGATTTTATTTTTGATAAGGAAAATGAACTAAAAATTTAAAAATTTCAGTTGGGTTGGAAATTAGACTCAAATACCTTTCCAACAAGCTATCCCACGCCTAATTTGGACACCGGGAGGGCCTCCAAACGTTATCTGCAAAACGGCGCGGCGCACCTGGATAGTGGCGCGGCGCATTCAGTGGTCCGCACCTTTAACATAGGAAAAGTGCGGTAAAGTCCACTGGATACATGACCATTAGGTCCGGGACCGCAAGTAATACACAGAGGAAGTACGGACCTAGAAATTTTTGAGCAAAAACAGGCTTTTCTGCCCAATGCGCCGCGCCACTTGGCGCGCGCTTATGATTGGAACATCTTCTGGAGGAAAACTTTATATTTTTGGGTTTTGTTATGATAAATTATGCATGCTCAGGAATGGCCGAGAGATTTCATCAAGTTCTGGGTGGCCTAAAGGGTCAAAAACAACTTGAAAATGGCATTTCTACCACTTTTTCCACACACAGGAAGCAGTGTTGGGAGAACTGACTTTTGGAGGGGCAAATGGAGGCCAAATTGAAAAATTCCACTTGGGTTGGAAAGTAGACAGGCAGGGCTTTCTAACAAGCTATCTTGGGCTCAATTTGGACTCTGGGAAGGGCCTAAAATTCAGCTCCAAAGTGGAGCGATGCATACAGGTTTCAAGCGCGGCGCATAGAGGATTTTTGCCTATTTTTCACTCAGCAGCTCAGAAATTCGCCCAGTTTTGACTAGTTTTACTTTTTGATGTAATTATTGATCTATCTTGATGTAACTTGATGACTATGATGTAATTTTGGCACATATTTACTTGTTCTAGAAGATTAATTCACTAAAAAGTGAAAATTAAATGAATGAATCAGTTTCCTAGCATATAGGGGTAAGTTGTTTAACTACCTAGATTTCAGTTCCTTGTTTAAAATTAGTTCAAACAGCTCCTAGAATGATGAGCTCGACCCCTAGAGGCAAGGGAATAGGTTTGGCTTGTCTATATTATGTAATTTCTAAGTCATTTTTAGGGTTGGATACTTGGGATTGCTTGGCACTCTATTGTACATTTCATTTCTGCAATTTTGGCAAAGGAAAGACCAGGGTTTTGCAGCACTTGTTGGGATCCATGTGGCTCTATGTTTTGATGGTGTGTTTCTCTATGTATTTGTAAGTTCACTAATGTTTATGTGTATCATTTTCCCTTCTCTTGTCTTCTACAATTAAACAAATGAGTAATTAAGGTAGAATTCAATAGATTGCTATGCTCTGCCTTGAAATTTTGTTTAATTCTTCATGTTTTCATCTGTTTGAGGAGGACTCTTGAGACATTCTTGCCCTCCTTAGCCCCTCATCGGTCTGATCCATCCATTCATTCAATCCAAAGCATCAAAATGATTGCCTTCCTTGCCCCAATCAAAACTCTGCAAAAACTAGTCCTCATCCCCGGACCCAAAATTTGCTTGTCCCTTTTTTCCAACAAAACCCCCAAAAACTCAAAAAAAATCCTTGTACTTCATACCTAGCCGAAAATTAGTTTATATTTCAGTCATCTCAAGCCCAATAGATTATCTTTCGCTGAGATTGACCCAGAGAGAGCCCTCTCCTGTCCTTGTAGGGTTAGCTACGAGGCTGAGTGTGGTTTGATGTGGACCTAGGACCTTGTCTTTTCAGCCTGAGGCAAATCTAGGCTCTAACATAGTGGTGACCATACTGGGGAAGAAAATAGTTTTCTTGTTGATGTCATTTGTTTTATAGTTATAGACGGAGCCTGAAGTTATGCCAGGTAGCCTTCGAAACGCTTTTTCTTTGCATTAGCGGAAGTAGATAAACGCTGCTTCAGTCAATCTCCAGTCTAGCTTGTAAATGTGACATCTAACTTGTTAATTGCCCCAGTACATGTATCAAGTTCAGATTTGATTGTTGATGGTGGACAATGATCAAACATAAGAAGGCTGAAATCTTTCACCTGGCAACTCCATTCACTGAAAAATCCAGAAATCAATGCTTCATGGTGACTCCACTGCAGGAAGATCAGTAGCTTTAAGATTTTCAAGATGGAATGGGTTGCAAGAAGATACGCTCCCATGAGCTGAGATCACATTCCAGGTTTTCCAAATAAAATTCCCAAGGTAGATTAGCAAAATAATTTGCCTATGTTTAAAGATGATGATAGGAAGGATGTTGCCTTACATCTGGTTAGATTTCACATACATATTCGCAAGTTGAAGGTCGATTTTCCTGAAGATTGCTTGATGAAGATATTCATGGACACTCTAGAAGGTGAAGCCCAATCTTGGTATGAAAGTTTGTCGCCTGCTTGTATTTATTGTTTGAAGGATTTTCATGCCATGTTCTTTGAAAGGTATAAAGAATATTATCCATCATTAAATTTAGTTCAGAACTGTTGCAAACATGCTTATAGTTTTATTGAAAGCCTTGAGAAATATTATGAAGATGATGACTTCATGGATGATGAGATCATGGAAGCCTTGTACGAGAATCCATTTCAGCAACATGAAGAGAACCTAGAGGATTCCCATCAAGATGCTCAGGAAGCTTTGCAGCAGGATCAAGATCTTGGTACAATGGAAAATGATGAAATAGAAGGTTTTGTTTCAGATCTATCCATAGAGGAAGATGATATGCAGGAAAGTCAAGTTTCGATTTCAGAAGGTGATAAAGTCAAGTAAGCTATTTCAGATCTAGATTTAGATAGTGACGATCAAGAATACCTTGTGCTGAATCCCATGAAGGAGAGCTCTGCTATTGAGATCGTTCTCAGTTCATTAAAACACAGCCTTCATGAGGAGGTAATCCAGTCAGTCCATGAAAAACAGAATGAGATCTTTGTTCGAGTAAGTGATAAATCTTCTTTCAATAATTCAGTGATAAATGATAATCTGATTGCCATGTCATATGAAAACAATTACTGTTTGAGCAAAAGAAAACAAAAAGCATTATCTCCTTTGTCTGAAAATGAGATAGATCAACTCTTGAAAGGTCATGTTACAGCCAAAGCTAATGCAGGTCTGCAGTGTGCACATGGTCAAGAAAGTGTTGGTGAAATTTCTTCCACTTTTGAAAATAATGATAGTCCTGAAATTACCTTTATTGATCAGCAAACAGATAATATTTTCTTTCATGAATATGATAAGGCTGTCATGTTTGATGATCTTGAAGATTGTTTTTTGTTTAAGAATGACCTAGACCATGAAGTTGAGGAATATGAGCTTGAGAGAGACAATATGCCAGGATTTCACATGGTCAAGGAACCTATAGCTAACACTTAGATGGCAGAAGCACATACCTCTCTGTGCATTCGTATCCCTCGGAAATCAATTGTTCTTTCAGATCTAAATGGAGGGAGTACTTGTATTTTTGCAACTAGATCTCAAGATAAGCCAGTGCTTCAATATTTTCAAGATCCCTTCGGCATTCTTATGCAAGAATTAGAAAAGATAAATATTGCTTGGTTCATTATCATAAGCTTTGGTTTCAATGGTTATTTTGAGTTGCCTACAGGTTCATCGTTCTGCCTGCTCGAGAAAAGTGAGAGTAGAAATTTGGTATGTAGCCATCTGTTGGATTGGTTACATTGGAAAGCTCATTACACATGATTGTACATATTTCATTAGTATGCAGGTGGTTGTCATCATGATATGAAATCTTGATGGACTGTTGCCCTTCAATAAGCTTTGTAAGTTCTTGTTTTAGTTAAGTCAGTCATGAGTCATTTGTGAGTCAGTTTTCAGTCTTGTTGTTAAGTTAGTTTGTGTTGGTTTTCAGTCATGCATTTTAGCTTGAGTTTTTTACTCCATTGCCTAATGGATGAAGGCACTTGTCTGCTCTTCCAAAAATCTGTAGTTCTTGGCACCTCCATGGAGCTACCATCCCCATTGGAGCCAATGTTAGTGTCAGTCTTTGCAGTCTTCCTCCAGTGATCAAACATGCTCTTATAAAGTGATTTTAAGGTGTCAAGGTCAAATTTTGTCATTTCAGTGAGTCTTCAAGTAAAATTTGGTCACTAGGTATTAGGTCTAGGGTTTTCTTTTACTCCTTTCAAAGTTGTCCAAATGTCGGTCCATGTCACCATTCAGATGAGTGTGCCATCATTCAAAGGGTTTTTTTCATCATGTCAGGTTCCATTGGGTCATTTTACACCTTGTTCATGCTTCAGTTGCGCCTAGGTAAGGTTCATTTCCCTCTCATAGGGTTTTGGAGGTAATTTCTCTTGGATGGTCAAATCATCAGTAAAACTTGTATCCTAATGTTCATATACCTTCCCCTATCCATAATGTACCTTATTAAACACTTCCCATCACTAAAATCCCCCAAATTCCTCATTTTCGCACAAACCCTAGTTTCTTGCTACAACATGACAATTTTCTAGGTTGGGCCTATGTTTAGCCCTTTTGGACCCCTTCCCCTCACTCAATTTCTGAGATTCCACTTTCCCCTAATTCCTAACATCCCTCCCTACTTCCAAAATTTTCTCAAGAATTTAGAAGCCCCTTATCCCCTTCATTTCGCTTCATTTTGACAAATCCCTTGTTCCACACACTAGGATAGGTTTTACTCGAATGATGTTTTTGAGCAAGAAAAGATGAATTTGGGAAAACTGGGAGAGGTTTTTTTCCATAATAGGCTAAGAAAGAAAAAATTCCTTCACTTTTTACACAGGTGTCATGGTTTTAGAGAAATGTCAAAAATACAGTTGCCTCGGGAGAATTGATGCACCTCTGAAGTGACCTTGGAACAATCAAGATTTCTCCTAGCTTGGTTCACCAAATGACTTTTTTGATGAGTAAAATGATACGTAGACATAAATATATTTCCAATTAGCTATCATGAGCTCAATTTGGAGTTGCGGAAGCCCTTCAAAAGTTGACTGTAACAGCGCTCTGCCTTTAGGCAGCCTCATTTTGCACATTTTGACCAGTCTTGGGAGATTTAATTTTTGATAGGGAAAATAAACTCCAAATTGAAAAAGTCCAGTTTTTTTGGAAATTAGACTCCAATACCTTTCCAACGAGCTATTCCATGCCTAATTTGGACACCGGGAAGGCCTCCAAACGTTATCTGCAAAAAGGCGCAGCGCACCTGGGTAGTGGCGCGGCGCATTCAGTGGTCCGCACCTTTAACGCAGGAAAAGTGCAGTCAAGTCCACTGGATACATGACCATTAGGTGTGAGACTGTAGGTAATACATAGAGGAAGTGCAGACCTAGAATTTTTTTAGCAAAAAGAGGCTTTTCTTCCCAATGCGCCGCGCCACTTGGCGCGCGCTTATGATTGGGACATCTTCTGGAGGAAAACTTTATATTTTTGGGTTTGTTATGATAAATTATGCATGCTCAGGAATGGCCGAGAGATTTCATCAAGTTTTGGTTGGCCTAAAGCATCAAAACCACCTTGAAAATAGCCTTTCTACCACTTTTTCCACACACAGGAAGCAGTGTTGGGAGAACTGACTTTTGGATGGGCAAATGGAGGCCAAATTGAAAAATTCCACTTGGTTTGGAAAGTAGATAGGCAGGGCTTTCCAACAAGCTATCTTGTGCTCAATTTAGACTCTGGGAAGGGCCTAAAATTCAGCTCCAAAGTGGCATGATGCATATAGGTTTCAAGCGCGGTGCATAGAGGATTTTTGCCTATTTTTCACTCAGCATCTCAGAAATTCGCCCAGTTTTGACCAGTTTTACTTTTTGATGTAATTATTGATCTATCTTGATGTAACTTGATGACTATGATGTAATTTTGGCACATATTTACTTTTTCTAGAAGATTCATTCACTAAAAAGTGAAAATTAAATGAATGAATCAGTTTCCTAGCATATAGGGGTAAGTTGTTTGACTACCTAGATTTCAGTTCCTTGTTTAAAATTAGTTCAAACAGCTCCTAGAATGATGAGCTCGGCCCCTAGAGGCAAGGGAATAGGTTTGTCTTGTCTATATTATGTAATTTCTAAATCATTTTTAGGGTTGGATACTTGGGATTGCTTGGCACTCTATTGTACATTTCATTTCTGCAATTTTGGCAAAGGAAAGACCAAGGTTTTGCAGCACTTGTTGGGATCCATGTGGCTCTATGTTTTGATGGTGTGTTTCTCTATGTATTTTTAAGTTCACTGATGTTTATGTGTATCATTTTCCCTTCTCTTATCTTTGCAATTAAACAAATGAGTGATTAAGGTAGAATTCAATAGACTGCTATTCTCTGCCTTGAAATTTTGTTTAATTCTTCATGCTTTCATCTGTTTGAGGAGGACTCTTGAGACATTATTGCCCTCCTTAGCCCCTCATCGGTCTGATCCATCCATTCATTCAATCCAAAGCATCAAAACGATTTCCTTCCTTACCCCAATCAGAACTCTGCAAAAACTAGGCCTCATCCCCAGACCCAAAATTTGCCTGTCCCTTTTTTCCAACAAAACCCCCAAAAACTCAAAACAAATCCTTGTACTTCATACCTAGCCTAAAATTAGTTTATATTTCAGTCATCTCAAGCCCCATAGATCATCTTTCGCTGAGATTGACCTTGAGAGAGCCCTCTCTTGTCCTCGTAGGGCTAGCTACAAGGCTGAGCGTGGTTCAATGTGGACCTAGGACCTTGTCTTTTCAGCCTGAGGCAAATCTAGGCTCTAACATAACCCAGCCGACCTAACAATAATGATATAAAGCCACAAAAATAACAATAGAGGGACTCTATGGGGCACAATAATAACAATATGGGGACAATAGGGGCACAAAAAATATTAATAAGGGATACAACTACAATAGTAATGGGGTAATCACTAGTATTATAGGGACCCAACAGGTGTGTACAAGGTGACCTTGCTCTCATCAATGTCCTTAAGCACCTTAACCTTTGCCCCTACGTGGAGGGACTTACTTAGGAAATTTAGTAATGGGGTCAAACACCTCAACTTCAATGTCCTCTGTATCTATCCCAAGATCCTCATCTTCCATTGGGCTATCCTCAATTTATTCCTCCTCCGATTCATGGTTAATGGTTTTTCCCTTTTCTTGAGTAGTGGGATTGTCCTTCGGTAGGTTTCTCCTAGGTGACGCATGCAGCAGTGGTATCGCGGCCTGCTTTCCTTTCTTGCCTTTCGCGCTTTCCTGGTTCTGGGTAGGCCTTGTTCTAGGAAACCGTGGTGACTTAGGTATCTCTCCAACCTTTGGAGCAGTTCCCTTTGCTTCCATAGCAACCTCTGGCACAGCCCCTCCGGTTGTCACTACTTCCCCAATATCTACAGTTTCTGCTGGTGTCAACATGACGCTATTCAATAGTTCTTGTGTCTCCTTTGGTAATTACTCAAACGTCGAACTCGCTATCTGAGCTTCAAAGAATTCACGGTTCATACGCATCTGAGAGCTCAACAACCCAATGCTCAAAATGCCAACTGTTCTTTGTTGGGTAGCCACATGTAATTTATAGACCATTTTGAATTCAAATCAGACCGTTCCCCCCAAAATCAGTTCATTAATGCTAGATTAGCAGTAGATTTTCAAGGATCTTGCGCATAAATTTCATCTTAAATGTCGCCCCCTCACTCCATTTGGTTGTTTTTTCGTTGTCAAATCATGAGCAGTGACTTTAATGGTCACTTTCTAGCTGACCTGCATGATTTTATCCCAGGTAGCGCAGCCTTCTGCACGCTCTTGTGGTCTCTGTGACATCTCCTCATTTCGTGCAGTTTCTTCATCACGCAGTTCCCCGACCCGGGCAGTGTAGTTTGTAGTCCCACGCTTCCTTTTAGATGCCTGGAGTGCTAAGATTGTGCTTCCTTCATATAGTCACCTAGCTGGATCACCAGTGTATGGCTTCAATCGGCTACCATTCACCTTTCCTGGGAAGGACTCCCCATTTAACTTAACCAACTGAACTGCTCCACCATCGGTAATCTCTTTGATGAC
Source organism: Pinus tabuliformis (assembly GCA_031772625.1). Classification (NCBI taxonomy): domain Eukaryota; kingdom Viridiplantae; phylum Streptophyta; class Pinopsida; order Pinales; family Pinaceae; genus Pinus; species Pinus tabuliformis. The sequence goes on along the minus strand of CM062820.1, from coordinate 1,695,876,895 downwards.
ACAGGGCCCCAGCCAGTGCCTCCTAAATTTTCCTGGAAATTTACCAAACTTGTTTTCATATAGCAAAACCAGATCATTTACGTCGAAGGTGCACAATTTAATGTGCCAATCATGTCATGCCTTTTTGCGCTCCTTTTGGAACTTCTTGATGAAATCCAGCTAGAAATCGGTCCTCCTCAAGCTCTGCTAGCTGTGCGAGCCTCTATTCCAAGGCTCCGTGGTCTGCCATTCCTATGATTTCCGCTATGCACAAGCTAGGTACAATGTATTCCATTGGCATCACAGCTTCTATGCCATACACAAGTCTGAAAGGAAATTGGCCAGTCAACTTTTTGCAAGTCGTTCTGTAGGCCCATAGCACCGCTAGTACATGCACATCCCAGTCACTTCTCTGAGCATTACATACCTTTGTTAGTGCATTCTCTAGTATTTTATTGAATGATTCCATCGTCCCATTGGCCTGTGGGTGATAAGGCGTGCTCTTCTGATGATACACCTGAAATTCTTCCGTCAACGCGCTGATTGTTTCATTCAGGAAGTGTGTATCGCAATCGTTCATCAAGATATTTGGAAAACCAAATCTTGTCAATACGTATTCAAAAAGAAACTTCGCTATTGTTGCGCTGGTACAGTCCTTCACAGGCTACGCCTCTACCCACCTGCTCAAGTACTCTATCACGGTGATGATGTACCTCGCACCTATTTTCTTTCCTGGGGGCTGAATTGGCCCCATAAAGTCAATCACCCATTTCTCAAATGGTTGTAATGTCACCTGCAATGTCAATGGAATTTCATCCCTTCGCTATGGCCTGCCAGTCCTTTGACATGCATCATAGGCCCTACAATATGCTTTCGCATCCTTATGCACAGTTGGCCACCACAATCCAACATGTAGAACCTTCTTCGTTGTCACTTTTCTTGCATAATATCCTCTTGCAACTCCTACATGAGCCTCTGTGAGGATGCTGCTTCACTCAAAGTCAGGTACATAGCGTCGCAATATTTCGTCCGACCCCATTTTGTATAGATGTCCTGCAATGACGGAGAAGTCTATTGCATGCACTACTAACTCCTTCTTCTGCTGGCTTGCCCTTCTGGAGCAGTCCTCGTTGTCAAGAATTGTATGATATCTTCAAAGTGACTGTCGATGATGCGTATCGCAAAGAGTTATGCGTCAGGCAGTCCTTCTTCCAAATTAGTGGGCTCCTCTCCTATTTCAATGTGCGACAGATGATCTGGTCCCGCATTCAATCATCCAGGCTTCACAATAACTTCAAAATCATACTCCTGGAATAATAACAACCACCTGTAGATATTCCCCCCCAACACAGGCTTATTAACCAAGTATTTTAACACAGAATGATTCGTATACATCTTAAAATGTCCACCCAACAAGTAGTGCCTGAACTTTTGGAGCGCATATACCATGGCTAGTCCTTCGCGCTCTGAAGTGGAATAGTTCTTCTTAGCCTTGGACAGCTTCCTGCTCGCTAATGTTATAGGATGGTCCAATTCCCCCTCACGCGCCTATGTCAACATGACCCCCAGCGCGATACATGAGGCGTCCACGTGCACATGAAATTCCTTCTTCCAGTCCGAAAGGACTAGTATTGGAATAGTGACCAATTTCTCTTTCAGCGCATCCAAGCTCTTCTGGAATTCATCATTCCAACAGAACGTAACATCCTTTTTCAACAACTTCTCCATGGGCACGGTGATCTAGGCATAGATATTGATGAACCTTCTATAGTATCCAATATGCCCCAGGGTCGCATGCATCTATTTCACATTCCTTGGTGCCTCCAAGTTGATTATCACTGTGATCTTTGTGGGTTCTACCATTAATCCTTGTCTGCACACCACATGCCCTAGCAGGATCCCAAAAGCGACACAAAACAGACACTTCTTCAGATTGAGCGCAATCTGGTATCTTCAACACATATCTAACATTAAGCGCAGACTTACCACATGACGCTTGACTAATCCAAACACTGTCTAATCATCAAAGTACACCTCCAGGAACTTATGAATGAAGTATTTGAATGTCGGAATGACTACGCGCGAAAATATTGTGGTGCATTCTTCAGCCCAAAAGGCATTACAATATACTGAAAACATCCCCATTATATCACAAAGGTCATCTTGCTTCTATATTCAGGCGCCATTTTGATCTGACAATACCCAAAGAACCCATCAGTGAAAGTGTATGCTTCTTGGCCACCTACATTATCTAGGACTTCATCAGTGAACGGAGTCGGGAAGGGGTCATGCACGCAAGCATCATTCAACTTCCGGAGATCCACGCATATCCTTATTTCTTATTTCTATTTATTTTCCTAAACCACTATCGGGCTTACCCAATCAAACTCCTATACTATTTCAATAATTCCTCCCACGGGCATCTTATCCAACTCAGCACGAACCCTTTCCTTATAATTAGGATTAAGGCGGTAAGGTCTTTGTTTTACATGCTTCACATATGGTTTCAGGATGATCTTCATGACACCCAGGTCTCCTATTATCCCTTTTAGATTAGAAAACTTTGTGGGGAACAAATCCTGATATTTGCGAAGGAGCTCAGCGACCTTGTCTACTATCACATCATCCCAATAGTCCCCAATATTTGCAAATTTTGGTTCTGCCTATTTGCCAATGTTGACCTACTTGGTTTTCAGCGACGTGGTTATTTCAGGATCCTCTATCTTCAGACCTTCAACCTCGCGGTGACCTTCAGTTTCCGGAATATCAATTTTTCGAGGATCCTCATCTTCTTCTTCAATGGTCACGTTATAGCATTCTAGTGCATGACTAAACTGGGTAGTCCAATCAGGTTGGATCAGGTCCAAAGGATCTTGTCGTATCCTAAATATCGCTTCTTTAACCTCCTGTAGCATCGCGTCAATACATTCAAACCCATCCTCAAAGCTGAATGTCATTAAATATCCTTAGTGCAGGATGTCCCATTCTTCCGTTCCATGGTAGAGTTCGATCTCCAAGTACCAATTCATTGGTATGACGCCAAGGGTATGAAAAAACAGATGCACCCATTCAAGTTGGGGCTCCGCGCCATAAGCCTTATTCCATTTAGCTAGGTGGTCACGTAGGTCATCTCTTCCATCATACTTATCTGTCATTCACAATTTTGGTTGCCCAAAACATATTCTCAACATCCTCCTATAGTCATGCCAATCACTGAAAGTAACCTTGTGTGTCCCCCACCATCTTGCAGGCGTAGCGCGCAGTACCCAGTCCAAGGCCTGGAAGTGATGTTTCTCCAGTACTTTTTCAAATGCATCCAAAAAGAAATCAACATCAGTTAGCCCATCATAATGAGGCAGATCCCTGACTTCGAATGACACACAACACAGCGACTTTGTCATCCTATTGCAATGCAACATCAAAACTTCATGCAACCGGTTCTACCAATACTCCAATTCTTCATCTGATTCTGACGTGCAGGAGCTTTCGCGATCCCATGCAATGCGTCTGTCCACTATTGGATTCACCCAATCCTGGTCTTGCATCATTATCTTGTAAATCTAGTCTAGATCTTCATTTCTTTCATAATCTCGGACTGGTTCTGTATAGCATGATCCCTTCACGGGATCCAGTGGCACCACTACATGGAGTGACTTGTTTTCAAATGTCATCTTCCACTTCTTCAGGTTGATTACCCCATTCATGTCATTAGCCCAATCGATTCCAAGGAGTGTAGGGTAGGATTTCTATCATCCACAATCTATATTACCTCAAAATCCACCAGCGTGCTTGCACCCTCAATGTCAACTGTGACCCCTTGTAGCCTCCCCATTGGGATAATTTTCTGTTGATTCACCATTCTTAATTGTATCAGAGACCACTAGAGTGCAGGTCTCCCCATTCTCTCCCAGGTATGTTTTGGCAAAACATTCGCATCGGACCCCAGATCTAGGATAACTTGGTCCATCTCATATTCCCTTATCTGTGAGGTGAGTCTCATCTCCCGCCTGGTCCTTGCCTTGTGCTTTCCAAGCTTCCTGACCATGCATGGTTCACTAGTAGCACCATCCTTACCAGCACATCGAATGATTAGTTCCTGCAGGCCCTTCACAGCCTTACTATCAAGGAAAACCCTTATGCAGGTCTCCAAGAACTTGGTAATCATGGACGGGTCCATTTCTTCAACTAGTGTCTCCTGAATTCCGGAGGTAGAGGCCTCAGTGAAGCTTTCCTTGCTTCCACAAACTTTTCTTTTGCATGCTCCAAATCAAATCCAGTCTCCTTTTCTGGTGCTTTGCAGACCCATACACCTTCTGCAGGTTGCTCCCTTTATCCTCTCCAGTCATGGTTCCACTCCGTAGCATAATGTTTAACTTAGGTTCTTCCTCATGAGGATCAGCCCTCATCATCTGGAGTTTTTGTGTCGGCTACGCCCCCTTTTCGTGAATCGTAGCTAACAATATTGCGTAATCCTTAGTTGCATGGGCAAACTGAGTACATTAGCAGCATGACAATCGTGTCGGATTCGGACAGTCCCTTGTGTAGTGTCCTGGGCCTCCGCAATTGTAACAAATCAGCTGCCCTTGGCCTCTCCCAGGCCCTCCTTCCCCTTGACCTTGGCCGTGCCCCTAATACTCACCCCATGTTTCCCCAACGCCTTGGTCTGGAGGCCGCATTTCTGTTTGCACTCTGTATGCAGGTGTCCTATCCATCATCAATTCATAACTTCGACAATTGTGCTCATCATGGCCTACTGATTGACATAAATTGCAGAACAGTTGTTGCGGTGTTTGTGCAAATTTTTGTAGCAAATGGAAATTATTAGTCATATGTTTCCCTGCTACCTGACATATAGCACACCATAGTGTAGGCCCTACACTTGGCCCTGCCGCGGCCTTTGATTGTAGAGTCATTGGTCCTCCTACTACAATGTAGTTCATGAAAACTGGGTAGTGATCCTTGTCATGCCCCTAACCCTTGCATTTTATGCACCAAACCTCTTCGCACGCCTTCGGCCGAGCAGTTCTGTCCTGCTTCAGATTTTGCATTTCAAGAAAAAGGTTTTGCAATTGTGCATGAATCTGTTAAACCCCCATATTTGGATCTTGCATCGGTGTTTCATACAGTCTGTTAGGACCCTATACTACTAGTGCAACCCCTTATTTTTATTAGTATAACCCACTTATTATATTGATGTACCCATGTAGTGCCCATATTGTTACTATTGTTCCCCATAGAAGCCCACTATTGTTATTATTGTGCCCTTACATTATTATTGTTATGTCGGCTCTGATTATGTTATAACCCCTTAGACTCCTATATATATAAAGGAGGTATTTTCATTTGTATCATCCAAGAATTGTTCATTTATGTAATGTAAAGGAGGTTTCCCCCTCGAAGAGGCTGAATTCTAAGGCGTGGATCTATCTTTTCTATCTTTTCTTGAGCTCGTTCCATAACATTTGGTATCAGAGCTTTGGATTCTAGGGTTTCGCTGCTCCAAACAGGTCATCGTGGCATTTTCGCTATAACGTTTTTTCTTTGATTTTTCAGAAGTCGCAAAAAAAACCCATTTGAGAAGAAATCACGTTGAACCTTGGGTCCGAATTTTAGAGCTTTTCGCGCGATATTTTCGGAGATATGATCTGAGGAAGTTGGTCTTTTTGCAGACTCCTGAATTACACTCAAAATAGGTGACCTGGGGAAAATCGTCATAACTTTATTTCTGAGCATCGGATTGAAATTTTGTAAGAAGGTGCAGAAAGAGGACGGATTGTAGTTTTCTTTTATACAATTTTCAGAGTCAAAGGTTGAAGCAGTGACACGTGGCACTTCATACAAGTTAGCTCTACTGAAATAGTCTATCATCAGGTCACTGCGGGAGATTGTGCATAACTCTTTCTTGGAGAATCCAATTTGGATCAGACTGGTGGCATTGGAAAGAGGACACAGAGGGATACTACAAATATCAACTTCAAAACTTAAATATCTGAAATTACAGAGCGACAATCGTTTCAAGATCGAGGTCCTAAAATCAAGAAAAAGCAAGATGAGGAAGTTTGATGGCAAGGATCCGGTAAATTGGATACTTCAGATGGAGCAATATTTTGATCTACATGGTGTACCACAGTTACAAAAGGTATGTATTACATCTTCATATTTAGAACCGGATCAATTTTTATGGTATAAAGGGCTTTGTTCTCGTAAACAACTTGTTACGTGGTCAATTCTCACGGAGGAAATGATAGCACATTATGAGGATACAAAGAGCAACACCTTCTTTAGAGCAACACCACAACAATTGGAAAGAGTAAAAGGGCTTTGTGACATATTGGAAAGTAAAATTATGGCAACAAGGAAGTCTACCCCTCACAACTATAAAGATGGAAGTGTTGTTTCTCCTAGCCTTCCACAACCTACAAGGGTTACACCACAACAATTGGAAGAAAAAAGAGAAAAAGGGCTTTGTTACAATTGTGATAGCAAATGCACTAAAGGTCATAAGTGTGCCGAGAAGAAATTATTTTACATAGAGTATGAAGAGGAGGAAGAAAAGGATCAAGAAACATCAAAAGAAGAGGATATATGCCAGGACTCAACCCCAGAGAAAGAAGAAATGAATCAGACCATATCTTGTAAAACATTGGCAAGAATTACCACTCCTCAAACTCTCAAGATAGAAGGACATATCAAGAAGAAAAAGGTGCAAGAAGTGAAAGATCACATCGAGAAAGAAGAAATGAATCCAACCATATCTTGTAATTCAATGGACAAATTTATCACTCCTCAAACTATGAAGATAGAAGGACACATTAAGAAGAAAAATGTTCAAGAAGTGAAAGATCACATCGAGCATCAAGAAATGAATCCGACCATATCTTGTAAAGGACTGGAAGAAATTACCACTCCTCAAAAGATAGAAGGACATATCAAGAAGAAAAAGGTTCAAGCAGAGAAATATCACATCGAGCATCAACAGCAAGTTCTCCAACTTTTAAAGGATAACGCCACTTCGGTGCAAAATCAAACGAAACAACAGGTAGATCAACATCGTAGTGAAAAATGTTTTGATGTAGGTGATTGGGTATTTTTACTGCTACATCTCAAGCAAGCTATTTATGAGAAGGAAATGTTGGCAATACTACATGCACTTAAAAAATGGCGACCTTACCGAATGGGAAGACTCTTCAAGGATGACGATGTGGAAGCATTGTTTTGTGCTATTTATATTATCCAACCAAATTGGATAAACGAAGCAAGGGATCAATGGAAGAAGGATGAAGAAGTAGGGCCACTTATTCAAAAGTTGGAAAAGATCCCAATTCATGCAATATTGCCAGAAATTGAAGAGGAAGGAAAAATCATATTGGAACCTGGAGCAGTCACAGAAACAAGAACCCAACAGCTACAAAATCAATCAATTTCAGAGTATCTCATCAAGTGGAAGAACTTACCCACTGAATATTCCACATGGGAGGACAAGAATTTTATACAGAAGCATCAAGAACTACTCAAGCGTTGAGGACAACGCTTTTTGAAGGAGAGGGGCATGTTAGGACCCTATACTACTAGTGCAACCCCTTATTTTTATTAGTATAACCCACTTATTATATTGATGTACTCATGTAGTGCCCATATTGTTACTATTGTGCCCCATAGAAGCCCACTATTGTTATTATTGTGCCCTTACATTATTATTGTTATGTCGGCTCTGATTATGTTATAACCCCTTAGACTCCTATATATAGAAAGGAGGTCTTTTCATTTGTATCATCCAAGAATTGTTCAATTATGTAATGTAAAGGAGGTTGCCCCCTCGAAGAGGCTGAATTCTAAGGCGTGGATCTATCTTTTCTATCTTTTCTTGAGCTGGTTTCATAACACAGTCTCATTTCAATCTCCAAGGCTTCTGCCTGAGTCATAATCTTCTGTTGTGACAGCGCAACCCTTAGGTGAGGCAAGAGTGAAGTCATGAACCATTTGCAGTGCCATCAAATTCATATTAGCTTCGCAGATTTTAAACTTCAATCTCTGATCTAACTCCAAAGGGGTATCACATTGTTTCATTGTGATTTCCTTGAATCCCACAATCGACTGTGCTTCAAACTTAGGCCTACTGAATTCTTTATTCAGTGTAGTCTGGATCTCTACCAACGTAGTTGCCTAGTTGTCATTAGAGTACTTGATGTACCAGGTTATTGCATGATCCTGCAAAGCACTAACCAACGTCGCCTTCTTCATGTGATCATCTGCGATGCCATGACCTTTCCATATAGCCTTTATGACGAACCAAAATTGGTCCGGGTCCTCATTCCCTATGCCCTTGAATTAAGGTAGTTTTACGGAGTTCGACATATTGAACAGTGTAGGTGGCGGTGGTGTGGGTGATGGGGTGAGTGGTGGAGGCGAGGATGGAGGTGGTGTGGATGGATGTGATGAGGGTGGAGGTAGTGTAGGTATCCACGGGAACCCTTGTCTTATCAACTAACTAGCACTTAGGTTAGAAATCTATGGTGTTCCTTCGTTGTCACTTAAAGGGGGTCCAATCGGTGGGCTATACTCAAGACCTTTTCTTCCTCTATCCCTGAAAGGTTTTCTGCTTCACGTATCTCTAAACATCAAGGTAACCATATAACCCGTTGTTCACACAAGAGCATCTTAATCCATGTATTCAGTGATTTTAAATACTTACCTCGCGGTCCTTTGAAGAAGCGGCACTCTGCTTCACTATAACTGCCATAGGTATCGACCGCGAACTCGGTTACAAATCCTCCGATGATGCGGTTGAGCCAATGGTCGACAGCGCGCGTGATCTTATCTTCAGAAGCTTCTAGCCTCCTTACTAGCTCCAGTGTCTAAACAATTGGCTTGTCAAACCTCCACCTTCCTTAATTGTCTGCCAACTTCGCGATCCACTCGTATAACTCAACCGGGAAGGAACAGAAGAATATTTTGTGTATTTCTGTGTACAGGTATCTATCCACCACTGTTCTTTCGAATCATGGATCCTTGTTTTCTTGTGCTATGAATTCATGGATCTTTCTATCGAACCAGGTTTCAATTTCTTTCTTAGTTGGATTCCAATGATACAACATCACACATCTTTCATGAAGATCCCAGTCCCAGCAATGGAACCATTTTTTGGCTTGATGGGCCCTGACCTAGGTTCATCGTTAGTCAACCAAACAAATCCTTACACTACTGGCCCTTTCGGCATCAGCCCGTGGAGCGTGAAAAAAAGTCTCACCCGAAGCAGTATGGGAGGATGCAGGAACCAAGTTTCCGCACCCTGACATGGTCGTGATGTCGATCCATACTTCTTGATCCTGCCTTCATGCAGATCAATAAGCTTTTAGGGCTTATTGATGTTCCTTCTCTCCTGTCCTTTAGTACCTCCACGATGGTACCCAATTGATCTTCACGCAACCATAACCCGAGGTACAGGAACTTACGTGCCTCTATGACTGCATTACTGTATAATTTCCCAAGTTATTTTAAGTTTTACCTAATATACCATGCATTTACAATTACCTTCATGTAATACTTTGTTCTTTCTTGCATTCATTTAATAGATATAATCGAATACATTCGCGCATTAAATAATCATTATAATGTAAACCCAAATCGTATCATAATATAAACAGATGCATTAAACAGAGACAAAATACACAGTGATTTGCAAAATGTTTCTCTTTATTGATATCTCAAGTTCAGGACAGACTCGATCCATCTTATGCACACAGCTGTAGGGGTTTGCGCACTCAGTTGTGTACTTCCACTCTAGGCTTATGTGCACTTAGCTGCAGAGCCTCTACCTATGCTAAGACCAAATAACACTTAGAACTTCTTACCCCAAAATCCTTCTTACCTTCTACTTCTTACTACCCTCTTAAACTCTTCTAAGACTCCCTTTTTATACAATCCCATGGTCCGCAGACCATGGGTAGATCTTTACAGCCGACATGAGACTTCACAAAACAAGGGAGGACAACCCTTTGACCTCTTCACGCTCCGTGACCACAAATTGCAGAGGCTTTACATCTTTATTACAAAATTTGGGCCTTCTGCCCCAAAACTGGCTCTTGGCGGAACCCGTTCCCAACATTTAGTGTAGTGTTACACAAAAATATCGTCACCATGATTATTTGTAGTCATTATGGGTCTATCATCACTTGTACTATCCTCCTAAGCAAGTCTCAGACATCAGCTCTTCAAATCAAGCTTTGGAAATGAGAGAAAGACATTAAAAATCAACGTAACTCTGGTTCCGCACTTTCTCTCATGGTCACCTACGGTCCCGCACCTTCTATGTACAAAAGCTGCGGACCTGCCCGCTCTGTCCCTAACGGTGTAGGTGCGGACCCCTGTGAAAGTCAAAAGGCGCAAGTTTTATCTTAAAAAACTCACTTTGGGTTAATTCTAGAGGTTTCTAGAAGGAATTTTGACGTGGATTGTTCGCTCTGAGGTGGTTCATGCATCCCAAAAGAGAAGGAGCTAATCCCTTGATGAGAGGAGCTATCCCTTTGAAGGAGGGCTTTATCCCTTTGAAGGAGGACCTAGTAACCTCCCTCCATTGCACTATAAATATAGGCATTGGGCTGGTTGCTAGAGAGGTTAGAAGCTGAACATTTTTGAGGGTAAATGCTGGTGAAATCAAGACTTCCTAGTTAAGCCTAAAGAGGAGAGATCACATACCTTTTTGGTTTCATTGGGGAGTGAGTGAAACTTGCCAAAGTAGAGGAGACTTCTTGCTAGACCCTGGGAGGAGCTTTTACAGTGTCAAGGCAAAGGTTGTAAGGTTCTTCTTCTTTTGAATTAATACAAACAAACTCATTTTTCTCAACAAGTATCTTATGTTATTTGTTTCATGGACTCCTTGACTTTCATGTTAAATATGTTTTATGAAATTGGCTTTTCAGGTGCTATTTAATTTGTTTGCCTTGTTTGTGTTTGCAGATTCGCGAAAAGGAGCTCATTTGGATCGAAGAAGCGAGGGCATCCAAAAGCTTGTGTTGGACCTAAGGTAGGCCCTAAAAACACTTGTTTGCTATTGTTTATTAAAGCATATTTAGAGAAAGATAGTGTCTGGTTGGTTTGCTTGTCATTAGGTCTTCTTTAGATTCTAGGAAGGTCTATCTTGTCCACAAGATCGACTTATTCCGTGTGACAAAATGGCGACCATACTGGGGACTTGATTGTTTTCCTTGTTTTACTTTGACCTGAGAAACTCTATTTTTGTTTCTGTTTTTGGCTTGATGATTGTGGGATTGGGTGGATTTAGTTAATTTTGAGTTAGTTTTTATTTTTCATAGTTTTGGGAGAAGTACGCACCCTCTAAGTTAAGCACAGTGCGTACCTGTACACGCTTTTGCTTTGTGCACAGAGCGTGAACGCACCTGTGTAAACAGGCTGCCTGCGTACCCTGTCAAAATTTTGAGAAATTTTAAATTTTTCTCTTTTTTATCAGTTTAGAATTTGTTTATAGGTTTTATCCATTGCCCAGACCTGTGTGTACCCTATCAAAAACTTTCCTTGGATTGATTTCACTAGTGTTAGGGTTTTAGGTGAAATTCCTAGGAGTTTTGCTTGTTGGGTTTGTTTTTCATTTTGGTTGTGTAGTGGCTCTGAGCTTAGAAGCTGTAGGGACTTCAGATCACTTTAGTGTCTACCAGCCTTCTTATGAGTCTGACCATGTATGAAATCTCCCCTTGTTGAGGAATCTGCTTTGTATTTTCTCATTTCAAAACTTCGAAAAGCTTGTGTTTGAGAGTTTGGATTTTCATTTTCAAAAAGAAAACGAAATTGGTTGTTCTTGACTGATTTGTGATTCTACATAAATTAGTCCTTAGCTTGCATCTAGCTGAGTAAAACATACTTAAAAAAGACTTTTAGTAGGCTTTGACTTCAAATAGGTTTTTGTAGTTTGTAGCTCTCAAAGTTAGTCATTTTTATTAGTTTTAGGTGTTTTATTTACAAAATATAAAAAAAAAAAAAAAAATCTCTTTTGGAAAAGTTTGTCTTTTGTAGTGTTTGAGTGCTTTGAAACGAAAAGGGAAATTTTTGTGAAATAATTATTTGTCTCGTTTTGAGTGCTTTGGAAAGGAAAAGCTCTTCTTTTAATTTGTTTAATTGAGAAAGATTTGTGTTTACAAAGTATTTGCATTCTCGAAGTCTTTCTTAGTTTAGAAGTTCATCGAAGAGAAAAAGATTGTTTAGATCATCTTAGGTTCATTTTTAGTGATTTTGAGTCGAGTCTTCATACCACGAGTTTCATCTCCACACCTTTGGACTTAAACAAAAACCACTAAAATTAACGCTTAAAGTAAAATTCACCTAGTAACATTTTTATTTATAGGGATCTGATACACCAACTTAGCTTAGGCTAGTGTCTTGGAGTAGGATAGTAATTAACTCTCCAAGACAGTAAAAACAAACAAGTAGCTGTATCTTGTGGTGGGGAAGAAATCCAATTGTTGCATTTATGCTCTAGGAAAGCTCCTCTTAAAGGAGAAGCACGAGATCGTGTCCGAACCAGTGTGGGAATCAATCCTTCCTCATTGGGAATGGCGCCAGATATTCACATATTAAAAACGGTAAGCCTCGGATTAACCATTGTCGAGGAGCCTGGGGTCACTTGTTGGTAAACCTTGGATTATGTCAAGGAACCTTCAAGGGGATTGAGCTTGCTACTCTGCCCTTGCGTGCGTATCGTATCGTAGACTATTCCCCCAGGTGTATTTGTCTCAGTTGGTAACCTTAGTGGCCATATTCTTTAGGACTCTTCCTGAGGTGACAGTGGTGGGAAGATCCCACTGTACCTGGAGCATACATCGGCTAGACTCACTTGGATTTTCTGGGGGGTTCACTTCACTCGAGACGGTTAAGTGGAGGAACTTGTGCCAATCTATTCATTAAGCAGGTTGCCGGGGTAACTGTTCCAACCGCCATTTCTGTGCTGAACTCTGCGACGTTGGATTTCATCACCAACTAGTGTTTTCGGTCCAGAAAGTTACTGTTTGTGTGTGTTTTGATCTCCTAGATTCTTTAGGCGTATGATTCAAATTTGTTTGGTTCTTTAGAGACTTTAGGTGCTTTTCTTGGATATTTTACTTTGTTTGCGTGTGAAGTAGTTAAAATTCTTTAACTGTGGCTGAATTACCAAGACAGTCCCATAGAATTCGGGGCCAGTCTCCTGAGATTATAAACGTGGCTGAGTTACTGAGGAAGTCCCGTAGACTTCAGGGCCAACCTCCTGAGGAAGTACAGAGCCAACTTGAAGGCTTAAAAGTCCTCGTAACTCCTAGAGATAGTAGAGTTGGGTCACCGTAAGAAGGAGAATTTTCTTTGATTGTACATCCTGATTTTCAAACGCCAATAGCATAATATAATCCACAGTCAGTGTCTGTCTCCGAAATCGGTGGTAGCTTTTCATCTACTAGTGATATAGGTGAAGAACCCGAAATATCTGAGCCTGAAAGTGAATTTGCTGCTACTCCGACATCGGGGTTTGTTTCTCCAATTTTTAGTGGTCCTGATTCACCTAGGGTAGAAAGAGTAATCACTCAAGATCTTCGTTCTGAACTTATTTCTATTGAAGAACTTGCTCCGGAAGAAGAAGAAGTAGGCATCCCTATCCCTGAAAATCAACCTGTTATTGAGCTAAGGGAGCGTGAATCAATTTTTTACAGTCCACCTAGGAGTAGTTCTTGGTATCTTTCTTTGACTAATTATTTAGAAAACTCAGGGTTAAGTTTTTCACCACCTCGTGCTCCTTATCACTCAACACCTAGAGGTTTTTATACTCCCGTAAATATGTCAGGACAGTCGTCCATGTTTACTCAATCGCTCGAATCTTTTTTGTACGGCGGTCCATCTGTTCCCTCTGGGTATCAGTCTCTTTCTGGTACTTTTTTGGGAGCATCTCCTCAACCCATTGAGCAAGGGTTATTAACTGGAAGCAATGGTGCGAAGCTGTTGAGCGTAGAAGACATTCTTATGATGTCACGTTCTATTCCCAATCCTCAACCTCAAGGTGGCCAGTTACCGCCTGGGGGGCAGCCTCAATTAACGCCTGGGGGGCAACCTCAAGGTACACAATTTGCATCTGGGGGGCAACCTCAAGGACAGTACATACCTACGGAACAGTACGTTCCTCAAGGTCAACCCCATACTCAATATGTACCCCAAGGTCAACCCCAGTATCAATTTATACCTCAAGGTCAACCCCAGTATCAGTATGTGCCTCAAGGGTATCAACCCCAAGGTCAATACTCGAACCAAGGTTTCCAACCACCCCAAGGTCAAACGTATGTTCAAGGAACAGGAAATGTACCTTTCAATTATCAATCCTACCCTCAACCCGGTTATGGTCCTCAATATTCTCAACCAGTTATGGGTCAGTACCCCGGAATGAATATAGCGTGGGATCCATCGCAAACCCAACAGGTGTTGTAGCCAAGTGTACAGTTGTCATCTCAAACTGGACAACCCCTAGTTTCTGGTACACCCCAGCAACCAGTCCAGTCTAACATTCAAACTTCTGTACCTTCGGTAGTTTCTCAGCCTGGGCCTAGTACACCTCGTACTCTGCCTCAAACGACTGCTACAACTGCCGCTACATCTGTTCAATCTACCCCACCTACTTCTGGAGTATCGACAACTCCGATTTCTACTGTTCCTGTATCTACTCCTCAGACATCTTTACCACCATCTAGATCTATGATTCAAACTTCAGTTCAGATGCCTGTAGGACAACCTGGTTTAAGTACGGTTGTCACAAGTCAACCACAATTCACCTATCAACCATACCAGGGACAGTACCAATTCGGTCCTGCTGTCCAGCAGCCAATTTATCAGTATCAACCATATCCTGGGTACACTTATCAACAACCTCAACAACCCCAGTACGGTCTGGTTAATCCTGGTTTTCTGGGAGGATACAATATCCCGAACGCGATTCCTATTCCTAGTTATCCTGGATATCCTCCTCCTAGGGCTGGTCTCATGACCCAGAGTTTTAGGGATCCTAATCGGCAGTTACCGTTTATCGCAACTTTGGACTTACCTGACTTGTCGCGCCTAACGAACGATCCCATTAATTATCTTCCGTTTCTGCCACCAATGCCGAATAAGTTGCCCAGTGACATTCCCAAGTTCGAAGGTAAATCAGGAGAGGACCCGTCGAACCATGTGATGACTTACCACCTCTGGTGTGCATCTAACTCCATTACAGATGATTCAATTTGTCTTAGACTTTTCCAGCGCACTCTAATTCGTCTCGCATCCAAGTGGTACATTGAGTTACCGCGAGGCACTTTTTATAATTTTAGTCAGTTAGCTACCTCTTTTTAACTTATTTTCAGTTGCCAGCCTGATATGACAATGGCATGGAATTGTTAACTTCGCTAAAACAATCGACGTCCACGTACATTTCAGATCATATTCATGAGTGGAGATGTCGATGGCGTTTAGTGAATGTATTTATTCCGGATCAGATCTTGGCTGAGTGGTTTGTAAAATCTTTGTTGCCAAAGATCACTGAAGATGTTGCTAAAGCCGGAGTGGTTACTGAGGAGCAAATCATTGCTCAAGCACAGTACCTTGACTTGGTATATACTCAGTCGGGTACGTTGCACAAAAAATCCCCGATCTTCCCAAGCAAAATCAAATCGCTGCAGCTCCTTCGGGATCTCATGCCGTTGATGGTATGATTGGCATGGTTAACAGTAAAAGTAAGAAGAAGTCTTCCAAGAATTCTTCTCCTATCATAACCTTGCATGATTCCCCAACAGGAGATTCTTCTGCAGAGATTTCCGTCGATATTCACGTTGTAGAGTCATCTACAGCCAAATCAAAATCGGTGGGAAGAAGAAAGGAAAGAAGAAGAATAAAACGGACAAATATTCAAAGGAGAAACCTGAAAAGGCGGAATCCAATGACGAAAAATGCAAACCTCGTTATCCTTGTCTCATTTGTGACGATGAACATTTTACAAGAGACTGCCCTCATCGTGCAGAGGTTGCGAAGATTGTCAAGGGTTCCCAAACTCCTACTGTTTTGAAGGATCCTTTTCCGGCTCAAGACAGCAAGATGATAGGTTCATCCTCGAGTGCCAATGAAGAACCCATATTGATGATGTCCCATGTTAGGATTGCGACTCGATCGCAAGATTATGTTAGTAAGAGTCCTATTGATGGTAAAGAAGCAGAATCTTCTCATTCTAATCCATCAACCTCAACTCCCGGTTCCGATCCACTACAGATCGAGAAACCTAATCCAGACTTGGTAATCAAACCACCCACCAAGGGTATACTTCGAAAGTCAGCTTTCAATCCACATGCGAGAGCGGCTCAGAATTATAACATTGTTGAGGATTTAGTTGTTTCACCCTCAGCAATGTCGGCTTTGGAAGTGCTGCAATCATGCCCAGCACAACGTAAATTACTTTTGTCGGCTATAGGAGCTGTTGATGTTCAGGATCCGAACCTAATAATTTTCGATCTAGAAAATAGTACACCGCGTTTGCCTCATCAAATGGCTTTCCAGATTCCAGTGATAGTCAAAAACAGGCCTATTCATCGGACTGTAATTGATGAGGGAGCCTCAACGTGTATTATGGCGATACAGTGTTGGAGATCGCTTGGTTCTCCTTCACTAAATCAATCCCCGATGATTCTAAAGGCCTTTGATGGCCGTGGGTTTCATCCTTTTGGCATTCTACAGGATTTGCCTATAGGGGTTGAAGGAAAAACCGTTAGTCTAGATGTGGAGGTGGTTGATGCCCCTCTAGACTACAACCTTCTCTTGGGTTGAAGTTGGTCTTACGCTATCACAGCGGTCGTTTCATCGGTCTTTCGAGTAATAAAGTTTCCACACAATGGAAAGATCGTAACAATAGACCAGCTGGCTTACTTTTCATCCGACCCAGCCTCTTCGGAGAGTATTTAGCATGTTGGTAAAACGACTATCCCATATAAGGATGTTGGAGTAGGATTAGTTAAAGATGCCAGTTTACTGGGACCTTTTCCTTTTCCTCCAATCAATGCATCATCTTCATTTGCAACCATTCATATGATTACATCAGACACCATTATTTATGATGATCCTTGGATCATTCCTTCTGAATCTGAGATAGACTCATTTGGTAATTCCATGCCATTGAGTCCATATGAAATTGCCTATGAAGCCGTGCAGTCGTTTGCCGACCTGTGTTCAACCGAAAATGACTTAATGAATGTGGTCCGTGAGGAATCACTTTTCACATCAACCTCGGATTTAACTATGTTTTCTGAACTTGTTCACTCTGATGAACAAATTCGTGAAATCCTATGCGTAGATGATTTACCATGGGAAGATCTCCATCACAGATCTTCGTTTTTATTGAGGATGATCGTTTTGAAAATGATTTCTCATCAATTTTTACAACTGAATATGTCAAGGAACCTCAGAATCCAATGAAACATCCCGATTCAGAGTTAAATTTGGGAAACATCTCTCGAACTATTCCTATTGACATTTCGGTTAAGCCCGGAATTGTTGAGAACATTCATATAGGTGCCTCGTGTACAGATGACGAAATTCAATTATATAAGGCCCTATTTCAAGAATTCCGCGACGTGTTTGCCTGGTCCTATGAGGAAATGCCAGGAATTGGTCCCGCGATTGTTGTTCATGAGATCAAAACTTACTCGGACGCTAAACCCGTCCGGCAATGTTTGCGTCAGATTCACCCACAAAAAGCTGCTGCAATTAAAGCAGAAGTTTAAAAACTGTTGAAAGCAGGTTTCATTTATCCGATCCCGTTAACAGATTGGGTATCGAATATTGTTCCGGTTAACAAAAAGCAGGGAACAATAAGAATATGCATCGACTATAGGGACATTAATCAAGCCTGTCCAAAGGACAATTACCCAACTCCCTATATCGATCAAATCATTGATGATTGTGCCGGCAGCGAAATATTCTCCTTTATGGATGATTTTTCCGGATACAACCAAATCAACATTCTACCTGCCGATCAACCAAAAACGGCTTTCATTTGTCTATGGGGGACATTTGCTTATTGCAAATTACCTTTTGGGCTTAAGAATGTCGGAGCAACTTTTCAAAGGGCGATGTCTTATGCGTTTCATGACATCAAGCACATTGTGCAACCATATCTCGATGATTTTCCTGCTCATTCATTACATCGAGCTGATCACCTCATCCATTTACGAGCAATCTTTATGAGGTGTAGACATTATCAGATTCGGTTGAACCCACACAAATGTGTCTTCTGTATAGAAACGGGTCGATTGTTGGGGTTTGTAGTTTCGAAAGCCGACATTCGCATCGATCCCTCGAAGGTCGAAGCTATCATCAAATTGCCTCCTCCTTCGAGTCTTCGCCAACTCCAAAGTTTGCAGGGGAAAGCAAACTTTTTACAACGATTCATTCCTAACTACGCCGAGGTTACAAAGGGTTTTACCCGGTTGTTGAAGCAAAACACTCAATTCTATTGGGATGAGATAGCTCAGAAATCTTTTGATGCACTCAAACATGCGTTGACCCATGCACCGTTGTTGCATCCTCCCAACTACAACCAGGATTAATTCTTGTATCTCGTTGCTTCTCATTCCACCATTAGAATGGTCTTAGTTCAAGAAGATGAATTAGGAACTGAACATGTGATATATTACCTTAGTCGAACGTTAAATCCAACTGAGCTAAAATACTCACATGTGGAGAAATTGGCATTGGCAGCCGTCCAAGCTGTCCAACATTTTCGTCACTACATTTTACTATGTAAAACTACAGTAATTTCGGATTGCAACCCTATGATCTACATTTTGACCAAGCAATTGCTAGGGGGCAAGTACTCTAAATGGATCATTATCCTACAAGAGTTCGACTTGGAATTTGAGAAATCTAAGTCTAAGAAATATTTAGTTTTTGCGGAGTTAATGTGTGACTTCCCGCGTGCTGACACGGAAACTGTGGCGGAGGAGCCCATTGCGGATGAATCCTTGTTTCTAATCAGCACTTTAGATCCGTGGTATGGGGATATCATCGTTTATCTCCAGACCCAATCCTTTCGGCCGGAAATTTCAAGGTCAGAACGTCGGAAAATTCGATTCCAATCCCAAAAATTCAGAATTATTGGAGATACTCTTTATCGCCGTGGGACGGACTCTGTTTTTCGACGTTGCTTAACTCACAATGAAGCTGAAAGGGTTCTAAATGACTATCACTCTGGAGAGTGTGGCGGTCATATGTCTGGATATGCCACAGCCCAAAAGATATTGCACGCTGGCTACTTCAGACCATCTTTATTTAAAGATTGTATTACGGCGGTCCCAAAATGCCAGAACTGCCAGATTTTTGATCGTAAGATGCGCGCTCCACCTGCTCCTCTCCACTCTATAATTGTCGTTGGTCCTTTTGCCAAATGAGGTATCGATTTTATTACATGTAACCCTCACTCGGCTGGGGGGCATGCGTATATCATCCTTGCGGTAGATTATTTTACTAAGTGGGCCAAGGCGATACCTACATTCGAGGAAGACAGCAAGACAGCTGCAATTTTCGTGTTCAATCATATAATTGCTAGGTTTGGTGTCCCGCAAGCGATAATCACTGATCATGGGCATCATTTTCGAAACGTTATGATGACCGAACTTACAGGCTAGCTTGGTTTACGTCATGATAGTTCAACCCCTTATTATCCATAAGCGAATGGTCCGGTTGAGTCCATCAACAAAGTTTTAGTTATCATGATTCGACGAATCATTGGGATTCATCGGTCGAATTGGCACAACATGCTATTTTCAGCACTTTGGGCGTACCGAAATTCAGTAAAAACATCAACAGGGTTCACTCCTTTCCAACTAGTCTATGGTTTGGAAGTCGTGTTACCCATTGAATGCGAAATCCCGTCACTGCAAATGGCCATCGAGTTACTTCCAGCCACTTCCGAAGAGGAAAATCGTTTGTTATACTTAGCTCAATTAGATGAAAATTGACGTGATGTTGCATTGGCGATCGAGACTCACGCAAAACGAATGAAAGCTCAGTATGATCGAAATGTGACCCCTCGAAATTTTTCGGAAGGAGATCTAGTCTTAGTGTATGATCAAGCTAATGATAAATTAGGCGCTGGAAAATTCGTTCCTATGTGGCATGGTCCCTATGTTGTCAAGCGAAAGCTAGCCAATGGGGCTTATGAATTGGTAGACTTTGATGGGGACTCTTTGGGTAAATCCAGAAATGGCCTTTACTTGAAGAGGTATTATGCTTAAAAGAATGGGTATGGAGATTTTTAGTTAGGATAGTTTTTCTTTCTAGCTGGTGTGTTTTAGTTTAAACAGTGTGCTTAGCTTAGAGAGTGTTTTTTCGTCATTATTCCTGCTTATCTTGGCTTTACTCTTGATATTGCAGATGTCGATGCCTTTCCAAACATACACTGGTTTCGCTGATGGTGCTTGTCGTAATACACGGAACATCTCTTCCGCAGCTTGGGTTATCTATTGGCCCTCTGACGAGTTAGTATCTATGCATGGGGTAAGCCTCGGTCAAACAACAAACAACATTGCCGAGTATAGTGCAATGATTGAGTTATTGTCTGAATCTATTTCATTTGGGATTCGGAGTTTGATAGTGAGGTTAGATTCTGAACTCGTTGTATTACAGCTTAATAGAGTGTATGCCATTAGAAATCCAGTGTTATTAAGATTATTTTTGAGAGTGCGTCTCTTGGAACGTGAGTTTGATTACATTGAATATCAGCATATTCCAAGGTCTTTAAATACATTAGCAGATGCAATTGCTTCTCGAATGTTAAATAGACATTTGCAATAATCATACATGTGAATTTAAAATCATTCCATAACATGATTTACAAGATAATCCGGTAATAGTGATATATATATATATATAGGAGTGTGTCAAAAAATACATCGTCCTCGATCATAGGTTGAAAAACACCATATGATTGGCAAAAATGATAAGTACAAAAAACAAAAATGTCACATGTGCCCACAATAGGCGATCATCCTATCACTGGTGATGATCTCTATAAGAAACCACTGCACGGGCCACCTTGCAAAGGAACCTCCTAAAAGGTCCTGGGACTCCAATCACATAGCGCTGAAGTCAACGAGGAATGTCGTCTATAGTGGTCTCAGGAATATCTCCTATCAAGCACTCGAGATGACCCTCCAACTTGGCCAAAACCTCTGCTGATTCGTCCTGTGGGGCTGGCGCGGGTGCAACTGGTTGCCTCCTCCCGAAAGGCCGAAGAGCGGTTGGTCACTGTGGACCCACATCTGCATTTGAAATTTTTACTATCAGTTTTGAGACGATGAAAAAATAAAAAAAAAATTAAAATAGGAAAATGTTGGAAAGGATTTTACCTGACTCGTCCCACTGCTCTCCTGGTGGAAGAGCCATGTCTGGGTCACCATGAAAATCTATCCCAGCTTAAGGGAAGTCCTGAATGGAAAAGACCTGGTTTTCCAGCCATTGGAAATACTCAGGTTTGAATCGAGCAACCTTTGTCCTCTCGTCCGGGTGACGGGCCATGACTGTGACCCATCACATCAGTTTGGGCTCTCGAGGAAGCCCAGCTCCAACAGTAAGGTGTTGTGGGATCAGCATAGGAACCCTCTCCAGGCCAAAACTCATGACCAAAGCCCCATAACCAAATGTCTTTAGTCATTCGTTCTTGGCCTTGGTCAGTTGGCCTTTCACATTGGCCAACACGGCATCGCACAAGTTTAAGATGGTGCCTCGAAAGCAATCAACTGCCATACGCATCTGGGATCCGGTGGCAATATGTAATGCGGCAGCTCCGCAAAATCTGGTGACAGTAAATGCAATCACCATGAGTTCAGGACGGGATATGGTCTTTATGTCTATCCCTTTGTCTCTAGCATGGCTGTTGTAGTACTCTAGCCGGAGGCTATCGACAGACTAGCCACCTGGCCTAGTCCCGTGCAGAGTCAAGTCTTCGCCTCTCTTAGGCAAACCAGTCAAGAAATAAATGTCCGCCGGCTCGATTTCGAGCTGGTGGCCGCCAATGAAGAAGCACTGGTCCTGTATGCTCCATCTGTCAACCAGCCACTGTAGGAAATCCACCTGAGCCCTCATGCCAGGTGTTAGTGTCAGTCTTTCCAGCCTTCCTCCAGTGATCAGATATGCTCTTACAAAGTGATTTTGAAGTGTCAAGGTCAAATTTTGTCATTTCAAAGAGTTTTCAAGCAAAATTTGATCACTAGGCATTAGGTCTAGGGTTTGCTTTAAATCCTTCTAAAGTTGTCAAAATGTCGGTCCATGTCATTATTCAGCTGAGTCTATCATCATTCATAGGGTTTTCATTATCATCTCAGTGTCTAATGAGTCATTTTACACCTTGTCCATGCTTCAGTTGCGCCTAGGTAAGGTCATTTTCCTCTCCTAGGGTTTTGAAGCCAATTTCTCTTGGGCGGTCAAATCATCGGCAAAACTTGTATCCTGATGCTCATACACCTTCCCCTATCCTTAAAGTACCTTATCAAACACTTCCCATCCCTTAGATCCGCCAAATTCCTCATTTTTGCACAAACCCTAGTTTCTAGCTACAACCTGGCAATTTTCTAGGTTTGGCCTGTGTTTTGCCCTTTTGGACCCCTTCCCCTCGCTCAATCTTTGGGATTCCACTTTCCCCTACTTCCTAACATCCCTCCCCACTCCCAAAAATTTCCCCAAGAATTTAGAAGCCCCCTATCCCCTTCATTTCGCTCCATTTCGACAAAATTCATTGTTTCACACATCGGGACAAGTCGCACTCAAATGATGTTCCAGAGCAATAAAAGATGAATTTTGGAAAACGGAGAGAGGTTTTTGTCCACAACATTCCAAAGAAGAAAAACCTCCTTCACTTTTTGCACAGGTATCATGGTTTTAGAGAAATGTCAAAATTGCAATCGCTAGATCCAAGGAGGTTGGCCAAAGCACAAAAACGAAGAAAAAGGTCCGACCCCCTCCACATCTTGGCTGAGGCTTCCTTGAAGGAGCATGGCACTAAATAGCTCAGCCCCAGCACAAATTCCAAGAAATTTTGAGCATTTTGGGTGATTTTTGGTTTTTAAGGCAAAAAACAGGTTTTTCCGCTTGACGGGTCTCACCCCCCGCGCGACTCTTTCACTTGGCAACTCTATTTTCAAAAAACTCAGCATTTCTGGATTTGGCATGAAAATTTACACATGTTCACCCATTTCCAAGAGATTTTATGAAGTTTTGGGCCTCCTGAAAGTCAAAAAACAAGCAAAAAATGACTTTCTGCCACATTTTTGACACACAGAAAGCAGTCTTGGGAGATTGCAATTTTGGAGGGGCAAATGACAACCAAATTCAGAAATTACAGTTGGGTTGGAAAGTCGACTCAGAGACCTTTCCAAAACGCCTACTCTTGCCTCATTTGGACACCTGGAAGTGCCCCAAAAGTGCCCTCAAAGGCGCACGACCCGTCAGGAAATGGCGCGCGACCCATCAGGCAAATTTCTCAAAATTTCAGTGTACAGCTCAGCAAAACGCAGTTTTGACTGTATTTGATTTTTTGGAATGGATTTTCATCCTCCTTGATGTAAATAATGTAATTTTATGACACTTTTACACTTATGTATCTCTTCTAGAAGATTCATTCATGAAATAGGTGAAAATTAAATGAATGAATTGGTTTCCTAGCTTATAGAGGCAAGTTGTTTTGACTGCCTAGTTTTTAGTGCTTAGTTTAGAAGTGGTTGAAACAGCTCCTAGGATAGTGAGCTCGACCCCTAGAGGCAGGGAAAGATGTTAGATGATCTATATTATGTACTCTCTTGCTCATTTTCATGGTTGGACTCTTGAGGGAGAAGCTCTTATTGTATTATTCACTGTATCTCTGCAATTTTTGGCAAAGGAAGACCAGGGTTTTGTAGTCCTTTTTGGGATTCTTGTGGTCACATGTATTGATGGTGTGTTTCTCTTTGTACTTGTAAGTGTGTTATGTGAATCATTTCCTTACTTTTCCTTCTGCAAATTAGGAAAATGAAGTGTTAAAGTAGAATTGATGATTGTCATGCTCTGCTTTTAAGTTTGCTTAATATCAATGTTTTCAACTGTTTAAGGGGAATTCAAGGTTATTGCTTGCTCTCCTTAACTCCTCACCAGTCATTCTCATCCATCCATCTCTATCAAAGGCATCAATACTGTTTCCTACCTCGCCCCAAAGAACTCCCTGCGAAAACTGTGTCCAATCCCCGCACCCGAAATTGCCATTCCCCAATTTTCCACCAAAACTTTAAAAATCCCAAATTTAAACCTCTTGATCAGTTTACTAGCCTAAAATCAGTGTTTTATTGGTCATCTCGCCCATTGAAGATCTTTACTGAGATAGACCGGAGAGAGCCCTCTCCTGCCCTGTAGGGCTAGCTACGAGGCTAAGTGGTTTGATGTTGCCTTGAAGTTTACCTTTCTTAGCCTGAGGTGAAATTTCAAGCGCTAACATATTGGCGACCATACTGGGGAGAAAAAACTTGTTTGTGGGTTGATGTGTTTGTTTCATAAGTCTTAGACGGAGCCTGAAGTTATGCCAGGTAGCCTTCGAAAACGCTCTGGTTTTACATCAGCGTTAGTAGATAAACGCTGCTTCAGTCAATCTCTGTGAGCTTGTGAAAACAACACTTCGATGGCATTTTACCCCAGTACATGTATCAAGTTCAGATCTGATTGTTGATAGTGGACAGCGATCAGACACTGACAAGGCTGAAATCATTCACTGGCGACTCCTTCACTGAAAACTCCAGAGATCAATGCTTCATGGTGACTTCACTGCAGAGAGATCAGTAGCTTTGAGCTTTTCAAGATGGATCGGATCGCAAGAAGATATGCTCCCTTGAGCCGAGATTACATCCCTGGTTTTCCAAATAAAATTCCAAAGGTAGATTGGTTAAGGAATTTGCCTACATTTAATGATGATGGTAAGAAGGATGCCGCTTTACATCTAGCTAGATTTCATATGCATATTCGCAAGTTGAAGGTGGATTTTCCTGAAGATTGCTTGATGAAGATATTCCTGGACACTCTGGAAGGGGAAGCCCAATCATGGTATGAAAGTTTGCCGCCTGCTTGTATTTACTGTTTAAAGGATTTCCATGCCTTGTTCATTGAAAGATATAAGGACTCTTATCCATCATTAAATTTAGTTCATGACTGTTGTAAACATGCTTCAACTTTTATTGAAAGCCTTGAGACATATTATGAAGATGATAATTTTATGGACGTTGAGATTACGGAGGCTCTGTATGAGAATCCATTTCAGCAGCATAAAGAAAACTTAGAGAATTCCCATCAAGATGATCAGGACATTTTGCAGCAGAATCAAGATCAGCAGGCTGAAGATGGTCATATAGTGGAAGATGATGAAAGAGAAGAGCTTGTTTCAGATCTGCCCACAGAAGAAGACTAGATTGCAGAATGTGATAATGTTAGGACAACTACTTCAGAACAACATTTAGATTATGATGACCAGGAATATCTTGTGTTGAAGCCCATCAAAGAGAGCTCTACTGTTGAGATCATAGACAGAGTTTTGGATTCAGATGTTGAACATCAAGGTGAGATCTTTGTACAAGTAAGTGATGAATCTCCTTTCAATAAATCAGTAATAAATGATAGTTTGAGTGCCCTATCATATGAAGATAATTATTGTTTAAGCAAAAGAGAACAAAAGGCGTTGTCTCCTTTGTCTGAAGAGGAGATAGATCAGCTTTTGAAAGGTCTTGTTACAACCCAAGCTACAGCAGATTTGCAATGCACACATAGTCAAGAAAGTGTTGGGGAAACTTCTTCCTCTATTGAAGAAGATGATTGTCTTGTAGATCAGCAAATGGATAATGTTTTCCTTCACAAAGATGATAATCCGGCTGTCATATCATTTGAAGATGACCTACCATATTTCAGACTACAGAAGATCAGAGCATACAGGATTACCTTTCAGATTCTTCATATGTTTCATGTGCTGAAATGTTTTTCCAAGAAGAGATTTTCTCATCCATTTGTTCGGAGTTTTTTGAAGCTTATGAGCATACTTTTACTGAAGCACATGATGAAGGCAAATCAAAATTTGAAACAAAGGACACCTTGATCTTTCAGCAGGAGGTGGCAATGGAAAATCTTCATGTTTTTTACGATCCTCTAGCAAGTTTGTTGCAGCCAGCAGTGAAAGTGTTTATTACAATGTTTTGTTGCAGCCATCGTCAACTATGTTTTTGGATGCCCAGTTGCCAGTATTCATTGTTGACCAGAAGATCTAATCAGGAGAATCAATCAAGAAGGCATCTGCTTGATTGGTTGCATTGGCATTTTGATATAGTTTGATGTATATTGTCTTGTAAGAAACACAGGTGGTTGTCATCATGATTTCAAATCTTGATGGACTGCTGCCCTTCAATAAGCTTTGTAAGTTCTTGTTTTCGTTAAGTTAGTCATGAGTCATTTGTAAGTCAGTTTTCAGTGATGTTGGTTTCATAATTGTGTTGGCTTGAGTCAGGTTTCAGTCAATAAATGAGTCAAAGTCTTGTGTCGTTTGCCGAAATAATGACTCCATTGCCCAATGGTTGAAAGCACTGGTCTGCTCTCCCATAGGTTTGCGGTTCTTGGCACCTCCGAGGAGCTACCATCCCCATTGGAGCCAATGTTAGTGTCAGTCTTTCCAGCCTTCCTCCAGTGATCAGATATGCTCTTACAAAGTGATTTTGAAGTGTCAAGGTCAAATTTTGTCATTTCAAAGAGTTTTCAAGCAAAATTTGGTCACTAGGCATTAGGTCTAGGGTTTGCTTTAACTCCTTCTAAAGTTGTCAAAATGTCGGTCCATGTCATTATTCAGCTGAGTCTATCATCATTCATAGGGTTTTCATTATCATCTCAGTGTCTAATGAGTCATTTTACACCTTGTCCATGCTTCAGTTGCGCCTAGGTAAGGTCATTTTCCTCTCCTAGGGTTTTGAAACCAATTTCTCTTGGACGGTCAAATCATCGGCAAAACTTGTATCCTGATGTTCATACACCTTCCCCTATCCTTAAAGTACCTTATCAAACACTTCCCATCCCTTAGATCCGCCAAATTCCTCATTTTTGCACAAACCCTAGTTTCTAGCTACAACTTGGCAATTTTCTAGGTTTGGCCTGTGTTTTGCCCTTTTGGACCCCTTCCCCTCGCTCAATCTCTGGGATTCCACTTTCCCCTACTTCCTAACATCCCTCCCCACTCCTAAAAATTTCCCCAAGAATTTAGAAGCCCCCTATCCCCTTCATTTCGCTCCATTTCGACAAAATTCCTTGTTTCACACATCGGGACAACTCGCACTCAAATGATGTTCCAGAGAAATAAAAGATGAATTTTGGAAAATGGAGAGCGGTTTTTGTCCATAACATGCCAAAGAAGAAACACCTCCTTCACTTTTTGCACAGGTGTCATGGTTTTAGAGAAATGTCAAAATTGCAATCGCTAGATCCAAGGAGGTTGGCCAAAGCACAAAAACGAAGAAAAAGGTCTGACCCCCTCCACATATTGGCCGAGGCTTCCTTGAAGGAGCATGGCACTAAATATCTCAGCCCGAGCATAAATTCCAAGAAATTTTGAGCATTTTGGGTGATTTTTGGTTTTTAAGGCAAAAAACAGGTTTTTCCGCTTGACGGGTCTCACCCCCCGCGCGACCCTTTCACTTGGCAACTCTATTTTCAAAAAACTCAGCATTTCTGGATTTGGCATGAAAATTTACACATGCTCACCCATTTCCAAGAGATTTTATGAAGTTTTGGGCCTCCTGAAAGTCAAAAAAACAAGCAAAAAATGACTTTCTGCCACATTTTTGACACACATAAAGCAGTCTTGGGAGATTGCAATTTTGGAGGGGAAAATGACAACAAAATTCAGAAATTCTAGTTGGGTTGGAAAGTAGACTCACAGACCTTTCCAACAAGCCTACTCTTGCCTCATTTGGACACCTGGAAGTGCCCCAAAAGTTCCCTCAAAGGCGCGCGACCCGTCAGGAAATGGCGCGCGACCCATCAGGCAAATTTCTCAAAATTTCAGTGTACAGCTCAGCAAAACGCAGTTTTGACTGTGTTTGATTTTTTGGAATGGATTGTCATCCTCCTTGATGTAAATAATGTAATTTTATGACACTTTTACACTTATGTATCTCTTCTAGAAGATTCATTCATGAAATAGGTGAAAATTAAATGAATGAATTGGTTTCCTAGCTTATAGAGGCAAGTTGTTTTGACTGCCTAGTTTTTAGTGCTTAGTTTAGAAGTGGTTGAAACAGCTCCTAGGATAGTGAGCTCGACCCCTAGAGGCAGGGAAAGATGTTAGATGATCTATATTATGTACTCTCTTGCTCATTTTCATGGTTGGACTCTTGAGGGAGAAGCTCTTATTGTATTATTCACTGTATCTCTGCAATTTTTGGCAAAGGAAGACCAGGGTTTTGTAGTCCTTTTTGGGATTCTTGTGGTCACATGTATTGATGGTGTGTTTCTCTTTGTACTTTTAAGTGTGTTATGTGAATCATTTCCTTACTTTTCCTTCTGCAAATTAGGCAAATGAAGTGTTAAAGTAGAATTCATGACTGTCATGCTCTGCTTTTAAGTTTGCTTAATATCAATGTTTTCAACTGTTTAAGGGGAATTCAAGGTTATTGCTTGCTCTCCTTAACTCCTCACCAGTCATTCTCATCCATCCATCTCTATCAAAGGCATCAATACTGTTTCCTACCTCGCCCCAAAGAACTCCCTGCGAAAACTGTGTCCAATCCCCGCACCCGAAATTGCCATTCCCCAATTTTCCACCAAAACTTTAAAAAACCCAAATTTAAACCTCTTGATCAGTTTACTAGCCTAAAATCAGTGTTTTATTGGTCATCTCGCCCATTGAAGATCTTTACTGAGATAGACCGGAGAGAGCCCTCTCCTGCCCCGTAGGGCTAGCTACAAGGCTAAGTGGTTTGATGTTGCCTTGAAGTTTACCTTTCTCAGCCTGAGGTGAAATTTCAAGCGTTAACACCAGGAATGGCCCAGAATTTGTACAATGCGCATGCCCTCAAAGCATCAAGTGAAGGCTGATGATTCCATGCGGCAGCATCCACATCCTCATGCTCTCGTTCACGCCAATATAGCATGATGTACTCTCTGCATCAAGTATAAAGATTAGTTAAATTGCTAGAAAATATTTTGATTGGTCCATTTTTGAGAATTTTTGGGTCCAAAACCCTTGCGGTGGGGTGCGCACCCTCCGGCTTAGACACAGTGCATGGGACCGCACTTTGTCTACATGGAAGGTGCGGACCCAGAGCTTTTTCCCAATGGAGAAAAAGTCGGGGTCCGCAGGCCCGCGCGGGTTTTGCGCCTAAAAACCCTCCCAAAAATGAAATGAAGGACTAAAACAAAAAACTAAACGGTTGAAAATGAAGAGTAGGATGATGTGGATTACCTGGAGAAGATGGCGCTCGATTCCGACGGTTGGATTTTCCGCAATCTTCACGAGAAGTTTTCTGAGCAAAAGCACTATTTTCTCACCCAAACTCAAACGGTAAAAATGAATTGACAAAGGCCCTTTTTATAAGTTTTTTGAATAAATAAATCGCAAATTTTTTTATGTTTCACTTTGAAAAGGTATTTTGCGACATTTTTATCCATTTCAAACAGGTATGAGTAATGTTTGTGTTTTTGTGCAGAATAAATGATTATTCAGGTGAAATCTATCATTTTCAACAGAAAAACATGTAGAGTCATCTTTAAGCTCTTTTCTGACTCCTAAAACATGAAAAGATTGCTGAGTGTTTCTTTTAAACTTGTTAAAACGAAATTAAAAGACGGTCCCCTTACAGCTCTTTTCCGACCGTAAAAACATGAAAAGATTGCCAGATTTTTGTCGTTTCAAATTCGATATTGGTTATAAAACGACGTGTCATTGATCGCTTTTTTACTTTTTTGGGTCAAAGGCACTAATGATGAAAAGTACTCCTTGGTCGTAAAAGATCAAGCGGTTCTCTCAAGTATTATTTTATACTTTTTCGGGCTTGGGAGACACAAATTTACGAAAAAGGTCAACCCTGGAGTCTTCTTAAGTTTTTTCAGACTCTCTAAAATTGAAAAACGCCGAGTTTCCCCTATACTGGACTCGTTAAAATTTCACAGTAAAGGACCTGTTCAATTACAAACAGGAACGAACCACTCCTTCTTAGGGTTCAAATTTAAACTAAGTTGGACTCATCCGAAGGATGAGCTTACAATCAAGCAAATGTTATCCTCCTCAAGCTTGTCAAAAATAAAGAGGTACTTGCCAGAAATGGTGGGGGAAAAGAGAGAAAAATGAGCCTGTTTGTCATACTTTGTAACCACTCTTGAACACGACACTTTTATTCACCTGGGTTGGGAAATCCTTTGCCTAACAGTTGATCAAACCACATTGAAAGTCTTTAGCCAGTTTCTGGGTATTAACTTTGGGTCAATTGTCACCAAATCATCTGTCATATCGTTATGTGTTCAAGAGGTCACTGCCAATAAGCCATTCATCTGCAAAATATCTGTCATCCATCTTGACCATCCCTGAGTCAGTCCTTGCAACTAAATTTCTTCAATTGGATCTATGATTTCGTGTTGTGGGCTTGCCTACGACAGATCGCTTTCTATCGACATCAGCTCATTATCTAGAAAGATGATCTAGGAATCGTCAGTACCTTGAGATCTGCATGCATCAATGGCAGGTTTCTCACCTTTGACGATAGTTTACATCATTGACTTTCGATCAAAGGATTCCGTGACATGCTCGACATCAACACATTTATTCGCATCTCATGGATTGTAATGAGTACTTTGAGAGCCATTGACATCACTGGTGGTTTCTCTCACACTTGTTAACAGTTTACATCATTGACTGGTAATCAAGTGGTTTCTACCATGTTCGACATCAACACATTCATTCGCATGGATAGAATCGTACTATTTTGGGAAATAGAAATGAAGACCCTGGATCTAGTTCCCATAATCCAGGCTGCGAGGAATTTTGTATTCATTATATAATGGACTATTCATAAACAGATGGCTGCGCCCATACTATGTTCACATGAGTCTATACTTGTGATGTTTTACAAGATCATTCCTGTATCAGAGCAGTAGTTAGTTTTTCTAGACAGTTTTGATCTGAGCGTGGGAATGCCTACCTCAGCGATGATATGATCTCATATATATATTTTGCATTGAATGTTTTTACAGGTTCCAACCGGGTTCTCCACAAGATGATCCTCGAAATGATAAAGTACTTCACTCTTCCTAAATGATAAGAGATCCTCATCTACTACAGACTTCGCACTTTAGGGGGCAATCTGTTACACAAAAATATCGTCACCATGATTATTTGCAGTCAGTATGGGTCTATCATCACTTGTACTGTCCTCCTAAGCAAGTCTCAGACCTCAGATCTTCAAATCAAGCTTTGGAAATGAGAGAAAGGCATTAAAAATCAATGTAACTCTGGTTCCGCACTTTCTCTCATGGTCACCTGCGGTCCCGCACCTTCTG
Source organism: Pinus tabuliformis (assembly GCA_031772625.1). Lineage (NCBI taxonomy): Eukaryota > Viridiplantae > Streptophyta > Pinopsida > Pinales > Pinaceae > Pinus > Pinus tabuliformis. Next base: position 1,695,845,338 of record CM062820.1, on the reverse strand, counting down.
TGTACAAAAGTTGTGGACCTGCCCGCTCTGTCCCTAACGGTGTAGGTGCGGACCCCTGTGAAAGTCAAAAGGCGCAAGTTTTATCTTAAAAAACTCACTTTGGGTTAATTCTAGAGGTTTCTAGAAGGAATTTTGACGTGGATTGTTCGCTCTGAGGTGGTTCATGCATCCCAAAAGAGAAGGAGCTAATCCCTTGATGAGAGGAGCTATCCCTTTGAAGGAGGGCTTTATCCCTTTGAAGGAGGACCTAGTAACCTCCCTCCATTGCACTATAAATACAGGCATTGGGCTGGTTGCTAGAGAGGTTAGAAGCTGAACATTTTTTAGGGTAAATGCTGGTGAAATCAAGACTTCCTAGTTAAGCCTAAAGAGGAGAGATCACATACCTTTTTGGTTTCATTGGGGAGTGAGTGAAACTTGTCAAAGTAGAGGAGACTTCTTGATGGACCCTGGGAGGAGCTTGTACAACGTCAAGGCAAAGGTTGTAAGGTTCTTCTTCTTTTGAATTAATACAATCAAACTCATTTTTCTCAACAAGTATCTTATGTTATTTGTTTCATGGACTCCTTGACTTTCATGTTAAATATGTTTTATGCAATTGGCTTTTCAGGTGCTATTTAATTTGTTTGTCTTGTTTGTGTTTGCAGATTCGCGAAAAGGAGCTCATTTGGATCGAAGAAGCGAGGGCATCCACAAGCTTGCGTTGGACCTAAGGTAGGCCCTAAAAACACTTGTTTGTTATTGTTTATTAAAGCATATTTAGAGAAAGATAGTGTCTGGTTGGTTTGCTTGTCATTAGGTCTTCTTTAGATTCTAGGAAGGTCTATCTTGTCCGAAAGATCGACTTATTCTGTGTGACATGTAGTTTCTATCACAATTGTAACAAAGCCCTTTTTCTCTCTTTTCTTCCAATTGTTATGGTGTCAACCTTGTAGGTGGTGAAAGGCTAGGAGCAACAACACTTCCATCTTTATAGTTATGAGTGGTAGGCTTCCTTATTGCCATAATTTTGCTTTCAATTTTTCTTGCCAACCTCTATGCCTTCTCCAATGAATTAGGATCCTAGAGGTGAACCTCATGTTGGACGTTATCATTTAAAGTCCCTATGAAGAATTCAATCCTATGCTTCTCTAAAATATCATTTAACTTATATTCAATTTTTGGAAGTCCTCAATGTGCTCTGCCATTGAACCCTTTTGTTTGATATTTATTAATTGGCTAAAGAAGGTGTTTCTCTTTGTATCCTCATAATGTACTATCATTTCCTCCATGAAAATTGACTGGGTGACAAGTGGGTTACGAGAACAAATCCCTCTATACCATAAAAACTGATTTGGTTCTAAATATAAAGATGAAATACGTACCTTTTGTGGTGGTTGCACATCATGTAAATCAAAATATTTCTCCATCTATAGTATCCAAGTTACCGGATCCTTGCCATCAAATTTCTTCATATCTATATTTGGAATATGGTGGGTCTTAAATCCAACATTAGAGTTTATGAAATCATGATTAACATTTCTTTTGTTCTCATCATGAATTTCCTCTACTACCTTTTCGACATTAGGAAGCCTTTCTTGTAGTGACTTTGTCCCACCTTCCTTCAAACCTTCAATGTCTTTCTTCAAATCTTCCATGTTGCCATTCATTTTTTCTTCTATACCATTTATCTTATTGATAATATCTTTGATCACATTCTTAAAATCATCCCTCCAATATTGTTTACTAGGTGTTTCTATTTTCTTGATCCGAGTCATTCTTTTTCTTGATTTTAGGAGCTTGATCTTGAATCTATTGTATCTCTTAAATTTCAGAACTCCAAGGTCGTAAATTGAAACCTATGGTATCCTTCTGTGTCCTCTTTCCAATACCACTAGTATGATCCAAATTGGATTCTACAAGAAAGAGTTATTCCCAATCTCCCAAGACCTAATTATATACCTTTTTTAGTAGAGTGAACTTGTACGAAGTTCCACGTGTCACTATTTCGACCTTCGTACCTGAAAACAATAGAAAAAAATCTAGAGTCCATCCTATTTCTATAAATTCTTACGAAATTTCAATCTGATGCATAGAGAGAAATTTATGATGAATTTCCCAAGGTCACCTGTTTAGGATGTAATTCGGGATCCTGCAAAAACCCTAACTTCCTTGGATCATATCTCCGAAACAATAGCGAGAAAAGATCTAAATTTTGGACTTGAGGTTTGTTGAGATGTCGACTCAAATGAATTTTAATTTTAGCTTCTGAAACATCATAGAAAAAAATTATTGTGAAAATTCCACGATGACCTGTTTGGAGCAGCGAAACCCTAGAATCCAAAGCTTTGAAACCAAATGCTATGAAACCAGCTCACAGAAAGATAGAAAGATAGATCAACAACTTCAAAAGCATCCTCTTCAAGGGGGAAACCTCCTTTACATTACACAAATGACCAATTCTTGGATGATACAAATGACAAGACCTCCTTTCCATATATAGGAGTCTAAGGGGTCCCAATACAATTAGAGCCTACATAACAATAATATTGTAGGGGAACAACAATAACAATAGTGGGATTCTATGAGGCATAATAATAACAACATGGAGACTATATGGGCACAATAATACAATAAGGGGGTTGCACTAGTTGTTGGGTGTGGAGCCTGATTATCTTCTATATTCAAAGGTTTTAGCTGGATGTATACCCTAGGAAGACTGTACACCCCTCCACGCGGGGGGGTGCAGGGGGCACTTGTCCCCCCTGCGGGGGTCCAGGGGGCTAATCCCCCCTGGCTGAGGGGTCCAGGGGCCAACGGTCCCCTGGCAGGGGTTCGGGGGCAGCACCCCTGAAGCTAAAAATATATGAAAAATTGCTTTGTAAAAGTCTAGTAATTTCTAGTCAATCTGGGTCGTTCATTAGGTGAATGATCTGACGGTATAAGTTATGTTTAATTTATGGTTTCTTTCCCTAGAAGGCAACCCCTCACTATATATGAGGAAATTGTATTGCATCTAGGTGTATCTGTATTCTGAGTGAGGAAGAGAGAGGAGATTGAGAGCGAAGAGGGTGTTACAGTGGATTTGCTGTAGGTTGTATCTCTTCAGTTTGCTGGATAATATAAAAGGAAGGACTTGTTGTTTCTCCGTGGACGTAGCCCATGTAGAAATTTTGAACAATATGACACTTATTCACAGAGATTATCCTGATTATACATTATTTCAGAATACATGCACAAAACATAATCTCCTCTACGTTGATCATCAATTTAGAAGCATTAAAAATAATGAAACATCAATCGCATGCACACATTAACACAGTATATATCCAGGGGAAAGCTTACAGCTAAAAACCCCACACTATATGTATATTAATGATTGAGAACATGTAACAATACATAGTACAATACTCCTCACAAGTACTTAGTACTATCTCCACCTGTTACACACAAAACTAGCTCAGATCCGAACAAGTCACAGGTTCAAATCTCCTCCGCTGCTTTGCCTGCCTCCACTGCTCAATGCTTCAAGAGAATCACCCACACTGAAAATCACATGAACATAGGCTATAATTCCTTGGTATTGGCCCACATTGTGCAGTCTTCATTGGCATAACTCAAACCCATTGATTGTGCAAGATCTCATGCACAACTATAGTCACAACTGATAGCAATCTCAACCTCTAACACCTATCTCCACTGAACTATACATGCACTGACATGCAACTAAGTTAACTAATGTATTATTTAGTTGCTTCAAGAGTTAATAATTAATTCACACAACTCATCACTAGTCTATTTGCAGTTAGACTAATTACAACTAGTTCAACCAAGTCAAACTGAACACAACTCCATCAACTCCACATCCAACTCCACCAAACTCAACTGCTTGAGTTCTAACTAAAGTCCTGCATGCAATAGCTCAACTGACCCACAAATAAATCGTATTTCCTTTTGACAGCTACATGTGCCACATCTGTAGCTAAATCTGAAGTTCTCCAAGAGGATAAGATAATGTGTATAGTCTAAATATTATTATGAGACAATAATATTTGACTTTTCTATTTTTAGCCTGGCAGTCTAAAAATAGACTCCGATCACTCCGATATGAACCAAAAATAGAAGTCCATCTATTTTTCCCAACATGACCAATCATCCATAAACAACATCCTACAACTCATAGACCATGATCCATATGTCTAAAAATAGACATAGTCTAAAAATAGACTTTGCGCCAAAAATAGCCTGCAGGCCCACTTAGTGAAGGCAACTTCTTTCCACTAAGCTCCATCATCTTGTTGCATTCTAAACACTCCCTCTCAACAAGATATGGATTATCAGCAACCCCTATCCTGCCTCGGTGGTATTCGAATTTGCTCTTGGTGAGCGCCTTCGTTAAGATATTAGCATCCTAATCCTCCGTTGGAATGTCTGAAAGTAACATGATTCTCCACTGCACACAATCTCTGATATGATGGTACTTGATGTCAATGTGCTTAGATCTATCATGAAAAACAAGATTAGCCGAGAGTTTAATGCAACTCTGGTTATCACAATAAATCATAGTAGGCTCCAAGTGAGAACCGAACAAACCGACCAGAATCTTCCTCATCCATATAGCCTCGCATGCAGCCAAACTTGCTGCCATATACTCGACCTCTGCTGAACTGAGTACCATGGATCTCTGCTTCCTGCTGTACCAATAAACTGCTGTCGACCCGATAATGAAGACCCCTCCTGATGTGCTCTTTCTGTCCGTTGGGCTGCCTGCCCAATCTGCATCCGTGAAGCCACATAGCTTCACCTCATCCTCCTGTCTGTACCACAATCCATATCCCGATGTGCCTCTCAAATAATGCAATACATGCTTGCCTACCTTCCAGAAGAGCTTGGTTGGCTTAACCATAGCTTGTGAAAGCTGGTTAACAGCATAGCATATATCAGGTCGTGTATTGACCAGATACATAAGCGACCCCACCAACTGTTGATAAACAGTGGCATCCACTTCTTCTACTGAAGTGGCATCCTCCTTCCTCCAACCTCCAAGAAGAGGAGTATCAACAAGCTTGTAGCCATGCATGTTGAACTCCAGTATCTCCCGAGCATACTTACCCTGAGAAACAAATAGTCCATCACTGCGCTGCCAAATTTCCAATCCCAGGAAATAATGAAGGAGGCCCAAGTCCTTCATCTCAAACTCCTTAGCAAGATCATCCTTGCATGAAAGTATCAACAGCTCATCACCCATTAGAATCAAATCATCTACATAAAGTACAATGATAAGCAACTTACCCTCCACCACAATCTGGTATAGGTTAGGATCCGCCTCACTCTTGGAGAATCCAAGTCCGGTGAAATAGCTGTCTATCTGTGTGTACCAAGCACGTGATGCTTGTTTCAACCCATACAGCACTCTCTTGAGCCTGCACACATGCGACTCGCTGCTGAAGATCTCAAAACCTTCGGGCTGTTCTATGTACACCTCCTCCTCAATGACTCTGTTGAGGAACGCAGTCTTCACATCCATATGATGAATGTGCCATCCCATCTGCACTGAGAGAGCAAGAATCGTCTGTATGGAAGAATACCTTGCGACAGGTGCAAAGGTCTCCTCATAATCGACTCCCTCTATCTATGAAAAGCCTCGGGCAACAAATCTCGCCATGTACTTCTCCACACTCCCGTCAGCTGCCTGCTTAACTTTGTAGATCCATCTCGAACCCACCACTGATTTCCCTTCTGGTCTATGAACAATCTCCCATGCATTGTTTTTGACAATCGAATAATACTCTTCCACCATGGCATCTACCCATGCGGGATCCTCCACAGCTTCCTCGAAAGAGGATGGCTTAGTCACAACACATTTGCTCATAAGAGCCATGTATCCAGTGTACCGATCAGGTGACTGTCTCTGCCTGCGTTGGGCTGTAGGTGGTCCTACAACTTTCTCTGCATCTTGAACAAGTCGCTCAGCGTCTGTCAAGCGCTTTCGCCCTCTAATGGTTGGTGCTGCATGAGTGGTCTCTTCCACTCCATGAAATTTTTCCTGTGGCTGATCCACATCCTGAAGCTCATCTTTAGGAACTAATAGCTCCTCATCTGCATGCAAGTGTGGCTCCCTCTCAAGCGAACACTTCATGGCTTTCTCCTCCTGAAATTTTATATCCCGTCACACAACAGTCTTACCACTATCTGGCAAATACACGCGATAGTTGTGGGGTGTATCAGTGTACCCCACAAGTATCCCAACCTATGCGGTAGGCTCCAACTTCTTCCTGGCATCCTTCGTCACATGCATGTAAACGTTAGCACCAAAAATCCTCAAATGAGAAAGATCAGGCTTCTTACCAGAATAAGCCTCCTCGGGTGTACTCATGCCAAGTATCCTATGAGGACAATGGTTCTGCACATAAACTGTTGTATTGCATGCTTCCACCCACAAGTGAAGGGGTAGGCCTTGATCATGCAACATCGCCCGTGCAGCACCCACGATCGTTCTATTCTTCCGCTCAGCAACCCCGTTCTGCTGTGGGTTATGGGGAGCTATGAGCTCTCTTCGAATCCCTTCTACACTACAAAAGTCCTTGAACTCACCAGAGATGTATCCACCACCATTATCGCTCCTAAGAGCCTTCACCTTCTTCCCCGACTCCTTCTCGACCAGTGCTTTGAACTCATAGAACTTTGAGTATGGCTCGCTCTTCTTCTGCATGAAGAAGATCCAGCACTTACGAGAGAAATCATCAACAAAGATCACATAATACCTGTGTTTTGCTGTCGAAGCTACTAAGAAAGGTCCACACACGTATGTGTGAATTCTCTCAAGGATCATAGTGGTGCGACTATCCTTCTCTTGAAAGGTGGCTTTCACAAAGTTTCCCAAAGTACACCCCTTGCACTGATCTGACTACGCAAGAGTGCCTTTAGGAAGCCCTGTAGTGATCTGCTACAGTATCTTCAAGGCTCCATGGTGAAGGTGACCCAATCTCCTGTGCCACAGCTCGCCATCATCCCGGCTCACCAATCCTTCTGCCTTGCATGCCATTGTTGCGCAGCCATCTACATGCAACTGATAAAGGTTCCTCACTCGAACCCCTATCTTTCGCGTTTCTCCAGTTGTCTTACTGCGCAGGAAAGCCTTTCCCTCGCTAAAAGCAACATCATATCCCTTGTCTTTTAACATCGCCATAGAGATAAGATTCTTCTTCAATCCTGGAACATGCATCACTTCCTTCAATACAAAGGGTTTACCAGACTCCCTCTCAAATTAAATGGTACCGATACCGGTCGCACTGTATCTACCATCATCACCCATCTCGATGTGCACTCCAAGATCTTTGTCCTCCAGATCAGAAAACAAATCTCGATCTCCTGTCATGTGAAAATATGCACCACTGTCCAAGAACCATACCGATCCCATCACACTTGAAACCAAGCATGCGATCAATGAAAAATCAAGATCAAACTGCGAGGCTAGAGCCTCTCCTGCTGCCGATCCAGCAGCTTGCTTGTTCTTCTTCTTCTGCGGACAATTAGTGGCATAATGTCCGTGTTGGTGACAGTGAAAGCACTTCACCTTGGACATGTCCTGCTTCTTGCCTTTCACACCAGACTGAGAAGCTTTCTTGTTCTTCCCCTTCTTTGCTTTGGCAGCCAAAGCGCAATTTTCTTCATCGATTCCCTTTGATGAAGATCCATCCCTGGTATTCCACCTGATCTCCTCCTGCACAAGATCTGACCAAAGTCTTTCCCATCCTGGAAATTTCTCCCGGCCATTGATAGAGTCCTGATAGGAATGCCAACTCTTCGGAAGACCAAGGAGAACCAAGCTCACCAAGTCCTCATCATCGACAGTCACCCCCACACTTCCCAGCTCATCCCGACACTGAGTGAATTTCGTGAGATACTTGGGCATACTGTCTCCCTTCTCACATTTGATGTTTCTGAGTTTATCCTTGAGCGCCAGCTTCCTCTGATCACTCTTGATTTGGAATAGATCTGCCAACGCTTTCCACACCAAGTATGGAGAAGCCTTTCCATGCAGGCTGGACACAATGTGATCCTTCACGCCCTCCAACAGAATCCTTCGACACTTTGTTGTCTTCTTTTGCCAAGCATCAACTTGTGCAGTATCAATAGGCTTTGGGACCTCAACCTCTATGAACTCCTTCTGCTCATTATCATCCAACACTGCCTCCATCTTGTCCTTCCATGCAATATAGTTCGAACTACCCTCAAGAGCATACTCCAATCGCAATCCGTTGAAAGACATTGCCATGTTGATACCAAGAAAACATTGCTGCAAATTCGAATTCCACCAGCTCCAAACTCAACCGCCTCTGATCTAGAATTCATGAGAACAAAGTATTTCTCGTACAGAGATTGACTGTATGGGCTTTTACCATATATCTCACCTTCTAAAGGAAGGATGAATCCAGAGGCTACCTGGCCCGATTACAGACTCTACCTGAAGAAATAGAATGTAAACACTTTCTGAATAATAGATCTGATGATCAACAACTCTAATACCATGTAGAAATTTTGAATAATATGACACTTATTCACAGATATTATCCCGATTACACACTATTGTGGAATACATGCACAATACGTAATCTCCTCTACGTTGATCATCAATTTAGCAGCATTAAAAACAATGAAACATCAATTGCATGCACACATTAACACAGTATGTATCCCGGGGAAAGCTTACAGCTGAAAACCCCACACTATCTGTATATTAATGATTGAGAACATGTAACAATACATAGTACAATACTCCTCACAAGTACTCAGTACTATCTCCACCTGTTACACACAAAACTAGCTCAGATCCGAACAAGTCACAGAGTCAAATCTCCTCCGCTGCTTTGCTTGCCTCCACTGCTCAATGCTTCAAGAGAATCACCCACACTGAAAATCACGTGAGCACAAGCTATAATTCCTTGGTATTGGCCCACATTGCGCAGTCTTCATTGGCATAACTCAATCCCATTGATTGTGCAAGATCTCATGCACAACTATAGTCACAACTGATAGCAATCTCAACCTCTAACACCTATCTCCACTGAACTGTACATGCATTGACATGCAGCTGAGTTAACTGATGTATTATTTAGTTGCTTCAAGAGTTAATAATTAATTCACACAACTCATCACTAGTCTATTTGCAGCTATACTAATTACAACTAGTTCAACCAAGTCAAACTGAACACAACTCCATCAACTCCACATCCAACTCCACCAAACTCAACTGCTTGAGTTCTAACTGAAGTCCTGCATGCAATAGCTCAAATGACCCACAAAGAAAGCGTATTTCTTTCTGACAGCTGCATGTGCCACATCTGTAGCTCAAACTGAAGTGCTCCAAGAGGATAAGATAATGTTTATAGTCTAAATATTATTATGAGACAATAATATTTGACTTTTCTATTTTTAGCCTGGCAATCTAAAAATAGACTCTGATCACTCCGCTGTGAACTAGAAATAGAAGTCCATATATTTTTCCCAACATGACCAATCATCCATAAACAGCATCCTGCAACTCATAGTCATAATCATGTTTATTGTCATCTCATAATGATTTTTAATTTCAATAATTAATTAATTAATTTTTTTTATAATGATAACTATTTTAAATAAGATTAATAATGATAATTAAATAAATTGTAATAATAAAAAATGATCATCGTGGAGTTGCAAGTTTCAATGTTATAGTCGAGCTTTCTGGACACATCCTACATAATAAACTGCGAGTGAATGCATTTGTAGTCAATAGTTGGGTTTACACCTTTTTTGAATGATCATTTGTAATGTTGTCTAAATTCACATGCAAAAGGTTGCTTTCCGTGGAGATGCAGGTTTCAATGTTGTAGTCTGGCCTAGAAATATCGTGCACAATAGACTGCAAGTGCCTATATTTGTAGTCGGTAGTTGGGTTGCACGCCTCTTTTGAGCAATCATTAGTAGTGTTGGAAGTCGAGCTAGATGGAGAAGTGACATGAAATTAAAAATTGAAGGTTTCTTGAAAAAAATTGCAAGCTACTTTATGTCTTATGGGCAATGGATCGAAATTGCAAAAGCACATAAACTTAGTAATTTTAGTTAAGTGTTGTAGATATAACCAAAGAAAAATAGACAACATGCAACATCATAAAACAACAATTTGATGATAGAGTTCACTCCTCCTGGGCTACGTCTCTGGGTCCAGCTTCCAATGTTGGCCCTTTAGATTATATGCTCAAAATTTGAATTAAATCAATATAAAATGCTCAAATCCAAAAATAATGCTACCATTGTGTCTAGAACACCCAAAAACCCTTTTTAGGCTCTTCTTGGGCTAAAAAAGGCTGAAAATGGCCATGTTAGGCCTCCTTCTCCATTTCCATATTATCTGTCCTACAAATTCACAAAACCAGCAAAAATGGAAACGTTTTCCTCCTTTAGTGGCTCCTCCAAGCAACAATTTTGTGTGTTTTCGACGCTAATTCCGTCATTAATTGTGCAAAATGTAGGATCGTTAGTTGGCCTCCGCACCTAAACTCCTCCCTTTGGTTTCAGTCATGTGGTGCTTATGTGACTGGGGAGCGTAGGATAGAGGACACATGCCCCACCACTCTGACACTTGGTCATATTATGGGTCATGTGGTCGTGATTGAGCCACGCTCCATCCCTCTAGCTCTGAGCCCTCTGCCAATGGTCTCATGATTTGAATGTGACCGAGGCCAGGGCTTCCTGCGCTGCCCCTTCCGTCATTCTCTCAATCATACCAACTACCATGTGACTTGGGGTTGGGGCCACGTGCCCCACCCCATCCACCAACGCCAAAACAGTTTCATGTTAAATGAAACTTGCCCACTATACATAAATGAACATGTCCAATGGTTCAAAAATGTAGTGGTTGGTTAATTACAGTGAGGTTGTGGGGTCGAACCCCACTGGGTCGATCGACCGACCCAACAATATTTTGTACAAATACCGAGGGCCATGTGGCAACCTCCCATTAGGCCATGTGGCGCCTCTTTATTGGTCCAGCCAAAACCAAACAATCAATAAAAATTCATCAAATCAACCTGTACGACTTGTTAGTGTTAGCATAATATTGGCCCATTTGACTACCATACCTGTCCAGCCAAATTGCTGATTTTAGTGCCATGTCACTGTATGGCATGCCTAATCAAAATCCCAGTCAACCCTGCAAGTTGAATTTTTAGTCATTTGCCAAAAACTTCAGAACATGATAATTTTCACATACGGTGTCAGCGTGAGGCGATTCAAGCATCGTTGGAATCAGAATGACAAGACTTACGATTTGGCGCTAGTTTTGAGTGATTCTAAGAACTTGATTTTTTTAGCATATTTTTTATCCCCTAGATCATTCCTCCTCACTAGAAGCTTTTGGACCATCAAAAGTCTATTTTTACTCAGCAAGTAAGTGAGGGTACAACTCCCTAACTTTCCCAATCTTAATTCACCTTGCTTTACTTGGATTGATACCTTTGAGTCCCACTCGAAGGTATTGTACATTACCTCTGCGTGAAGTCCCCATTTTCCTGTCAAGAATTAAGTCTTCCTATAACTCATCTAAATATTGAATAGATGGAAATTGAACATTCTCTTCATGATCATCAATCATTGGAGGCTCATAAAATCTCAAGTTTTCCACATTCACAACAAAATAAATTTGCATATAAGGTGGCAAATCTAATCGAAAAGCAGTGTTACCAATCTTCTTTAAGATTTTGAAAGGACCATATATGATTGTCTTGAGATTTTTACCTTCAATGTAAAGTCTTTCCTTGCTGATATACAACCAAACTTGATCTCCCACTTGGAAATCATGATTAACTTGATGCTTTTCATGCCTTTCTTTGTACTTCGCTTTGATTTTCTCAAGCTACCTCGTACTCTTTGATGCACTAGCTGAATTTGTTCAATGAAATGCTTGTCTTTGTCCACATCACTATGTCCATCTACTGCAATATCTTTACCAAAGATTAAATCCAAAGGAGACTTTGGAAAATAACCCAAACAAGCTTCAAATGGAGATACTTGCATAGATGAGTGCTTGGAGTGATTGTAGGCATGATAGATGTAATTAAAATGCTCATCCCAAATATTAGGGTGCTTACCACAATATCCACAAAGGAGATGTACTACTGTTCTGTTTACCACTTCTTTCTGGTCATCAGTTTGTGGATGAAATTTTGTGCTCTTCTTCAACTTTGTGTCCATGAGTTCCCATAAACTTGACCAAAATTTCCTGAAAAATCAAGAATCTCAATAAAAAATAATAGAAGTGAGAAACCCAAAGTGAAGCCATACATTTTAGAAGAACATATTTGTGGTCCGTTCAGTTGTAACTTGTTTCTTACATGGCATCAACACACAAATTTTGCTAAAATGATCCACACCAACATATAGATAAACATGATCATTTCTTGACATTGTTATTCCTCCTAAAAAATCCATAGAAATACTTTCCCAAGGACGAGAAGGAATAGGAAGTGGAGAATACCAACCCAATTTCCTATTTCTAGGCTTGCTAGTAGCACACATGGAACATCCCTTTACATATCTTGAAACAATTTCATTCATGCAAGACCAATAACAATACCTCTGAATTTGCGCAACTATTTTGCCTACACCAAAGTGACCAAAAATAAGAGAAGTGTGGGCTTCCCTTATGACATTGACTCTTTCACCCTGTGGAACACATAACTTTCCAAGATGATACAAAAACTTGTTATGAACATGATAATGGAAATCTTCAACATGATTGTCTTGAATCAAAATTGCATAAACATCTTTAAATTTGTCATCTTGAGCATACTGTTCAATATAACTTTCATGCATAATTGATTTATGCTTAAGAATGAAATATGCATTAATAATAGGCCTTTATAACATATCAACAACTTTGTTGTATATACCTTTCTTGTACCTGATTACCAAATGAAATTGTTGTAGGAATCCCATCCACTTGAATGTTTAGCTTGTTGTAGCTTGGTTTGTGATTGTAAATATTGCAAAGGTTGATGGTAAATATGAATAATCGTTTCTTTACCCATCAAATAATGCTTCCATTTCTTTAGGATTTGTACCAAATCATATAACTCTTTATCATAAATTGGATAGTTAAGAATTGCATTGGTAAAGGTTTCTGAATTATAACAAATAGGCTTACCATGCTGCATCAAAATTTCTCCCATAACATAATCACTTGCATTGGTTTGAATCTAAATTGATTGCTTAAGATATGGTAGTGCTAGAATTGGTGTTGTACTAATTTTCTCTTTCAATGTGATGAAGGATTTATGTTGCTTGCCTCCCATCTAAAAGACTTGTTTCACACTTGTCAAAGCATGTAATGGTGCTACAATGAGTAAGAAGTTAGCTATAAATTTTCTCCAATATTGGGATGCTCCAAAAAATCTCCTAACTTTTGTTGCATTATTGGGTTTAGACCAATTCACAATGACTTCAATTTTTGAGGGATCAATCTTTAATTCAACCCCTCCTACAATATGACCCAAATAAACCAAATAGGTTTTCCCAAATTCACACTTATACATATTCAAATACAATTTCTCTTTCTTCAAGACATCTAAAACTTGTTTCACATGCTTGAAATGTTCTTCACGAGCCTTACTAAAAATCAGAATATCATCTAAGTAGACTAAGACAAAATCATCAAGGGATGGTCTCAACACATCATTCATAACTCTCATGAATGTTGCAGGTGTATTGCAAAGCCCAAAAGGCATAACTAACCATTCAAACAAACCTTGTTTTGTCTTGAAAGCAATCTTCCAAATGTCATCTTCAGTAATCCTTATCTGATTATAACCGCTTCTCAAATCTAATTTAGTGAAATAAACAACATCCTTTAACTGATCTAGAACATTACCAATGTAAGGAAGATGATAGCGATTCTTTACTATGATATTTTTCAAAGCTCTAAAATCCTCACACATACACCATGTACCATCCTTATTTGGAACCAAGACAATAGGAGACAAACAAGGAGATTTGATAGGCTTGATGACCCCTTTGTCAAGTATCTCCTCAATTTGCTTCTTGATTTCTTTATTCTCCAAAACTGACATTCTATACATGCCAATGTTTGGAAATGGTGCATCTTGCTACAAATGAACCTCATGTTGGATTCCTCTTTTAGGAGGCAACCCTTCAAGTTCCTAAGACATCTTGTCATAAGCGTTAACAACTTCAACCAAATCATGTTTGAGTTTAGAATCACATCCTGTGAAAGCTTCATATTCAATAGTATCTTTAGCTTTAATCATCAACAACACAAAATTCTTACTATCATTTACAAGCCTTTTCATCTAACGGACACTTATAAGAGATAAGTTCATCTTCTTGTGATGTGATCTAACAATATACTCAATTCCATATTTAAAAATATGATATTTGTTCTCATGAAGATAGAATATGACTTTTTGTTCATACAAGTATGGACTCCCTAAAACAATTATGCATATGTCAAGTGGTGCAACATCAAGCTCTACCTCATCAATAAAGTTTGGAGTGATGGCGGATTTGAGTTTACATTTTCTTGTCACTTGAAAGTTGGCATCTTCACATACCCAACCCAAAGGGTAAGTTTTAGTATGACGTATAGTTTCTTGACAATAACTTCATAAATAAGATTGACTTGGGATCCGCTACAAATAATGTATCAACTTTGGTATGTTTTGTAATGACCCTGATATGGAAAAGATCAATTCTTTCTTTATCATTTTGAGATTCAATAGGCTTACTAGAAGAACTAATACTTGCATAGAAGCTTTACCTTTCATTCCCATGGTTGTGATTTTGTTTCATCACCTAAATCAGATCCTAGATCTTGTTGAACTTCTTTGGTCTCATTTCTGGATGTAATTTCCAACAATGGTCTTCATCATGGCCTTCTTCTGAACAATGTTTATAGGTAAGCTTCCATCCCTCTTTCTTGAATGTAGCATTATTTTTGCCTTTGCCTTTAAACTTCCCCTTTCCTTTGTCTCCAGATTTGGAAGGTTTCATGCTAGTCTCTTGAGGAACATTCTTGCCTCTTGATTCTAAATGAGTTCCCTGAAAACGTACTTCATCTAGATTGGTGGGATTAAACATAAGCATACTATGTCTCAAACGATTATGTAATCCACCTATGTATTTAAGGAGAGTGTCTTGCGAAGGAAAATCAACACTTCAAATTAAAGCTATTCTTCTAAATTCTTGCGTGTAACTTTGAACACTCTGACCTTTAGCTTGTCTAAAAATTTTCCAATACATAATTGCTTTTCACATATAAGCTAATGGATAAAATTTCCTTTTTAATACAACTATAAAATCATTCCAAGAATATATAATTTTACCATTTTTCTTCAAATCTTCTTGAGTTCTGGCCTCCCACTAAATGAGGGTTGTACTTTCCAAATGAAGAGAAGCAAGTTGGATCTTTGAAACATTATCCTTAATATTTTAAATCCCGCAATAGACTGTTGAAAATTGGTAACAAGAACTTGCTAAAAATAGTAGTTTGGGCATCAGTGCTAGATTTGGCAACAGGGAATGAAAAATGGAAGTGCTAAAAATAGAAGTTCTATTTTTAGCAGTTCAGGATGGATTCCTATTTTAGTCAGTCCCTGGACTAAAAATAGGAAGTAAAATTTGAATTTGATATTAGCAACAATTTGAAAATTAATTAATTAATTCATATTGAGTTAATTAGTTAAGGAAAATCAAACTTGAAGTCTATGTGAGGACATGCAACAGTTTATCTATTAATTGAGGAATTTATCCATCAGTTAAAGAGATAAGGATGAGTTATAATTTGAGTAGTAATTAGTTGACTCAGTTAACTGAGTCAAATCCAGTTATATTTGATTTAAACAGTTTGTTTAAATTAATGTGAGTTCAGTTAGTTAATGCTCGCATGCATGTAACTGTTTCACTTCAGATAACTGAATATTCTCTCATGGATAACTCATGCATGTTAGTTCAGACAGAGACCCAGTTGAGATCAGAGAAGGGACAGTGTACTATCAGTTGGATGAATATTTTTCCTATAAAGGAAGTTCATCCATGATGAGGATTTATCTCCTTCAGGTTTGTGCAGTTATTTCAGAGGTCAGTGTTGTGTGTGAGGTGAGAATCACACAGGTTGCAGCTGGAGGACCCAGGAAAAAATGTGCATAGAAATAGGAGGCTTGGAGGGCAGAGGAGAAGGTTTGTGAGAAGCCTTTGACTATCTATGAGCAGCAGAGGGATTTTACTGAGAGCTGGATAGCTTCCGAGCTAAGGCTTTGCGTAATCCGGACTATATTTCCACTTGTATGATAATACAGAGATGGGGTTTTAGGTAGGTGCTTTCCCCGGGTAAATTCTTCTATGTTATGTGTGATTGATTCCTTATTATCAGTTATATGTGTTCTTGTTGATGATGCTCATGGTTGATTAAGCTTCTGCTAAATTTTTTGTACAAGTAGATCAAGTGTTTTGCTTTAGTACATTGCATTACCAGGTGATCTACAGGTGGGAATTTCTACATGGTATTAGAGCTAGCTGATTTGTAGAAAAAATTCTACATGATATCGGAGCTAGCTGATTTGTAGGAAAATTCTACAAAATTCTACATGGTATCGGAGTACAGGTGATCAAGGAAAAACAATATACAAGAAGAGGAGATTTCAAAGTTTTGAGTTTTGGGCCGAGAGTTTGCAGAGTAGATCTGAAAATTTATGTACAAAATTTTCAGAAAAAAATAGCAGATTTGGATTCCTTGCGGAAAAATACCCAAAATCAAAAAAAAAAATGGTTGAATCGGAGTTCGGAGTTCGGGAGATATCGCTGATTTAAAATCAGCTCTTTTTCCAAAAATTTCGTGACGACGGGAAATATGAAACAGATTGGTGTGCTAGCCAAGAACTTGTATGCACTTCAGGTACAAGATGCACAAAGCCTTTAGGAGCAAGGCAAAGGTTAGATACTTGGTGGTTGAGAGGGAGAGTAAATTACCACTCAACATGCAACACCAGAAGAAGTCTCAGACGATTGTGGAGGAGCCACAATTGGTGCAGTAGCTTTAGGAGGTTGTGGAGCAGTCACAATAGGAGAAGTTGAGAGGAGATCGGGTATAGACATCTACTCATGCAGAGACCTCTAGTAGGGGGAAACTTCGAGCCAGGTGGGCAGAGGGATCACATGCAGCCATACCTCCAAGTAGGAGGTGGGGCGATATAGAGTGGTCATCCCAAGGAGGAGGGGTAGGATCCTTGAGGTACCCAACCTCTTGGATGAGACCTTGCTACAGGAGCCCCGATGTGGAGTAGCAGGAACTGACTGATTGGGTAGAGATAGATGTGGATGGAGTGGCAAAGAGAGCTACAGTGTAGGGAATCCCAGGACAGCGCAGAGCATGTAGGCTGCAGCAATGCGAGAGGCACAAGTGTGTTGCACAGTGCAGGGTAGCACAGAGAAGGGTGTAATGGTGCGAGATGCATGGAGATGTTGTAGTAACGTAGAGGTTAGAGAGGGAGCACTTGTCAGCAGCAGGTAGAGCTTCAGCATTAGAGTATGTTTCTAGCCCAACGGAGAGGTCAGTTGGGAGTTTTTTTTGTTCCGAGAGTTGCTGGACCAACCACACTTGGTAGATGTGTTGCATGCAAAACATTCTAGAGGTACAGGATTGGGTTCGAGAGGAATCCTTTCTTGTTGAGAGGGAGTGTTGAAACTTGGCAACAAGAAATTACTAAAAATAGAAGTGCTAAAAATAACACTGCTAAAAATACGAGTTTGGGCATCAATGCTGGATTGGGCAATAGGGAATGAAAAATGGAAGTGCTAAAAATAGAAGTTCTATTTTTAGTAGTTCAGGATGGATTCCTATTTTAGTCAGTCCCTGGACTAAAAATAGGAAGTAAAATTCGAATTTGATATTAACAGCAGTTTGAAAAATAATTAATTAATTCATCTTGAGTTAATTAGTTAAGGAAAATCAAACTTGAAGTCTATGTGAGGACATGCAACAGTTTATCTATTAATTGAGGAATTTATCCATCAGTTAAAGAGATAAGGATGAGTTCTAATTTGAGTAGTAATTAGTTGGCTCAGTTAACTGAGTCAAGTCCAGTTATATTTGATTTAAACAGTTTGTTTAAATTAATGTGAGTTCAATTAGTTAATGCTTGCATGCATATAACTGCCGCACTTCAGATAACTGAATATTCTCTCATGGATAACTCATGCATGTCAGTTCAGACAGAGACCCAGTTGAGATCAGAGAAGGGACATTGTACTATCAATTGGATGAATCTTTTTCCTATAAAGGAAGCTCATACCATGATGAGGATTTATCTCCTTCAGGTTTGTGCAGTTATTTCAGAGGTCAGTGTTGTGTGTGAGGTGAGAATCACACAGGTTGTAGCTGGAGGACCCAAGAAAAACTGTGCATAGAAATAGGAGGCTTGGAGGGCAGAGGAGAAGGTTTTTGAGAAGCCTTTGACTATCTATGAGCAGTAGAGGGATTGTACTGAGAGCTAGATAGCTTTCGAGCTAAGTCTTTGTGTAATCCAGACTATATTTCCACTTGTATGATAATACAGAGATGGGGTTTTAGGTAGGTGCTTTCCCTGGGTAAATTCTTCTATGCTATGTGTGATTGATTCCTTCTTGTCAGTTATATGTGTTCTTATTGATGATGCTCATGGTTGATTAAGCTTGCACTAAATTGTTTGTACAAGTAGATCAAGTGTTTTGCTTTAGTACGTTGCATTACCAGGTGATCTACAGGTGGGAATTTCTACATGGTATTAGAGCTAGTTGATTTGTAGAAAAAATTCTACATGGTATCAGAGCTAGCTGATTTGTAGGAAAATTCTACAAAATTCTACTTAGACTTCAATTTGACGAACCCAATTATCCATCGTTTCATCATTTACTTCCCCATTGTACATAGGAAATTCAAACTTGACATCAATCTTAAGCAAAGGAGACTTAGGTGTTGAAGGAGATGAAGAAGGAGGTGAGGATGGAGGTGAAGATGGAGGTGAAGGAGGAAGGCGGTGGAGGTGGAGGCTTGCTCCCATCACCCCATTACCTTTTTGTTGATTTGAAATTTCTTCTTGCAACTTTGTTGTCCTTTCATTGTACAACACTTTCACCATCTCATATATATCATAGAAAGCATTTCTAAATGCTCTCTCATCCTCAAACATCAACTCTTGTCCTTCTTCATGTGCCATGACTGGTGGAGTTTTTGGAGTTTGTGACCTCCTTGAACTAATTTGAGGGTTTGGTTCTTCAAGCACTCCTCATATTTTCAGCTTAGACCTTGTAATCATTCAAAAACACTTGCAAAAATAGTCAAACCTTCAAAACAACCATGTTCTAATACCAAATTGATCTGAAATTAAAAATTGAAGGTTTCTTGAAAAAGTTTACAAGCTAGTTTATGTCTTGTGGGCAATGGATCGAAATTGCAAAAGAACATAAACTTAGTAATTTTAGTTAAGTTTTGCAGATATAACCAGAGAAAAATAGACAACATGCAACATCACAAAACAACAATTTGATGATGGATTTCACCCCTCCTAGGCTATGTCTCTGGGTCCAGCTTCCAATGTTGGCCCTTTATATTATATGCTCAAAATGTAAATTACAACAACATATAATACTCAAATCAAAAAAATAATTATATTATTGTGTCCAGAACACCCAAAAACCTTTGTGTAGGCTCTTCTTGGGCAAAAAAAAGATGAAAAATTGCCATGTTAGGCCTCCTTCTCCATTTCTTTGTTATGTGTCCTATAAATTCACAAAACTGGAAAAATTGACAATGTTTTCCTCCTTTGGAAGCTCTGCTAGGTGACATTTTGGTGTGTTTTCAGAGCTAATTTCGTTGTTAATTGTGCAAAATGTAGGACCATTAATTGGATTGTGCATCCAAAATCTTCCCTTTTATTTCGATTGTGTGGTGCTCATGTGACCGGGGAGCACGAGATATAGGCTGCACGCTTCGCCGCCCAGACACCTAGTCATTTTATGGGCCATGTGGTCGTGGCTGGGCCACGCGCCAACCCTCCAACTCCTACCCCTCCATCGACAGTCTCGTGATTTTAATGTGACTGGGGCCAGGGCTTCCTGCCATGCCCCTTTTGTCACGCTCTCAGTCATACCAACTATGATGTGACTTAGGGCTAGGACCACATGCCCCGCCACCTCCACCAACGCCAAAACAATTTCATGTTAAATGAAACTTGCATGCTATACATAAACAAGCACGTCCGATGGTTGAACGGTGTAGTGGTTGGTTAGTTGCGATGAGATCATGGGGTCGAAGCCCGCCAGGTCGGTTGACTGGCCCAACAATATTTTGCACAAATAACGAGGGCCATGCAGTGCCCTCCCATTGGGCCACATGGCGCCTCTTAATTGGTCCAACCAAAACCAAAAAACCATTAAAAAATCACCAAATCAAGCATGGGATTGCCCCATATAACCATTACCGCAAAATCATTGTACGACCTACCTAGTTAGCAACCCAGTCAACACATGTAGTGTCAGATTGAGGCAATTCAAGCGTCGTTGGAATCAAAACGACGAGATCTACATTTGGCACTAGATTCGAGCAATTTTGAGCACTTTGATTTTTGAGCACATTTTTTATCCCCATGATCAAGAAGGATTTTGCGTTGTCTGAGTGATGTGATGATTATGCTTAGTTCAATTCAAATTATGGAGAGAGATTTATTTTGAGTGAATGTTGTAGATATTTTTGTTCTTTTTTCTTGTGTCCGAGTCTATCCATTTCTTCACTTTAGTGAAAGTGAGAGCATCTAGATTCTACCATAAGTTGAAGCGGAGAGTTTTTATTTTTAGATGAACAAACAAATCTTATCTTATTTTATTTTAGTATTTATATGACCTCTTACATTGGTGTAAGGGTTGATGAATTGTAGAAACTCAAGACTTGTATTTTATAATAAGATTTTGACGTGAAGTTTTTTCGAAGACCAAATTCAGAGTTGAATATGTTTATGAGTTATGTAGTTGATATCATGTCATCATTTTAATTATTTAATGGATGCATCTGGTACTCATTCTCTATCTTTCTTCATATTTGCCTATGTTGAATGTTAGGATATTCCGATTGAAATCTCTTATGATATGTTACAGTTTATTTTGTTGTCAAAGGAAAATTATGATTTGTTCACTGTTTATATTTTTATTTGATGGTAAAGTTTGATATTTAAACAATAGAACATTAGTATGCTCTTTCTTTCAAGATAGATTTCCTTTTTAAGTTCTTTATTCCAGTTATTACACACAAGTAAAAAGAAAATATTAAAAACATACATTGGGCTTTTGATTTAAAAGTCTTCTCAAATCATCCTGTGTGGTAAGTTGGACCCAAATTCCAACCAAATTCAAACACACATAATCTTTTATTTTAAATATTATGTTTGAATGAGTTCCCCATCCCTCCATCCTCATTGCTAGTTAATCCCTCGGGTCACAACTAACTTGTACACACAATAGTATGTACATTTTTGTGATTAATTGTAAATACTAATCTATGTCATATATTTCCCCTAAATTTTATTTTAATTTAATTTAATTTAGTTATAGTTTAAATTAGAATATGCAACCAAGCCTTGGTTTCGGAAACTATACAACCACTTAAATGAAAAAGGGTGTAATTGGGACCTTGATCGGGCCAATACTCAACTCCTTGCACCTAGGACTTCTTCCCCCTATCAACAGGTTCATGACTTTTATTGAAAGAACATTTTTTTGATGTATCCCAATGCCTCATGAATTTTCCTTCCCTCTAAAAACCCAAATTGTTCTCCAAATATTATTTTTTGACAAAACACTTTTCAATCTTCTAGCAATTACCTTTAATACAATTTTATAGATTTAGTTGCATAATGAGATTGGCCTACATTTCACATAGATTATTAGATAATCCTTTTTAGGGATCAAGTCTATAAATTGTTGTATTGAGCGCTCCCAACAATTTTCCTTGAGTTCTTATAGTCTTCACAACTCTTCTTAAGTATTATTCTATAAATTCATAGCATCCTAGGAATAATTCCATGTGAAGACCATATGGCCCAAGACTTTGTCCTTTCAAAAATTCTACAAGATCTTATACAATTCTTCTTTCCTAACTTCCTTCATTAGGGCTTGATTATCCTCGTGATTGATAAAGTTATGGAAGGTTTGATAGTGTTATTACCATTGTTATTATAGCACGAGTGCCCTCTTTGAAATGGGAACGAATTTTATTTACTTCTTCAGTTCCATATCCTTGAAGTTTGTTTCCCAAGTACCATCACCCTTGTCATTTTTCCATAATGAGTTAATGTTATTTCTACAATTTAATATCTATGAAAAAACTTTGAGTTCTCATCAAATTACATGTAGCCATAAGGCGCTACTCCTGAACGTCAATTCTTTCTCTTTATCCAAAAGTATATGCCTCTTTTTGTCTTCCGATAGCTTTACCTCAAGTTTCTATCTCACCTATATAACCAAAACCCTCACTATTGTGAAGTAAATCAAGGACTTCTTCCACTTCTTTAAGAGTTCTTTCATCTATCTACTTCTTGTCTCCTACTCATTTAATAGCTACCTTTTTTGCTTCTTTTAGGTTCTAATGAAAATGTATGTGAGCACATTCTCTAAAGTTTATGTTATAATGTTTCTGGACAACTTTGATTTTATCCCATGAACCATTCTTGATTCAATATGAAGGAGTTGTCAAGTTTCTTTTGTGTAGATGTAACTTCCAACATTATATGATTATGGTTAGAACCCCCTCTTGAGGTGACCCATTGTTTAAAGTTAGTTGCAATGAATGCTTTACAAATCATAAACAATTAAGCCTCTTAGAATTTCTAGATTCTTCCACTCTTTTATTCCTTTTGGCAAGGGACTATTTAGCTAGTTTGATATATAATAAGCCAACTACTTCCAATTTAATAAGAAAACACCCTAAAAAATAGTCTAAAATTACTCTAATTACATTTTGCTACCAAGTGCCCATAATTGTGACATCACCCATACTTGAAAGGTGTACTTGCATAATCCAAGCTTAGATAAAATAGGCCAATACCTCTTTTAATGTCCATTGTCTCCACTAGACCTTTACTAATCTCCAATCCCACAAATATCTTAATTATTCCATAATACCCCAAATCTCAAAATATTCAGTGTATTTCATAATATATGCATAAGGTGTTACTTATTTCCTCATACTTCTCTTCATACCATAGTATCAAAGGAAACCCCGGAATTTTGACCCACACTACGAGAATATCCACTTGAGTCAACTAAGCATCAAATTATATATGCCATTTCTTAAGAAAAAAGAATTTTTGAACCCCACTTCCAATGTTGGTGTTAGATTTTCTCAACTTCTTCCATAGTCCTAAACACCCAAACCATCCAACCAACATCTAACCAATTATCAAGATCATAGTTCATGGGACGCACCTCACAATGTGTTCAAAGTTGAATTTTGTCCAATCCGTTAGCACCTTCCTATTCATCCTTCTTCCTATAAAGTGACCTACTAATTCCTGATCCCCCAAATCCATAATGTCATTAACTTGGTTTTTCCTCTCAAATTCAAGCTAAAACCTACAATACATTTACAATATTTAAATTTCCTTACACTCACTAGAGACTGTGATCCTAACATTTCTGTGTAATTTTTGAAGCTCCATTCACATGGTTATTTCCAACATTTCACAAATAAACCTTCACTTAGATAACCCATCTTTCCTTCAAATTACATTACAACAAGATAGTTTGAATTCAGGGTAATAATTAACCAAAAATTAATGAAATCAAATCCTTCATATAATTGCCCCAGTCCAATTCATACGGAGAATAAAATAATAAAACATTATTAACTAATTCATACAAACAATAAAATAATAAAACATTATTAATTTGATTCTTTAAGTAAAATACATCTTACTTTAAACCATTGCAAATAAATTTTCATTTAAATTATTTTGTTTTTATAACATGTAAGATGTAATAAAAAAATCTTTCAAATATAAAATCTAAAATTTCTTACCAAATACATTGGATAAAAGGATGAGATAAAAGGATCTTTCCTATAAAGTGCAGTTTAAGATGTAAAGTTATTCCCTACTACGAAGCTACTTGCATCCTCCCCCTGTACAAATATTCCTTATTCCCAAGTTCCCACAAGTAAAATATTGTAAAGTTTTGTGTAAAAGTAAAATAATGTATAGTTTTGTTTAAATCCAACTCAACTTAAAACACCTTTTTAATGGAAATCCTCCACAACCTAGCAACGCAATGGGGAACAGTGGTTGGGTTTCTCAATTTTTAAGTATTTATTTTTTCTATGTTTTTAATATTTTTGCGTGACATAATTTTTTAATTTTACTTTTATATTTTTGGTTACTTTATTCCTGATTCGTAGAATTAATATATTGCTAACAAAAAATTGTTTTTAATATTTTTTAAAGTTTTTTTATAGGTTTTTTTGTCTATTTTTTTTTTAAATTGGAAAAAATTTATTGAAAGCACAAGTTTGATGGGTAACCCCTGCACAATAGAAGTTTCCTAAGGGTTTTTCACGATGTTGAATCGAGTTTAAATAACACAAATCAAGATTTCAAGTCCAAAAAGTCGCACTAAAGATAACTAAAAAAACGGAGAGGTATGTAAGTCATTAAAAGTCATGTAAATTTTATGCCAATTTTTAATATAGTTGATTTTTAAGTGTATTTTCCTTAGGAGTTGTCTATAGTGCGACTTTTTGGAGATTCCGGTGACGGAATCCGGCGGAAGAAATTGAGGTTAAATCTTAATTTGTTGCAGTTAAAATGGTTTTTTAACTGCATATTTGGATTCAGCACCCTCGAAAACCCTTGGGACGCTTTCATTGTGCAGAAACTACCTATCAAACTTGCGATTCCAATAAATTCCTGCCGGATTTCGACCGAAAAAACCCGCCGGAAAAGCTTTCAAAAAGTCGCGTTATAGACAACTGCTTTTCCTTATAACAACTACCATGTACTGATGGGTAAGTAAGTCATTAAAATCTACTAGGGTTTTCCTTATCACAACAACCAAGTATTGAGGGGTAAGTAAGTCATTAAAATCCACTCTTGAATTTAAGGGGTAAGTTAGTCATTAAAATCCACTCCCAAATTTAGGGTTTTCCTTATCACAATGACCAAGTATTGAGGGGTAAGTAAGTCATTAAAATCCATTCCTGAATTTAGGGGTAAGTAAGTCATTAAAATCTACGCCTGAATTTTAGGTGTCTCCTCCTTACCATAGAAGCCAAGTATTTAGGAGTAAATAAACAAAATCTAGGCTAGACCATACTAACTCTTAACATGGTTGAATTTTAGGGTCTCCTTTTTATCATAGAGGCCAAACTTTAACATTTCTAAATTTTAAGTGTCTCCTCCTTACTACTATGAATCACAATAACATTTTTTTAAAATCAAGCAAACAAAATATGAACTTTAGCTATCCTAAACTCTAACTTCTAAAAAGTTCATATAAATTTTTAAAATTATTACAAAAACAATGAAATTAAATACAATTTCAATCTAATTTTTGAAAATATGTTAAATTTAGTTTTACATTTTTCCACTATTCAAATCCAATGAGTAATATATATATATATATATATATATATATATATATGAAATGGTTGGAGGATGGGGTAATTGGATATAATTTTATTTAATTTTTCTAGTGTTATCGCTAGAGTGTCGCAGTTCCATCACTGTAAATTTAGGGAAGCCCATGAGATTGAAAAAAGGCCGAGCAATCTCAACAGAGAGAACGGCTGGAAAATCAGTGGTTGTTGGGTGCGAACCCTCACCTCCTAGTTGCTTCCTCCCATCCCTCTTTTTACAGCTGGTTCTAGTTTTCTTTTTTGTTTCTTTCCCCTTATTATCCTGTAACCTTCTCTCCTTTGCCTTTGTTCATATAGTAACATTTGTTATGCTATTATTAATTATGACAATAATACGAAAAGAATGACTTTAATTTTAAACTCAATTTTATGTCTTTGATAAATTTGTAATTATAATAATCCAGCAACTCAACATATAAATATATCTAAATCTATTTCAATAATAAGATATATATGTATATTTATAATAATTATTTAATAGTTAACTCCTTTATATATATTTCTTTTATCTCCCCCTCCCTTTTGTCTTTTACCCCCTCCCACCACCCTCCCCCCTTTATTAATCTATAATTAATTTACAATTAAAATAATTGAACAATTTAACATATAAGTATATCTAAATATTTAGAAATTCTAGAAGTTTATTCGTATACGTAAATTTATAATAAGATATAGATGTATATTTATAATAATTATTTAATAGTTAACTTGTCTTTTAATTCAATAACACAAAAAAATAATAAAATAATAAATAAATAATAATAATAATAATAATAAATATATAAATAAATATGCTATCTCTTTTTTTGATCGCGTCCAACTAGCCGTTTCTAGTCAAATATAGCCTTTAGTTAGTCATTGTATCCATTTCCTAGTCAAATATAGCCGTTAGTTATAGTTGGATGTTCTGCTCTAACTATTTAACTTGTAAACTAGATGAACCATACTAGTTGGTTCGAAACGGTCCAGAAATGAAATTTCTTGTAATTTACCCCGAAAAATCGCTCATAAACTTAATTTTTCTATTCAAAATCTCCAATCATGTATCAAGATTAATTAAAAACTTTGGATTGAAGTGAGTATCATTAATATCATTAATTTTAAGTACTTCTAGTGTTCCTTAGTAAACAATCTAATTATAGGTATGCTTCTTGTTTTACAAACAAAAATGATTTTTACACCAAATTAGTGTCTAGCTTTACCATGACCTTAAAGTTAAATTATTATTAATAATTTGGTTCCTAGCTTTACCATCACACCGTTAAAAGTTAATTTATTATTATTATTGTTATATTTATTTTAATTACTTTTTAAAACAATCTTTTTATTTTATGATGAATAATTGGTTTTTAAGACCATCTTTTTATTTTATGATGAATAATTGGGGAAAGTAAAGTCTAAATATTCTACATTTTAAGTGATAAATTTTTGGAAAAATATGATTTTCATTATTTAAAATAAATTTTTGAGATTCGAAATAAACTACACATCTCAAATTTAAAATTCTAATAAATAACTACCAACAAAATTGACCAAAAATATTCTCAAATAAAAAATTCAAAACATAAAAAATTAAATTCCAATTTTTAAATCTTTAAAATTTAATAATACACCAGCCTATAGTTTCTTATAGTCCAATCATGCCTAGAACTTAGGCTCAATTCTTATTGAATTTAGAACCCGAAAAAAATCCATTTACGACAAAATTAATTTCATTTTCGAACGTTTTAAATTTATTGTAGCTATAAACCTACATTTTAAAAAATATATTTTATTGCCTAATTACTCGTCTTCCAAAACAATTTTCCTAATTCCTCTGCTTAACAATATAAGCAGCCATGTGGACTTTTTAACCTGCACTTCTCCTGATTCCACAGTGAAAAATGTGAACAGCATACTCACTATTCGAGAAATAAAATTAATTTAAAAACAGTTGTTCCAAACGTGTCCATGTTGAAAATCTCAAAAAATTCATAATTAACCAACCACAGATGAATCCATGTGTATGACGGTGTCCCATGCATGAATAATTGTCAAGCAAATACCAGGAACATGGGTTGGCTGTGTAATCAACAGGGACCGGGTTGCGTTTCAACATTGGATTTGCCAGCTAATCTAAAGTTGTTAGATTTCCATGGCAGTGGAGTACGGGCAAGAAGATTACTGAGACTATAAATGATAAAGTGGCGAGAGTCTCTCTACGTGTTCGGTGGGGATTGAAAGGGGGAAAGGTCACTGTTTGGGTTCCTGAGCACCCAAAGGTATGTGAATCTCCACCGGCTTTCTGCACCCTGTGATTCCAGAGATTGCGTTGGTTGTGGCTGTTCACTCTGATAATCAGGTATTTCAAAAACCCCAACTTTTTCTTTTCTGTTAGTCACTTTCATGTTCAGAGGCAAACAGTGGTTTTCTTGAGCTATTGGGCATCCATAGCTATGAAGTCTGGAATGACCCACAAAAAATTAAAGGCTGAAGAGTTTGAGTTGGAGCCAAAGGGAGGATGGGCAAGGTTTTTCATGGGTACTTTCATGGGAATGGCTCCTCTGCCGCGCTTTCTGCTTGTTGCGTTGCTGGTTTTGCAGCTTGTCATACTTGCTATTGTAAGAGGGTTGCCTGTGTCAGTGCCCTGGTTGAGCCAATGTCCCCCAGGTGTGGCAGTAGATGTTGATGGGAACGCTGTGGTGATAAAAAATGCTGGCGTGACAAAGAATGTTAGTACTGAGATCAGTGTTTCTGCAGAGAATGTTAGTAGTGAGATTAGTGTTGTTGCAGAGAATGTTAGTACTGAGATCAGTGTTGTTGCAAAGAATGTTAGTACTGAGATCAATGGTGTTGCAAAGAATGCTAGCTGTGAGTTGGGTTTGGTTTATGTTTACAGTCTTCCTGATGTCTTCAACTCTGACTTGCTTAAGAACTGTAGTAGTTTGAGTGTATGGCATTCCTTTTGCCCTGCTATTGTGAATTCTGGGTTTGGAGAATTGGTCACAAGTTCAATACTGCCAGTAGAACAGGAGGGGGCTTGGTATAAGACTGACCAGTTTACTGGGGAGATCATGTTCCATAAAAAGATCCTGGAGCATCCTTGTGTGACAGATCGGCCTGAGCTGGCCAAGGCATTTTATGTGCCATTTTACGCCGGATTGGCTGTGGGGAAGTACCTGTGGTCTGAACACTCTGCGGAGGACAGGGACCGACATGGGAAGATGGTAATAGAGTGGTTGCAGGGGCAGGAGTATTGGAAGAGGAATTGGGGCTGGGATCACTTTCTCATGATGGGGAGGATCACATGGGACTTTCGCCGATCCCGGGATGAGGACTGGGGCAGCGGTTTCCTGCACATGCCTGGGATGCAGAATGTTACCAGGCTACTGATTGAGAGGAATCCATGGGATGAGAAAGAGATGGGTGTCCCATACCCTACTGCATTTCATCCAAGGAGTGAGGAGGATGTTTTGAATTTGCAGAATTATCTGAGGGGCGTGAAAAGGAGTAAGCTTTTTGCATTCGCTGGGGGGAGCAGGAAGACCATTCCCAATGATTTCAGGGGCATCTTGCTGGATCAGTGCAGGGACTACAGTGGCTGCAGTTATCTGAATTGTTCCGGATTGCGC
The DNA here is from genome assembly GCA_031772625.1 of Pinus tabuliformis. NCBI lineage: Eukaryota > Viridiplantae > Streptophyta > Pinopsida > Pinales > Pinaceae > Pinus > Pinus tabuliformis. Next base: position 1,695,816,040 of record CM062820.1, on the reverse strand, counting down.
TGCGCTTCTGACTCCATGCCTGTTGTTCGTCTATTCCTTGACTCTACCTTCTGCTTGCAGCCAAGGGGAGATAGTTTTACAAGGCGGTCTATCTTTGACTGCCTCATAATGGGTTCCATACCAGTGTTCTTCTGGCACAGGACTGCCTATTGGCAGTATAAATGGCATTTACCTTCAGATCCAAGTAGCTATTCTGTTTTCATCTCAAAGGATGATGTGAGGAATGGAACCAGAGTAGAAGAGGTTCTGAAAGCAATACCTGGTGAGAAGGTGCAGAGGCTAAGGGAAACAGTCATTAGCTTAATTCCCGGATTTGTGTACACTGCTCCTGGACACCGGTTGGAGAGTATGAAAGATGCAGTCGACATTGCCGTGGATGGAATATTGGATAGGATTAGGTCATTAGGTCTCAATTCTCAGGGTGATGTTTAGGGAGAATCAAGTTTACTTGTACAGATCATATTTATTTTATATAAAGTGAGGTTCCTTATTCTTCAAGGACTTATAAGCTATGATTCAAGCTTAAAGGATTACGGAGGACAAGGAAAATTGCAGAATTGCAGGGTATTGTTCGACATCTAAACAGTTCTAGGGTTAATATTCATTCTAGGGCCATTTATGATTCTTTCTCATAATTGTTGCAATAAAATACCTGATAAGGTATAATTTATTTTGAAGTTCAGTAGGTGAACCGTCATCTGCTTTTCAGTCTGGCATCCTTTCCTGTCAGATTGCAGCTTTGCAGATATGCTATAAATGCAGGTTTCTTATCACTGGCTTCAGTTATTTCCTTACTTTTTTTGAATACCCACTTTAAGAATTGTTTCAATTTTTGTTTTTTGCATAGAATGTTTTAAGTTTCGTATTATTACTATAAGCATCTTGTAACTATCCAAGATAATAAAGACCAAACTTGGAAAATTAAAGCTGGGATCTATTTCAGTATTCAACTGTATGAGAATTGATTTGATATACAGTAAACCTGTGCATTTTCTAATGTACGAAGAAGTTTTTTCAATTGCAATGGGTCATTAATTCTGCTAAAAAACCATGTTTAGTCATGCAATAACAAGTTCCTACTTTGTATCAGAATTGTCTAGTCTAGTACCATAATAACTGGGTCTCTGTTCAAAATGTAGTCCATGCCTGTTTTCAAATTTCATCTTTTTTTAATCGACATTGGCAATAGCCGTTAAACAAGGTTGGTTTGTGAAGTACAAAATGAACCAAAAGCTTTGCTGATATTGAAACTGGCTTTGGGATGCAAGTTCTCAGGTTGATGTAATAACATCCTCCCTCACATTGGTCAGAGCTGCCGTTCGACAGGGTTGGTTTGTGAAGTACAAAATGAACCAAAAGCTTTGCTGATATTGAAACTGGCTTTGGGATGCAAGTTCTCAGGTTGATGTAATAAGTTATAACATCCTCTTGAAACTGGCTTTGGGATGCAAGTTCTCAGGTTGATGTACCATCCTCCCTCACTCTAGTATTAACATTCTTCAGAGATGTCTGTGTGTTTGTGAGTATTGGTCAGAGCTGCCTGTGTGTTTCCGAGTTCCTTTTGTGTTTGTTCATTGTGCTTTTTTTGGGTGATGCCTTCGTAGTTGCACGCTTCTTGAAAACATGGCATATCCCTTGTTGAGGATATGAACAGGATCTTCATCTAGTTGAAGAGAAGTAAAAAGTACCCTATTTCAATAGAACCCTGATATACTCTGAAAATGCAATAATGAGTAAATGTTCAGGTTTACAGCACTGCAAGCATATGACAGCCATTACAATTGCACAAGTATTTGCTTGGAATACTTTGACAACGATTACAATTCACTGTTCAGTAGACAGTGTTCTTGTTCTACAAGTGAAGTGAATATTAATCCCCCAGTGTCTCAGCCATAAAGTCTAAACCCTTATATATCTACACTGAGAGAGGTGAGGTTGCGTTATAAAACCTGGGTCTAACATGCAGTTCAAAGTTGGAGAGCATAACTCAAGTTCCAATATTTGATACATCAGCCATTTCTGTGAACTGGAGATATGCAGCCTGATTGAGGTGCATATCAGACCTGGGTTTAGATGGATCTGGACTGTTATTTCAGTGAGATTGCCTTCATCAAACTGTTGTAGATTCGGTTATTGAGAACCTTATTTCAAGCAGATATACTCCCATGTAATTGATTGATAAAAACTGTTTTATTTTGGAGAGGGGAGGTGGGGATGACTCCATTGCTTCTGTGAAATTACACCTACATTATGTACCAGGATACCATCAACCAGATAAAACATCATCGGTGGACATAAATACTTGGGAATCATTGATTGGTCATCATCGGTGGACAGAAATACTTGGGAATCATTGATTGGTCATCGTCGGTGGACAGAAATACTTGGTGGACAGAAATACTTGGGAATCATTGATTGGTTTAAAATTTTATATTGGTGCATTTACAAATTGATCAAATGGCTCTGTGATGCATATAGTAATGACAGTATTCCTATACCCACCTGCCCCTGATAAAGGGCAGGTGAAGTCCAAGGTTCACATTATTCATATCCCACTGCGTCTGAAAAGTGTCATCATTCAAGGAGGGCTAGCTCCCCACATTTCTCAAATTGCTGTATATTTCCAAAATTGGATTATTATGATCTCCCATATTTTGAAGCATTAGATGAAATCAGCTTTTATAAGTGGGGTGGCCCGTTGAAAATGGTACCCAAATGGAGAACTCCACACATCATTAAGCTCACCAGGCATCTCAGCTATGTTTGCTCAGATGCTACAATCGTTGTTCTTTCAATCAGATATAAATAACTATGTAAAGAGGATTGAAGGTTTATTAGATATAAATAACTATGCAAAGACGATTGAAGGTTCGAATATTAAAAATATTTGAAGAGAATATTTATGATATGCATAATATTGATTTGATTTATAGGCTATTTGAAAGTATGCAAAATATTAAAATAGTTCCTCCCAAGGCTCAGTCATCACCCCAAAACATTATAATGTCTAATGGAGCCCAAAACATTATAATGTCTAATGTCTTCCACAAGGTTGGGTTAGAAATATGCAAACATTTTTAAGAATGTAGCAATGCCATCTTTCATAAGTAATGGAATGCCACTTAGATTAAGAATGTAGCAATGCCATCTTTCATAAGTAATGGAATGCCACTTAGCTTATTTATAATTTCAAGTAACAAAACAAACAATAATTTGAAGTATCAAAACAAACAATTTGAAGTATCAAAACAAACAATGTCTTAGTTTACTTCTATATCCATGTTTATATCTATGAGAAGTCTTAGTTTACTTCTATATCCATGTTTATATATTTGAGAAATTTTACTTCTTCTATATCCATGTTTATATCTATGAGAAGTCTTAGTTTACTTCTATATCCATGTTTATATCTTTGAGAAGTTTTAGTTTACTTTTATATCCATGTTTATATCTTTGAGAAGCTTTAGTTTACTTTTATATCCATGTTTATATATTTGAGAAATTTATATCCATGTTTATATATTTGAGAAATCTATATCCATGTTTATATTTCTGAGAAATCTTGGTTAGCTGTAATCATAAATGAATTTTGAATTTTCATACCTGCATTAATAAGATAGATATGTCTAAACATGTCATATATTCCTGATTCATTGCTTTACAAATAAATTTTTATGTTAACCATGTTATATTTGATCCATGAAAGATATCTGAATGGAAATATACAAGCTAAAAAAATATTTATAATATAACAATTAAAAAGCCAAGCCAAAGATGTATGACTTACTATTATGAAAAAAATAATTTGGGAATGGGGAATGGGGAATGCATGCAATTATATTAGGTACATAACTTTATATTCTCATATATTTTGTAATTTACTAGTTTATTTAAAAAAATTAAGATATAAATTTAATTATTTTTTAAATAATAATAACATTGTTGTTTAATTATTGAAATCAAATTTGATATATCAATGTTTATGCAAATTAAATTAGATTTATTAAATATTAGAAAAATTAAAGAAAATCACTTAATTTATTTTATAAGTTTATTTTTATGTTCTATTTTTTTTTAACATTTCTAAATTATCATAGTTTTAATGGATTAAAAAATCTTAAACAAGGGTAAGGAAATTAGTTGATTTGTTTTGCAAGTTTATTTTTATTCTCAAAATTTTAAGAAAATTATTTTTAAATTATCATAGTTTTGACTATAAGCTTTGTGAGAGTTTTTTTTTTTTTTTTTAACAATGTTGTTTTTCTCTTTTATGTTACTCAAAACAAGGAATTTTTTTTATCTTCTAAACTATGGTTGATGACATTTTTTTTTCCCATAGGAAACCCTGGGCAGATCAACCCCGAAGGGAATCTTTTAAAACCCGTTGGCCATACTAGCAAGGCCTAACCCCAAGGGTGTCGAGGAGAATTGACCATGTGACCTCTCAATCAGCAAGGTACTTAACAACAGGGACTCGCCCAGTTGAGCTAACCTTTGGGGCTAGGTTGATGACATTTTATTGTATTTTAATTTTATATATATATATATATATATATATATATATATATAATAATAATAATATTTTTAATATCATTATTTTGTAGTATGATTTTTTCTTTGATATCCCAATGGTATCTAAGACTTGACATCTTTATGCCAATTCTTCTTAAATTGAATGTGGTTTTGACCAAAGTTCGAAACAATCCTAGGAAGCATATTGTCTTCCACGTTGTTTATGTTGTTCTTGTACATTAGGTACTTAGTCATAGTCATGCTCTTAATATGGAAAAGAATTACTTCCAAGTGAAAGATATGATGGAGTGTATTGCTTTTAATTCTGAAAATGTAAGTCCATAAAATTTTCCACTCTCTATTTATCATTTTCTCAATGCTATAGTTCCAATTAAGCTTTGTGATGAATATCAATTTTGAGGTATTTGAATGAAGTCACTTCATCTAAGTTTTTTTCAAAATACATGATATTAGTACAAGTGATCTTTTTCCATTTAGTCATCATAATCTTTATTTTATTACCATTAATAGTGATAAGCATACTAGAGTATAAATTCTTGAGATTTTTTCTCTTGCTTATAAAGATCACAAGGACCCTTTAACATAAAAATATATCATTAACATATAAAAGGATGATGATCATACTAGCTAGAGTCAAACTGACACAACTTGCTTCTTCCAAACAACTCTCTAACTTGTTGATGTATGTGCCAAAAGAGTAAGGGATAGGGGGCAATCTTACTTGAATCCTAAATTATTATTAATTTCTTTCGACCAACCCATAGTGTTGTTTGTACAACCTTATTGCAACAATTCAACTCATAAGGAACTTTTAGATCTTCTAATCTATTCCAAAGGTTAGTCCTAGGCATCATGTCAAATATTTTTCTAAAGCCAATGCATAGTAGATTAGTTTTATTATTGCAACACTTCTGCATAATGATCCTAAATGTAACAAGGTGCTCTGAAGTTAAATGATAGCTCATAAATATGGGTTGGTCATTAGAATTTTTTTTTATTTTTTTTTTTGTTATGGCTTTTTAGCCATACATTGAGCTTCTTTTCCGAAATAATTTCATGGAGCATGTCTAAAAGGGAATTAATCCTAATGACTACAAGTATAGAGATTGTTTTAGCCCCACTTTTAAAAATAGGTACAATGAGGCTTTCAATCTAGTGTTTATGGAAGCCTTTGCTTGACTACCAAATTGAAGATCCTTTGGGTTTGAGTAATGAGGATAGGTTCTTCAATTTTTAATACTTTTACCTTGTAGCCTTCTATGTACTTAGCTTTATTTTGTAAGTCGCTTAACCCCGAACTCTATCTTCTATATAAAATCTGCTCCAAGTGTAAAAAAGTTTTGAATGTTATCTATGACATTAGGGGTTCTATAAAAAAACTTAAGGTAGGAATTCCAATCCTTCAAGAGAATCCTTTAATTTTACAAGTCAGAATTTGACTCCAAAAGTTCCTAGGATCTAACTTAAAGATGTGCAAAATATTATCTTGCTATCTATTTGTATAGTACTTTTCTTCCCTTTTAATTAGGGCTTTGCACCTATTTATCTTATTAAATTTTAAAGACTTGTTTTTTCCCCAAAGGAAAAATCGTAATTTCCATTATGTAAATGATGAAAATTACATGTTAAAAGTGTTTGAAAGCTCATCAACAAGAGTTGTTGCTCCAACCAAGGATCACGTGTTCATCATTAAAGGAAATACAAAAAAATACTAACTGTCATATAAACATCATCTATGAGACTCCATCCACTACATCATACAAAACAATATTAACTGGAACTATAAAAGATAAAGATAAAAACCAAATATCTGTTAGGAAGTTCAGGTTGCATCCATTTGTAGATCACCCACAAAGGGTTTGTGGTAGTACTCATAATTCTCATTGTCATTTGTTCTAGAATCTGCCATGTCCCTTGAGCCTGTTGTGCATCTTCCTTAGAAAGGAAATCATAAATGGTATTCCTTTCCTTGTATATATTTGCAAGAAATGAATTCAAACAAACCCTTTATCCGTAATATCTCATCCACAATGGGGCTAAGTGTGTGCACGTGACAAGGAACAACATAATTGAACCAATCTACCACCACTCGAGAATCCCCAAAAACCTGTAGCCGATGACACCCCTTTTCTAAGGCAAAAAGAAGAAGAAGTTTTAGACTAAAGAGTGTTGCAAATTTTTTTTTTTCCCAAGCCCAACCCACTCCTTATCTTTCTAAAGACTTGTTAAAAGAATTTCTAATGGCTTTTCTAGCAATCTCATTCTTTTATCTTCTTTTTAAAAATGGAACATATAGGGATATTTATATTAATAAAAGCCTATATTTTGGGTTGGTAACCTTACATATTGAGTCATCCACAAAAGGGATATCTTAAAATGAGAAAACAAAGTGTTTGTTGTCTCCATGACTAACAATACTCTTTAAACATAAAAGGTGTTCTTCATAATTTCTACAGAAAGAACCAAACAAAAAGCGAAAATTGCAAGCTAGCATAGCTAAAAATTACATGGCAAGAGCAAACTGATCCATAAAAAACTATTTTCATGACCAAGACGAGAAATCACCATGAGCCACGTTCATTTTCTTCTAGGCCTCAAAGACAATGAGTCCTCTCACGCTGCCCTCCTCAGCATCCCTTCTATCACACACATTTGAAATTTCCAACATCACCACCCGCTCGTTGAGTTGTTTAACCTCGATACTGAGCCTGTCCAACGAGGACTCCATGTATGCATGGTGCTCTAGAAGCTTATCCTCCACAAAGGATTGGAATGAATATCATTGTTGCTTGATCAAATTCTCCAACTTCTTGATTGTGGAGATCAAGGTTTGTGTGGAATCCAACAACTTGTCAATCAAATTTGAGGCTTTGATAGTCTCGTGAAGCTCCTCCTATTTGTCCAGTCCTACCATGAATCTTGATGTGGAGAGAGCAAGGATTTTCCAACCTACCTTGAGAGGGTCAAGAGCAAAGAGAGTTAAAGAACCATCGCATGTATAACTTAAGTTCCTAACACCTATGGCGAAGACCTAAGAAAAGAGACGAGGATACCAATTACCTCCATGGAACCATATATATTTGAGCTTGAAATTGAAACACGAGCCAAGCTGAGGCCTTACTTCTCCCATCACGGTGAAAATCACACTAGGACAAAAGCGAAGTGACATGATATTCATGTTGGACATTGAAATTGAATCCACCCTGATACGAAATGAAGGGATCACCACAACCAAAGTAGAGAGCAATAAATTAGTTCCAGAGATAGTTAAGGCGATATGAAAACAAAGAGTGAACAGAATCCACAAAACGAGCCATCTGTTCGCCGGAGAATGCCACTTGTGCAAAGGCCAATTAAAAGATTGACCCGAAAAAACCAGTGGAAGCCTTCCGTTGATCCAAAAAATTTAAAGCCTGGGGAGTGGAGTCCATCAATTGCCCTGCTTCGAACCTTAGAATATAATGATTATAGTTCATTTATGGAACTGGAGAGGAGAATATTTTTGCATTAATTTCAAGGATCCCTTGAGTCAAGTTGGCCCCTCTTTTTGCTAATTCATCATCATTTGAATTCATATTTCTATATATGTGATAAAAATTAACTTGATCAAATTTTGTCAATGATGCCTGTATCCCAAGAATCAAAGGGCGAGATAGGGAGTTGATAGTTTTCTTCGCTTTAGAGAATTTCTGAATAACTAATAGGGAGTCCCCAAAGGGAAAGAAACTCGACATGATTGTTTGTGGCTTTTTTGAGTCCCCATGCATATTGCAAAACCTTATGTTCATGAGGGCCAAAAATGACCCCTCCCCCTCGAGCCTCCACAAATCTCACTCTTTTATCTTACTAAGGGTTGATAATTCTATTTTCTTTTGTATATGACACTCTAATACGGGACTTCTCAATAAAAGTAGAGAGGGTTGTCAGACAATTATGAAAAGAGTTTTCAATATTGTCCTTATTTGATAGGAGAGTTAATTTGTTATTTAAATCCTCTAAAAAAATATTAACTTCATTTGTCAAAAATCAAGTGCTCTTGGTTATAAAAATTCTCTTTTATGGGGTTTTTGTGCACGACAAAGATTAGAGTTATGGCTAAATATCTATGCTTAGAGTCAGGCCCATGGTCGTATAGGATGTCAAAATTTTCTTGGTTATACATAGGTTAATCAAATATCATGTAATTTACAAAACTATTGTGAGACCCTTGAATACTTTTCATCTAGTTGGATTTTAGCCACTTCAAATTATTAGATCTTGAGAACTATAAAACACGATAAACTCAATACCAAATAAATTCTCAACCAATTCTTTAAAGTTTCTTTTGTATCCAGTGACAAAAACAATGTTCTCATTTAGCCATATAGGATTAGAGTTGGAATTATTGTTTAAAATAATAGCTTGATTAGTAGTTGTTTTAGCATTAAAGACTCCTAGCAAGAGGACACTGACTTCATTTCTCACACTGCAAATATCTGGTTCTAAGCCATTGTAAGGACAATTTTTATTTTGAATGTTTTTCTTATAGAAAGTAGAATCAATAGACGTGAATTAAACACATTGCTATGTAAACATTCTTAGTATTAATATCTAAAATATCCATCCACATGTACCGATTGAACTCATCTTTATTGTGAAGCCTATTATGAAGAAATATGTTCATCTTTGTATAGTAAACCACGTCTCTTTACTATAAAATATCTTGTTCTATATTTAGCACAAAACAAATCCTTCTACATCAGGGGCCTTAAATTCTTCATGCTCTCAAGTTTCAACAAGGAGTATAATATCAATTTCACTCCAAATCCAACTTAACATGGACCCTTTGTTCCAGGGAAAGCCAATTTTTAGAATCTCCCACATTTATATTTATTATTATGTTTTTTATCTCTAGCCATAACAATAATTTTTCGGTTCCTAATTATTATCCATTTTCTTTCCTTCCTGCCTTCTTTTATCTTTTGAGCTTCATTCACTAATTCAATTAGGTATTTTAGAACAAGGTCTTCATTATTAATATTGCCTAACCCTTTTAACTCAAAATTTTACTAACCATGCTATATTTATGATATTTTTTCCTTCCAAGCTTCTTTCCCTTTTTGAATTCAGTGATTAATTCAACTTGATCTTCGTTTATTAATATTGTCAACCCTTTTAAACTAAGAGTTTTACTAACCATGTTATATTTATGGTCATTAGAGATTACCTTAACAAGAATTAGCTTATCTTTGCTCAATTATTTGGCCTAAACTCCTTGCTTCTTTAAGACAATTTGTTTCAATTTGTAATTTATTTTGTAGTTCTTCCTAGACTAATGCTAGTGTGTCTTAGTCTTTTTTCTCTTTTAAACCAAAAATTATGAGGTTCAAGGCTCTTTTGTGACACTCATGGTCTAACTCTATAAGCTTATTGAATTCCTCTTTGAAAATTTTGATATCTAATTCGCCTTCCAAACTATTAAGAACCAAATTATTATTTAGTTTTCTTAACGCCAAATTATTAAAACCAAATTGTTAAATATTTTTTCTTAAATTTTCTATGTTACTAAACTTTTTTTAAATTGATTTTTTTTAAGATTGTTTTTTTAATCGAATCTCTATTTACAACTTTTTTTTCTCCAATATTAATATTTCATCATCTATTTATTTCTAAATCATATTTTCAATATATAAAAACTTATTATGAAATGTTGACTTTTTTTTTAATAATTTTAAGTATTCCTCAGTTTATTGAAATTGTTTTATTACCTTTCTATTAAAGAGTTTTAATAAATACAATAACTTATTCATATTAAAAAAAAAAAGTATAACACTACCGAGAGAAACAACTTGTGATATTGATTAAATCAAAGTTATAAAAATATGCCCACTAAAAAGATTACACATAAATATCTCCATAAAAATGTTCCATAAAATGCCCGGATAAAAGAAAAGGTCCAATAAAAATACCTCGCTGAAAATAATTCTTAAAAATGCAAATGACCATGACCCATAAAAATACTCTAATTAAAAAATGTCGAAAGAAACTAAAAAGGTACAACATTAACTTTAATAAAGAATTTACCACCTAACTTAATATATTTTTTGATAAGATTCTTTAAATGTTTTAAAGAAGTTCAAAACGCTTCATAAATTAAAAGTTTTAATGCAGTCTCAAGCATAAATCTTTTTAAAATATATTTGGTTCAACTGAATTCGAAGAATCTTTAAATAATTTTTAAATAATTCCAAAGACTTTAAAAGTTTGCATATTTTTCGCTTTTAAATACTCTTCCATTGTCTTTTAAGATTATATTAAAAGAGATTTTAAATGTTTTTTAATTGTGGGAGAGAGATTCAATATAGAGTAGACCTGTGAGGTTAAATTTATTTTTTAAAGTTTGATTTTTTTATATTGTAATTTTGTTTTACTAATAAAATTACAAGTAATTTTGTATATGAAAGAAAATCATAATATATATCATATTAAAATATATAACATATAAATAATAATAGTTATAAATTAAAGTTTATTTTATTATATAAATTAAATTAATGATTTCATAAAAATATTTAAATTTAATTAATAAACACATAAAAAAAATTAATATTTACAATATAACAAGATTTTTAATCATAAATATTCACTCGCATTATACTATCGATATTATTAACTTTTAAAGATGCTTTTTTACAATACCTTGGGGCAATACCGTGGTTTGTCAATACCACATACCCAAAATCCATAACTCATATCAAAATATTTTTTTTTATAATTTTTAAATTAAAACTTAATACTTTTTTTTCCAGTGGAAAAATCTATAACCTTTTATTTAAAAAATGAAAAGTTACAATTGCAAATGCATAATGCATTTCCATAAGCTGCCCAATGGGCACAAGTGCCGTGGCACCCAACGCAACGTTACATAACTAACGTGCAAATAGTGAGAAAAAAAGAATAGAGAGAAAGGAAAAAGAGTACAATTACATCAAAGCCTATGCTTTTCTGCCCTTCTTCTTCTCCACCCTACGCCAACCCTGAGAGTCGGAAGGGGGGACAATGATGGCCTGTGAGTATTCCTGCGTGTTCACTGGGTAGTTTTCCTCTGTGTCCACTGGTTGTTCTTTGTCCGAGTCTGTTCCTTCCGGGCTATGTGCTCGTTTGGCTCCGCTTATTTCCAGCTGTAATTCTTGCTGCCGTGCCAGGCTATTTGTCTCCAATTTGGGCTCTTCGATGTTCTCCTCCATCGTTTTTTTCTGTCTTCTCTGTGCGTCTGTGGGTTCCGTGTTCAGAGCTACCTCCTCCAGTGGTTTGGTGTGCTGCCATCCTTTTGGTTTTTTCTGTTGTTTCTTGTTGCCTTTAGACTCCCTACTAGCTAGTGGACATGCACTTTGTAGGTGCCCTGTCTGCAAGCAGCTGCGACATCTGAATGTCGTGTTCTCATAATCAAGTTGTTGCGTCCACTGTGCATTATTAAAATTCAATAGGATGTGATCTGGGAGTCCTTGACTTAGATCCACCTCTACACATATTCTGGCATATGTGAAGATGCCTTGGTTAACTCTGTCCTCATCTATTTTAAGGTGTTTTCCTAAGGAGTTCCCAATGGCTGTTAATGCTTTCCGATGCCAGAAGTGGAGTGGGAGGTTATGTAGCCTTACCCAAACTGGCGTCGTCGAAACTACCATGGTATTGGCATCAAAATCCGGGAACCAGGGGGTGATAAAGAGACCAGCATTGCCCCAAAACCATGGCCCCTGATTGATGATACTGTCTCTTTCCTGTGCTGTGTTAAATCTGACCATGAAGAACCCTTTAGGGCATAGATATATTTCACATTTGGGTGTCCATGAAGTGAAAACCCATTGATGCAGTGCATCGGCTTTGGGCCAATAACCATTAAATCTGCATATAATAGCATTGTGAATTAAATCTGAGTATAGATCTATTACCTCCGGCATTGTTATTGTAAGCTCAGGTGGTTCTGGCCTCTGTTCCACAATGTAGGGCCCTGGAATCTCAGATGTGGGTGCTGGTCTGTGTTGTAGTGGTTCCTTTCCTTTGACTGCATCGCGGAAAGAGCCCGTATTCTTTGAGCTATTTCCCTGGCATCCGCCTCGAAGTCTCAGATTAAGGGTGATAGTTGAATCTTTTGCTATTCCATAGTGCTGGAGGGTGTGTTGGTCCTGCATGCAGAGTCCTGAAAATAAAAGATTTTGGTATATTGTCGGAGTGCCCATTTTTATCTGGATCTGCTTTTTTAATTCCAGAACGCCCATCCCTTCCTTGATTTGTATACAGTAGTGTTTGCCTTCTACCGATCTGATGAAAATTTGTTTCAGATCTGCCGGTTCCGCCTTAACCAAACCCTGATTTATCTGTTTGAGCTCCGGATCTGACGAAACGATGGTGGTTCTAGGTTTTTCCAGCTGCAGCCGTAGCGGATCCGGATGCATCCGTAATAGATCTGGTGTTCCTGCGGTCACTAACGGCCAGATCGCTGCTCCCTTGCCTTTGTGCTTACTTGATTTCTCAAAACCAAATTGATTGTGTATTTTGATTCGCAGATCTGGGCGGAGGTAGTCTGCATCGTCCTTGCCCTGCCCTATTGAATAAAAAACAGACTGCACTCTGTATGGGGAGCCCTTGTGCAGGCATAGTGGGCTCGTCCGTAAACTGGAAGATGTTCGAGCTGCCACCAGAGACCGATCCGCCGTGAAGGGGAGCCAGATCCATGGCGATGAGACCGATTCCGTTAATCTGAAGCGTGGTATCCTGCAGGTATTCCCTGCGTTTGCTGCGTCCTCGGAGATGAGTTTTGCGTCGGCCGTGATGAGATTTGCGTCGGCGGTGGCAGCACCATACAGATCTTTTGAAACCCTAAGCTCTCGAACTCCTGCCATCCTGATCCCCCTCAATTAAAACTTAATACTTACAATAAACATATAATATAACAAGATTCTTAACCATTCTTCATGTATACTGCTCCAAGATGGGTATGACAATTAATACCGACAAGAATAAAGTCATGATCATTAAATCCAAAAATCTCACCCATGGTAGTTTCGTCTATGATAACCATTGTCTCGAGAAAGTTTCTTCTTATAAATACTTGAGTATTGACTTTACTTATCAGCTCAACTGGAATTATAGCATCGAGAAAATAATTATTGGAGGTCGGAAAACTTATTATGAGCTTGAAAACAATTGTAAGTCAACAAATCTTTTACATTTGGAGTAAAAAAAGGTTCCTCTTTGAGACTCTCGTCACCCTTGTTATCTTATACAAATGTGAAGGTTGGGGGTGCAGTATATCTAGGGATTCGTGGAGAAAGATTGAGATGATCCAAAAGAAATTCATAATTTATAACCTCAAGATCAAGGGAAATACTCCCTATCCTATCCTCTTGATCGAAGTTGGCATGTCCCCTATTGAAAGTGCTGCTATGTTTAAATATCTGATGTATAAGAAGATGCTTCACATAATAGAATCCAAGAGACTCCCAAAAATTGCTTCTAACTTTAGTCAAAACCCCCATTTGCGCCTCAAGTGAGGGTGGCACCAGGATGCTCAGTCTTGGCTCAACCTTTGGGGGATTAAGAAGGAGCTCATTATGGGAAGCAAGGAAAATATCAAAGATACCATTACCTCCAGTTTTAAGGACAAAATGTGGGATGCTAAGGAGCTGGAGGGTAAAAGGAAGATAATGTACAACTAAGGTACTATAAGGAGGTGATCAACCCTAACCTCGATAACCATAATTATCTCTCTATGTTGACTAGCACTAAGAAGAAAATGAACATAGCTAGGACTAGAGTTAACTCTCATTAGCTTGAGAGTGAGACCGGGTGGTGGTTTACTCTCCTAAGACTCCTTGGGATGATAGAATTTGTCAGATTTGTGATACTAAGAAGGTGGAAGATGAAAAGCACTTCCTTTTAGACTTCCCGACTCTTGCCCACATCTGCTCTCAATTCCCTATCATCAACCACACCTCCAACCTTCTTGACTTGTTATGACAACCCAACTATAGTGATCTTGGAATGCTTCTTTCCTTGTTCTTTGATCACAAAAACAAGATTTTGAAGAATCACAGTTAGACTCTCTTTTCTTGAGGTAGATAGGCCACATTGGTCTTAGTGGAATTTAATCATCATCATCATCATCATTAATTTGTAAATATACTTTGTTACAATACCATTTGCATAAAAATCATAACTCATTTCAAAATCAAAATATTTTATTTTAATTTTATTTTATAACATTTAAAAAATTAATTCTAAAAACAAAAAGCTATGGGGAGATATTGTAGTGGTGTAAATGTTGTGAACATTTAGATGTGATAGTGAAAAAAAATAAAAGGTTAAAAGTAATTTCCTAGAGAAGTGCTCTCCAGGGTGGAGATTTTGTAATGTCATGTAAACATTTTGACTCTGTCAAAATAAAATAAAATAAAAATAAAATTAATTCATAAATAAAATAAACTAAATGATAACCATTATTATCAATAATTTTTTTGACTTGGTCAAATGACATAAAACTAAAAATAAATAAAAAAATACATTAAAAAATTAATAATTATAATTAATAATAAAACTAACCTAGATCCATCTTCACTTTTGATCTACCAAGTGTTGAGAGAGATCAAATCTCTTGAGATACAAACCTCTTTTAGAGTGAAAAGAGATTTGATCGCTCTGGACACTTGGTAGATCCATAATTAAGATGGATCTAGGCTGGTAATTAATTAATTTTTATTTTTTCCCAGAGGACAAAAACACTGGAATATATTATATTATGAAAGTCCAGTAATAGTTAACATATATATTCATGCATTCATCTCAGCAAAATGTCTATAGCAGTCTTCGTCATTTACTACATAGTACAAATTTATCAAAAATATAGATTCTCACAATATTTCATAATTAAGGTGAGCTATAGACTATGGGATAGGGATCAAGCCCTCATCTATCATAATATCATCTTCAAAATACTTGTATTTCATAACTCCTCCTACTGACTTTAGTCCTCTTATGATAGTATCCACCACCATATTAGATTCTCTGAAGATGTGCTGAAAAGTGATAATCTAGAAAGATAATTTAAGAGTATTGATACGTTCCAGCCAACAACAGAGGTTTGGAGGGTCAAAGTTAGTGTGCCCCAATATTCCATGGATGAGATATTTAGTTATCACATACCCATATCAAAATTTTCTTTTACTTTCATTTAACTATATGATAAATACTGATTTTAATTTTTCAACATAAATATAGAACATGAATTTCATTATTTGAATTCGTTCCTAGTAGTATGAAGGTAAATAACAATGATTTTACCGCAATAGTTAATTGCTTATGGCATTGCCAGATATTTATTTAAGTCATACTAAATTAATTGAACGAACCCTAAGTGAATTCCAGTCGTATGATTTGTTTTCTGAGCTGAATTAATACCAAACGTCAGTTGGTACAGTCATTTAACCACTTGTTTAATTTTTGGGCAGATGACTGCCCTAGGTTTTCAGACCCCCCATCTCTGGAGCCTTCTCCATGGTCTCTAAATGGCTCTACTTCTTATGGATGCTTGCACTATTTCAACGGTACTCCTTTTCCCTTCAGATCGAACGGTGGAAACGCTCTCTCATGGACCTAAGCTCTAGTTGGGTGAGGATACACAGCTCTTGTTTCATTTGCTGACCGTTGGATTATTCTCTGGTTCTAGTGACGATTTCCATCCAGTAAGCGATTCCGTTGATATCTTTTCTTCATCCGATGGTGTGCTTAGTCCTGCCTTGAAATCCTACCATTGTAACTAAGGATTTCTCTCTATTTCACAACTTTCCTGTCATGGCTATACTTTCTTTTGGTTACAATTCAGAGGTGACTTCTGTCGAGCCGGGTAAGAGTTTTCCTTTCATCATTCCTATAAATGTTATTTGTTTCCTTCACTCCAGTTTTGTGCGCATACTGAACCTATTTGTTTGTGCTTGTCAGGTTTTGCATGCTCAAGTACTCGAGAGTTTGGTGGCGCAACTCCCTCTACCGGGATCTCTAACCATCATGCCATTCTTTACCGGGTATGCATGGGAGTCTTGATCTATACAGGAAGGGTTTATAGTTTTCCTTTCGAGTGACATATTGGAATCTGGAACTGTAATATATGTGTAATGTTATTTAAGGCTCAGAGCCTATATTTTGTTTGAGGGCTTCGGCTAGAAGCCTCTGTTCTATTTTATACTTTTCCGACTGTAATTGATTCACATTGTTTGGTAGAGGCTACTAAGTGTTGGGTCGTTTGTCGCTTAAGGGGTATAACAAAACCCCGAATGAAACTTAGTTGCTCTCGTCTGAAATCTTGATGTTGTAATTCAGAGGATTTTTTCTCTATACTTGTTATCTCTCCCTTAGTAATGGTGATAATGGTATTTGTTTTCCGTAATTGATTGCTTGGTCAGGATATTTGTAACTCTAAGAAACTATGTTAGATGAGAGTTCTTGTAAATGCTATATTGGGCTTTTTGTCGTGTGCTACATTCTTGTATGACTAGCATCTTCTGTTGAATGATATATAACCGGTTCTTTATGATGGTTAGGGTTTCAAGTAACCAGGTCATATAATAACGACAGCGGCATGTGCTGAGTTTCTTAGTCTGGAATTTTAGTATTTTTTTTTATAATAAAGGCATTTCGTCTTTGCCTATTTTCTGGTGAATTTAGTTCTTGAGGTTTCTTGACCTAATTTCCTTAGCCTGGAATGTCAAATTTTTCAACCCCTCTATTATAATTTACTAGGTTTAGGGTTTTCCTAATTCTTAAACTAACATAGATTTAGGTTTTCGTTCCCGTCCTTATAGATTCTGAATTTAACTATCTGGGTTTTTGGTGGCATTTAACTGCCTTTCTGATCTAGGTGGATGTTGGTGGCCACCCACCTATCCCACTTGGACCCCCACAACTGTCTCTTTTAGTTTTTCAGTTTCCTCAATTGTAGCACAATTTACTATTTTTAGCAGTTATTCGGGTCCTGAACTTCTGGAGCCGTTTTGAGGCTCTAAACGACGTTTTTTGGGAAATATGAGAGAAACATGGGTCCATGGATTGATGTTTCTCTTCCCAAAGTTGTAGTCCTCAGATATATCTTTCTAACAATCTATTGTGCGCGTCAAACAGAGATCGTATACCAAAGTTACGACCCCAGGAAGTTGATGTACCAATTTACCCGGAACGGGGCCCACAGTTTGGTGTCTCATCTCCTAGGGTTAGGTTTTTGGATGTTTAGGGTTTTCCATTGTTTCTCAACAATAAATAGGCGATCAAGCCTCATTGTAACATAATTTAGAGGCATGTAACCGCCACATCTCTTCTCAAAGATAAGCTACCATCACCCTAGCTGGTTTATTTCCATTTCTGTTTGTAAGCATATTTCAGTATTTTACCTTAATGAAATGAAGTATTATTTCCGCTACATCTCTCTATATATGGGTATTTATGTATTTCGTTGTCTTCCTGTTTAAATCCGAATCACTTTCCTCATTTTCTAGTTTACCACAGTATTTTCTTTCTACATAGTTCTGTGTTTTTTTATAGAGTTTTTGAGAACTTTAAGAAATATATACATTCAGTTGTTCTTTTCTTTTCAAAAATCTAAACTTTATAGTAGCTAAAGTTCACACCTATCTTAGCTATAGGCATCACATAAGATACCTTTAACATATACACTGTTATCTGTAAACAATTTCTAATAAAGTTAATTGAAAACATATTCACCCTGTCATTCAGTAAATGGATTCGATGATTAAGTGTTCAAGATTCCAGAATATACTCATTTGACTAGCTTAATCGAGCTTAATATTTGATTTTGTCGTGCCTCCCAATCGTGAGACCAGCGCTGCTTCACTTTCTGTCTCCCCGTGAGCTACCCCTCACAGGGTTTCTCCTCAAGAACTATGGCCTTGAACAATAATCGCTATCTGGTCTTAACTAGACTTAGCTACTTTAACATTGTCTATCCTCCCAACATAGTTAACTGCTTTCTTTTAATATCCCTCAATCTTTTTCCATCCTGATCTCAGATGCCTTCATCCTCTTGATCCCTTGGAATAAATCTCTCATAGAAGTAGTTAGGGTTGGTAACCGCCCAACCTAACTATTTGAGAAACAAAACTGTCGCCCTTTAGACAATTCTTTCTCTTTCAAGTTTAATCAAACAATTACTGCCATTATTATGGCATTCCAATTTTCATGCATTTTAATCAAAATTAACTAATTATATAAACTTAATCAGTTTTTAGTTTGTTTAAAAGTGCAGTAAATAAATATTTACATATATGGGAGACATCAAATCTCCCCCCCCAATATTGAACATCGTCCCGATGTTCCTCTATTAGAAATAACTTCAGAAAAATTTCCCTCATAGTTTGTGCATCTTCTGAGGTAGCCTCCTCAGGCCCAAAGTGCTACCACTGTACTTTAACTTGGTGATAACTCGTCTTCGCAAAATTACTTCTCCCTGATCGAGTATACCCATTGGTTTGACCAGGAACTCGCCTTCCGGTTCGACCTGTATATCCTGCCAATTTATTATGTGTTTGGGGTCATATATATATTTCTTTAATACAGAAACATGAAAACCATTGTGCGCACGAATATGGTTTGATAAGACGAGTTGATAAGCCACTGGTCTAGTTTGTGCTAAAATTTGAAAAGGACCGCAAAATCGAGTGCCAATTTGGCACATCCATTCCATTGCAGTGTACTTTTCTTGGCCTGAACATGAACATAGACATGATCCCCCATCTGGAATTCCCGAAAACTTCTTTTCCGATTAGCAAAAGTCTTTTGTCAGTCTTAGGCGGCCTTTAAATTAGTTCGTACTTCTTTGACCATTTCTTCCATTTATGCCAGCATATCAGGCCCTAGCATTAACTTATCTTTTGGGCCACCCCAATTTGAGGGAGTCCTACATTTATGCCCATACAACACTTTAAAAGTGCTCATTTGTGTAGAAGTGTGATCACTATTGTTATAAGAAACTTCTACCAGATGTAAATACTCTTCCCACTTAGATGGTTGCTTCATTACATAAGCTCGAAGCATATCCTCCACTACTTGGTTTACTCACTCAGTCTACCCATCCGTTTGAGGGTGGTAGGTAGTACTAAAATGTAGCTGAGTGCCCAGTCCTTCAAACAAGGCTTTCCAGAAGGATGATGTAAATTTTACATCACGATTCGAAATTATAACTTTTGGTATGCCATGCAGCCTAAAATTAATTTGCATAAATATATTAGCAATCTGTACTACCTTATAAGTAGATTGTACAGGTATGAAGTGAGTAGATTTTCTCAACTTATCAACTACTACCATTATTGAATCGTTATGCTTCCTTGACTTGGGCAGCCCTATTATAAAATTGATGGAAATAACTTCCCATTTCCATTCTGGAATAGGTAATGGGTGAAGTAAACTAGCTGGGTGACGGTGCTCTATTTTGACTTGCTGGTATTCCAAACAGTGGGCCAAATATTCAACCACCTCCTTCTTCATGCTGAGCCATAAATATTCCTTTCTAAGTATGGTTATCAATTTTTGATATTCGGGATGGACAACATATGGAACCTTGTGATATTCGTCTAAAATTAAATCTTTAATAACCTTTATGTTAGGTACATACATTATTTCTCTATAGATCAACATACCTTCTTGATTTACCTCATATCAAGGCTATTGTTATTTATTGTTCGGAATCTTAGTTTGTTGCCACAGATATTGATACTCCAGATATTGTATTGTTGCCTCCTTGATTTGTTCTTTAAATGTGTTTTGCACTTCACTGAATGACACTTCATAAAAAAAATTGACTTTCCTACTTGGTGCATCAGCGACACGGTTCTCATTTCCTTTTAAGTGCTTAATTTCAAAGCCGAACCTGCATAAAAAATCAACCCAACGAACTTTTCGAGCATTCAAAGTGGGTTGTTTAAAATAGTTGGTCAAACTATGATGATCAGTCATTAACATAAATTTCTACCCATCAGGTAATGTCACCACATCTTTAAAGCATGAATGAGTGTTTTCAGTTCTAAATTGTAGGTTGAGTACCTTTTCTCATGCTCCTTAAGTTTCCTGGACTTGTAAGAAATGACTTTGCCTTCTTGCATTAGTACGTCACCTATGCCTTCCTTGCTAGCATCCATACAAACTACATAATCTTTATTTGGATCAACAATGTTTAATATGGGCGCATTGGTGAGTAAATGTTTAAGCTAATCAGAACTATTTTGGAATTCTATACTCCACTTAAAAGCTTTTCCTTTCTTTTGCAGTGAAATAATAGGATAGGTGTTGGCTGCATGGGGCCTGACCCAGGTTCAACGTTAGTTAGCCAAACAAATCCCTACATTACTGACCCTTTTGGCATCAGCTCGTGGAGCATGGATCAAAGTCTCACCCAAAGCAGTATGGGGGGATGCTAGAACCAAGTTTCTGCACCCTGAGATGGTTGTGATGTCGGTTTATTCCTTCTATTCCTGCTTTTGCGCAGGTCGTTGAGTTCTAGGGCTCTATCTGTCTAGCCCTTTACTCCGCCCTTCGGTACCTCCGCGAAGGGGTACGATTGGCCTTCACGCAGCCCTAACCTGCGGTTCAAGTACTTTCACACTGCTAGGGCAGTGTATCGTGCAAATTCCCAAACTAGCTTAAGTGTCTTACTTATCTTATTAAACAATCACAATTAGTGCCACGTAAACATATATCCTTATTTGCATTCAATTATCCAACTTATCTTATTAAACAATCACAATTAGTGCCGCGTAAACATATATCCTTATTTGTGTTCAATTATCCAACGTAATTACATACATTCGCGCATCACATAAGCATTATAAATGAAATTCATACACAATATGACAAGATGCATTAACAGGAAATAAAGACACATAATTTGCAGAATGATTCTCTTTATTGATGTCTTTAGATGATTACAGACTCTATCCTCCCTGTGCACACAGTTGTAGGGGTCCGCACACTCTGCTACGGACTTCCACCCTAGGCCTCTATGCACTCAGCTACAGAGCCTCTACCTACACTAAAACCTGAAACTTAGACTTCTCTCCTCATCGCTCAAGACTTCTTACTTCTTCTACAACTTATTACTTCTTAGAGCTTACTTACTTAGCTCTTTTTATACAATCCCATGGTCCACAGGCCATGGGTAGATCTTTACAGCCGAATTTACACTTTACAAAATAAGGTTGGACAACCCTTTATGAATCATGAAACTTTCGCGCTACGCGACCACAAAATGCGGAGACTTTACAACTTTATTACAATATTTGACCTAAAACATCGGCTTTTAGCCCAAAAACTGTCCTTGGGGGATCTCGTTCCAAACAGGCCCTTAACACAAACATCATGAATCACCCTCAAGTCACTTGGTAGGCACGGAGATCTTAGCGTGAAGACCTCCCAGCTCGACCTGTATGACCGCAACCTCAGCAGTGCAGTGTGCGGCCACCTGCTTCACGTCTTCAACCATCTGCTTGATCACTGCTCTTGAACTGTCGGCTTGAAGCTTTTGCTGAGTTTCTTGTAGAGTCGCAAGATTTCCTTCAACAGAGGATGTGACCATGTAAGCCTCATCCAGCCAGGACTTCAATCATGCCTTCAACAGTGCTTCCTTGTGCAGCGCTGCATCCACCTATTCTTTCAGCTGCTTGGCCTCCTGCAGCTTTGTCAGTCTCTGTGTGAGTACGACGGTTTGTGTTGTGCCTTTGACCTCATTATAGCGCTGTTGTAGCTTGCGCGCTTCTGTCTCCATTCGCTGTACATTGGGGTCCTACTGCAAGCTCATCAGGACCTCGAACGATTTCTCAAAAGGTTGTGTGCAGTATACTACTGCACTGTCAACCGCCACTATTTCCTCTGTGATAGCGTTGCATGCTTCTCCTTTACTTATGGTGGGGTTGAAGGCTGGGCATTCAACTGTAACTCAGTGATCTGTAGGTTCAATTCAAACTGAACCCTTGCCATTTATATACGAGCGTCGCGCACCCCTGTAGCCAACTTGCGGACACGCACCTTGACTGGTTCTTTCTCAGGAATGACAAACTCTGGGACCATTCGACATGCCTTCTCCACGACCTGAAGTATATGCTTGTTCTGGTTGGTCACCTCGGTCATGGCAGTGATGGCAGAGTCTCGCTGTAGTTCCATCTGCCCATTGTTAATCTACTGCTCACTAATCACCTGGAGGGCGTGGTGCTCACGGGCCCTCAGCTCTGCAATCACTCCATCCTGCAAGAGGTGGAGCGCTTCGCCAGGGAGCACTGCCAGGTTCAAGCCTAATCCCTTGAGGGCGCTGACAATGAGCCTGTCAAATTCATTTTCCGTGGTCAATACTCCATCAGGTAGCACTATTGCGCTGGAGGCCTTTGCACATAGCATCACGATAGCTTCTGAAGTGCTAACATCAAGGCTGGTGGACACTGTACTAGCCTGTGACGCGTGGGTCTGTAGCTCTTGCAGACCTGTCTGGATAGCCCGCAATATTAGTTGCTACTGATGCTCAAATTGTTGTAGGGCCTCCGCAGTGACATCTCGCACCGTGTCGCCGATGTCATGAAAATTTCTCTCTGTGAGGGTGATTGGGTCCAACGATGTCTTAGTGGCCTTGGACTTCTTCCTTGACCCTCCTTTCTCTTATTCCCTTGGATGCTTGATGCGGGCGGACATCGCCTATGGGTCCATACTGTGCTGCTCGATCTGCTTGTCTGTCTCTTCCTCTGTCTCAAGTGAAGGTGACCTCATGCCTTTGTCAGAGCCTCGCTCTGTTCCACCTGTTTGCTTCTCCGACTGTTGAGCGGCATCACGCTTTTCCTGGGCCTCGTAATCGACCTCCTTCTTTCTCTTTTCGGTCAGTTGTGTCATCTTGAGCTTGGCCTCATCCTTCTTGCGCTGCACCGCAAATTTTCTCCCTCCCACTGCCAAGTCTATTGTAGTGTGCCATTCTTTCGGCCAACGATTAAGTACTGCATCAATGGCATCATCCATTGCCAGGTAAGGCAAGTCATACCATGTCTGCGCAGGGTCCTTCCGTGCCCTGATGGACACATGGTGAAAATTTGCTTTAAACTCTGTGTAGCTCTGCAGGTTAGCAAACACCGTAAGCGATATCCGTGATTTGCGATTGATGGCCATGCGGATGTTCATCTCCATCAAGATCCAGAAGATCTTGTTGTCCTTAATGCGTTGTGCATCCTTGGTCACCCACAGCGAAGCGTACTTTGCTGCTTCTGGTAGGTCTGGCACAACCGAAGGGAATTGGCTGTCCTCTGGCAGCTCCCATGCTACCAGCACAATAGACAGCAAGAGCCACGCGTAGTGGAAAGTCTTGTTGAGCTCCTGTGCTTCGCGTCAGATTGCAAGGAACTCACTGCGGAGATAGTTCGCCCAATTGAACTGAACACCTTCGGTGCATTGGGCTGCTAGCGCGACGACAAGCACTGACACGTCATCGCCGTGACACTTCCTCATCACCTTCCCTGCTAAAATCTGCGTAGCCACCTTTACATTTAAACTTTTCTTTAATGGCCTCCGATGGGCCTGGTCACCACCTTTTCCACCAAATATCATGGCTGAATTTTCTTCTGTGTGGGGCAACCACGTGATCCTGTGGATTAATCTGTCAGTGATGGGTATTGGCTCCTCCAGCCATAAAAGCCCATCATGCACCAAGCATAGCGATGCTTTATGACCAATACTTTAACCGGGGTGCGGTTGTAGTGTGATACCCATAGGAGGTTGAGCAAAACTACCTTGCTTACTCCTCTGAGCCACCTCCGGGACTCTAATGCAGTCATTCCGGTGGTTGTATCAATAATGCGACGCATCAACTGCTCAGTCACCAGGTGTGGGAACTTCTCATGGTTAACCAAGTGCTAGTCTTCAAGTTTTAATAGAGGAACCTGCCCCAAGTGCGGTCCTTCAAAAATAATCTCATCCGGCAACAGAGAGGTTTGCAAGGGGACCTTGCTCTCATCGATATCTTTCGGCATCTTAGTATTGCCCTTGCGTGGAGGGACGTACTCAGGCAACTGAGTGATAGGGTCAGCACCCTGGGCTTCAATTTCCTCCATGTATATCCCCATATCCTCCTCATCCATCGGGATGTCTTCGATTTCTTCCTCCTCCGGCTCTAGATTGATGGCTTTTCCCTTTTCCTGTGCGGTGGGCTTATCCTTCGATGGGTTTCTTCTCGGTGATGCATGCATCGATATTGCAAGATGCTTGCCCTTCTTATCCTGTGTGCTCTCCTTGGTTGGGGTGGGCTTTGGTCTCAGCGTCCTTGATGATTTGGGGAGTTCTGCTAATAGTTTGCCAACCTCTAGAGCAACTTCTTCGGCCTCCATAACAATTTCTGGCATATCCTCCTCAGTTTTCATTGCTTCAGTGTCCATATTTGTGGCAGGTGTTGACATAACGCTAATTAGCAATGCTTGTGACATCTCTGGTAAGTTCTCAAACGCTGAACTCGCTATCAGAACCTTGAAGAATTCTCGGTTCATGTGCATTTGAGAGCTCAACAATTCAATTCTCAAAATGCCAAGTGTTTTTCGCTCGGCAGCCACTTGTAATTTATAGAGAATTTTGAATTCAAATCCGGTTGTTCCCCCCAAATTCGATTCATTAATGCCAGATTGGTGGCAGATTTTCAAGGATCTGACCCATAAACTCTATCTTAAATGCCAACCGCCCACTCCATTTGGCCACATTTCTATCGTCAAATCATGAACAGTGACTTTAATAGCCACTTTGTGGCTGACTTGCGTGATTTCTCCTTGTGTAGCGCAGCTCCCTTCGCGCTGCCGCGAACCCTGTGACACTTCCTTGCTTCACAAAATCCTCCAATCGCGCAGCTCCCCAACCCGGGAAGTGTAGTTTATAGTTCCGTGCCTCCTTTCAGATGCCTAGAGCACTAAGACTATGCTACCTTCATATAGTCACATGGCCAAACCACCGGTGTATGGCTTTAGTCGACTACCATTCACCTTTCCCGGGAAGGGATCTCCATTCAATTTGACCAGCTGAGCCACTCCTCCGTCGGTAATCTCCTTAATGACATAGGGCCCTAACCAGTGAATTCTAAATGTCCCATGAAATTTATCAAACTTGTTGTCATATAACAAAACCAGATCATTTACCTTAAAGGTGCGCAGATTAATTTTCCGATCATGCCATGCTTTTTCGTGCTGCTTTTGGACCTATTGGTGAAATCCATCTAGAAATTTCTCTTCCTCAAGCTCAGCCAGCTACACGAGCCTTTCTTCCAGGGCTTCGCAATCCGTCATACCTGTGAGTGCCGCTATGCGCAAACTAGGCATAATGTATTCCATGGGCATCACTGCTTCAACACCATAGACAAGCCTAAAGAGTGTTTGTCCAGTCAACTTCTGGCACATCGTTCGATAGGCCCATAGTACTGCGGGTATGCGTAGGTCCCAATCGCTTCCCTGAGCGTTGCAAACCTTGGTCAATGCATTCTACAACACTTTATTGAATGCTTCCACCATTCTGTTAGCCTGCGGGTGATAAGGCATACTTTTCTGGTGATATACCTGAAATTCCTCCGTCAGCGCGCTGATCGTTTCATTCAGAAAGTGCATACCACAATCACTCATCAAAATATTTGGACACCCAAATCACGTCAGTACATACTCAAAGAGGAACTTTGCAGCAGTCATGCCTGTGCAGTCTTTTACACGCTGTGCCTCCGCCCATCGAGTCAAATACTCCGTGACGGTGATAATGTACCTCGCTCTCGTCTTCTTCCCTTGGGGCTGAATGGGTCCCACAAAATCTATCACCCATTTTTCAAAGGGTTGTAATGTCATCTGTGGATTTAGAGGCAGCTCATCCCTCCACGATGGCTTGCCAGTCCTTTGACATACATCACACGCTTTGCAGTACGCTTTTGAATCTTGATGGAGGGTTGGCCACCACAACCCTACACATAGAATCTTCTGCGCGGTTTCTCTTCCTGCATAATGTCCTCCCATGGCACCTCCATGAACGTCTGTGAGGATACTGCTCCTTTCAAACTCTGGTAGATATCATCGCAATATTTCATCAGACCCCATTTTGTACAGATGCCTAGCAATGACAGAAAAATCTACCACACGCACCACTAACTACTTCTTCTGTTGGACAGTGTATCCTTCTGGGGTAGTTCATGTTGTTAGGAAGTGTATGATATCTTCAAAATGACCATCCATGACGTGCACTGAAAATAGCTACGCATTAGGCAATCCTTCTTCCAAATTAGTGGGCTCTTCCCCTGTTTCGATGCGCGACAGATGGTCTGGTCTCGTGTTCAGTTGTCCAGGTTTCACAATAACTTCAAAATCATATTCCTGGAACATTAACAACCACTTGCAGGTTCTTCCCCCCAACATAGGCCTATTGACCTGGTATTTCAACGCAGAATGATCCGTATACATATTAAAATGGTCACCCAGCAAATAGTGTCTAAACTTCTAGAGCACGTATAACATGGCTAACCCTTCGCGCTTGGTGGTGGAATAGTTCTTCTCCACCTTGGATAACCTTCTGCTTGCGAACGCTATAGGATGGTCGAAGTCTCCTCCGCCAACTTGTGTCAGTACTGCTCCCAATGCTATACATGACACGTCAACATGTACATGAAACTCCTTCTTCCAATCCGGGAAGACTAAAATCAGCGCGGTGACCATCTTTTCTTTTAATACATCCAAGCTTTTCTTATAGTCCTCATTCCAGCAGAATGTGACATCCTTTTTCAACAGATTCTCCATAGGCGTGATGATCTGGGCATAGCCTTTGATAAACTTTCTGTAATATCCTGTATGTCCTAGGGTAGTGCGCAGCTGTTTCACACTCCTCGGTGCTTCTATGTTAAGTATCACCGCGATCTTCATGGGATCTACCATAAGTCCCTGTCTACAAACCACATGACCCAACAGTGTCCCAAAAGGAACACAAAACAATAATTTCTTTAGATTCAGCGCGATTTGGTATCTTCGACAGGTATTTAGCATTAGACGTAAACTTGCGACATGGCGTTTCACTAGCCCAAACATAGTCCAGTCATCAAAGTACACTTCTAGGAACTTATGAATAAATTCCTTGAACACCGCAACGACTACACGCGAAAAAATTGCATGCGGGTTTTTTCAATCCAAAAGGAATTATAGTGTACTGAAAACACCCCCACTCAGTCGCAAAGGTCATCTTGCTCCTATCCTCCAACACGATTTTGATCTGATGGTACCCAGAGAACCCATCAGTGAAGGAATATGCTTCCTGACCACCTACATTGTCCAACACTTCATCATTGAACGGAGTGTCATGTACACAAGCGTCATTCAACTTCCTGAGATCTACTAATATACTTATTTCATCCTTCTTCTTCTTTTCCTGCACCACCATTGGGCTTACCCAATTAGATTCTCCTACGAGCTCAATGATGCTTGCTGCGAGCATCTTGTTTAGGTCTAGGCAGACCTTCTCCTTATACTTCGGATTGAGATGGTAAGGTCTTTGCTTAATCGGCTTCGTGTCGGGTTTCAACGTGATCTTCATAACACCCAGGTCTCCGATTATCCCTTTTAGATCCGTAAAGTTGGTAGGGAATAAATCCTGGTATTCACAGAGCAATTCAACAAATTTATCCACCTTCGTGTCATCCTAGTAATATCCATTCTTCATGAATTTGGACTCTGCCTCCGTACCAATATTTACCTGTTTCGTTTTCAATGGCATAGTTATATCAGGATTCTCAATCCACGGTCCTTCAACCTCGCGGTGACCTTCTGTTTCAGGGATGTTAATCTTTCACGGATCCTCATCTTCTTCTTCAGCGATTACGTTATAGCATTCCAGCGTGTGACTCAGCTGAGTAGTCCAATCGGGTTGAATAAAGTCCAAAGAATCCTGCGACATCCTAAAGATTACTGCTTTCACTTCTTGTAGTGCCTCATCAATACAGTGAAACCCGTCTTCAAAGTTGAATGTCATCATGAATCCCTCGCGAATAATATCCCATTCACTTGTACCATGGTGGAGCTATGTTTCTAAGTACTAGTTCATCGGGGTGACATCCAGGGTGTGACAAAACAAGTGCACCCATTCAGGTTGGGGCCTCGCTCCATAAGCTGTTGAAAATAACAATAAGAAATGATAAAAATAGAATCCAAAAATTCCAATTTTAATTTGTCCTTGAAGTAAAATTGAGAATTAAAATTAGAATTTAGTCTCACCAGCTGCTTGGAAAATAATTAATTAATTCATCTTGGATTAATTAGCTGAAGAAATTCAAGCTAGAAGTCTTTGTGAAGTCATGCAACAGTTATCCCTTAAATTTAGGAGATTATCCCTTAATTAAGGAGATAAGGATGAGTTATATTTGATTTGTAATTAGTTAGCTCAGTTAATTAAGTTATGTCCAGTTAAATTAGTTCCAAATTGTTTGAGGAACTAATTGTGAGTTCAGTCAGTTAATGCATGCATACATCAAAATAGTGTACTCTAGATAACTGAAGATTCTCTCATAAATAACTCATGCATGTCTATTCAGAGAAAGACCCAATTGAGATTAAAGATGGGGACAATGTACTAACAGTTGAGATTAAAGACAGGGACAATGTACTATCAGTTTCAAGAATTTTCCTATAAGGAAAACTCTTGCATGCAGAAGGAATTCATTCCTTGAGATTTGCGCAATTTTACAGGGTGTAAGATCAGTGTGAGTGATCAGTGTTACACTTGGTAACAGCTCGATCACCCAGGGAAAACAACGCAAGGAAATAGGAGCTTGGAGGGTAGAGGAGAAGGCATATGAGCAGTCTATTTTGTCTATGATCATCAATGAGTATTGTACAGAGAGCTGGATAGATGTGAGAGCTAAAGCTGTGTGTAATCCAGAGATATTTCCACTTGTATGATAATGTAGATAGTAGGGTTTTTTAGCTGAGGCTTTCCCCTGAGTATTCTTCTGTGTTTTGTAGAAATTTTGAATAATATGACACATATTCATAGAGATTATCCTGATTATACACTTATAAGTGGAACATGCATAATACATAACCTCCTCTACGTTGATCATCAATTTACAAAAGCAGAAACATTCATAGGCGTACATAGAAGCATCAATCACACATATCAACACAGTATTTTCTCGGGGAAAGCATCTCGCTAAAAACCCCAACTATCTGTATATTATATTGATTGAATCATGTAACAATACATAGTACAATACTCATCCCAAGTACTCAGTACTATCTCCTCATGCTACACACAATACAGCTCAGATTTGATCTCCAAATCTCCCCCGCTGCTTTCCTGCCTCTCCAGCTCAATACCTGCTCAAGAACTGATGAGAATGGCTCACCAAACTCGTATTTCACCTCAAAATAATCACTCACACTTTGTTGGACGTGAGCAAAGGCTACAATATTTGGTAAATACGTGAACAAACTCATTGGCATACTCAATCCCTTGATTGTGCAAGATCTGGTGCACAACTATAGTCACAACTGATAGCAATCTGATTCTCTACCACCTGTCCCTATTGAACTGAACATGCACTGACATGCAACTGAGTTAACTGATGTATTCTATAGTTGTATTATGAGTTAATAATTAGTTTAACAACTCATCATTAGTATATCTGCAGTTAGACTAACTACAACTAGTTTAACTAAGTCAAACTGAACACAACTCCATCAACTGCACCTCGAGTCCACTAAACTCAACTCACTTGAGTTCTAACTGAAGTCCTGCATGAAAATATTAGTCATCCCATAGGTAACCACGTATTTCCCTTTGGGATCTGCATGTACCACATCCGTAGCTCATCCTGAAGTGCTCCAAGAGAATAAGATCAAGTTTATAGTCCAAATATTATTATGAGACAATAATATTTGAATTTTCTATTTTTGACAGCCAGTCTAAAAATAGACTTTGATCACTCACACTGTGATCACTCACACTTTCATAAAAAATAGAAGTCCATCTATTTTTCCCAACTTGACCAATCATCCATAGACAGCAACCTGCAATCCATAGACATGATCCATATGTCTAAAAATAGACATAGTCTAAAAATAGACTTTCGCCAAAAATAGCCTACGGGCCCACTTAGTGAAGGCGATTCTTTTCACTAAGCTCCATCATCTTGTTGCACTCTCAACAAGAATTTCTTGTTGCACACTTTTCAACACTCCCTCTCAACAAGAAAGGCTTCCTCTCAAACCCGATCCTGTAACTCTGGAATGTTCTCCATGCAACACATCTGGGCGGTCCACTTGCTCTGTCATCAAAGTCTCTGACTGCTATTGCCTCTGTCGATTGAAACTCTGCATCTCTATGCTCTTCATTATCTGACTGCTCTAGCCTCTGTCACTTTGATCTCTAACTGCATCCGTGCTGCTACTGGTTCTATCTCCCAGCATTGCATCCGCACTGCACCTCCCAACTGACCTCCCTGTTGGGATAGAAACACCCTCTGATGCTGAAGCTCTACCTGCTGCTGACAAGTGCTCCCTCTTTGACATCTGCGCTACTGCAACATCTCCATGCATCTCGTACCATTGCACACGTCTCTGTGCCACCTAGCACTATGCAAAACACTTGTGCCTCTCGCATTGCTACAGACTACTAGCTATGCGCTGTCCTGGGATTCCCTGCACTGTCGCTCTCTCTGCCACTCCATCTGCATCTGTCTCTACCCAATCAGTCAGTTCCTGCTACTACACATCAGGGCTCCCGTAGCAAGGTCTCATCCAAGAGGTTGGGTACCTCAAGGATCCTGCCCCTCCTCCTTGGGACAATCAATCCACATCACCCTACCTCCTACCTGGAGGTATGGCTGCATGCGATCCCTCAACCCACCTGGCTCAAAGTTTCCCGCTACTGGAGGTCTCTGGATGAGTAGATGTCTCTACTCGATCTCCTCTCAGCTTCCCCTGTTGTGGCTCCTCCACAACCTCCTGAAGTTGCTGCACCAATCGTGACTCCTCCACAATCATCTGAGACTTATTCTGGCTCTGCATGTTGAGAGGTAATATATGCTCCCTCTCAACCACCAAGTCTCCATCAGTTGCCTCGCTGCTCAAGGCTTCGCATGCATCTTGAACCTCAAGAGCATACAGGTTCCTGACCCGTGAACCAATCTCATGACAACGAAAGCATCTCACCTTCAACTTGTCAACCTTCTTCCCATCACTGGAAGAACAAGATTCGGAAAGAGAAACCTTCTCCTTCCCCTTCTTCACCTTACTCGCTAAGGCACAGTTCTCCTCATCCTGCATGGATGAAGAACCGTCTCTGGTGCTCCGTCTAATCTCCTCCTGCACAAGATCTGACCATAGTCTTTCCCATCCTGGCAATTTCTCCCTTCCATTCATTGAGTCCTGGTAGCTATGCCAACTCTTAGGAAGGTTAAGGAGTGCTAGACTCACCATCCTCATCCTGACAGTCACCCCCACACTTCCCAGCTCATCCCGGCATTGGATGAACTTCGTGAGTTACCTGGGCATACTGTCTCCATTCTTACACTGAATGTTTCTGAGTTTTATCTCTTGCTTTGGAATTAAATTCGAATTCCACCAGCTCAAAACTCAACCGCTTCTAATCTAGAATCCGTGAGAACAAAGTATTTCTTGTACAGAGATCGACTGTATGGGCATTCACCGGATATCTCACCTTCCAAAAGAAGGATGAATCCAGAGGCTACCTAGCCCGATTACAGACTCTGCCTGAAGAAATAAATTGTAAACACTTTCTGAATAGTAGATCTGATGATCAATCCTCGCTTTGATATCCTGTAGAATCTTTTTCTACAAATCAACCAGCTGTGATACCATGTAGAAACTTTTTCTACAATTATCTAGTTGTGATACCATGTATAAATTTTGAATAATATGACACATATTCACAAAGATTATCCCGATTATACACTTATAAGCGGAACATGCATAATACATAACCTCCTCTACGTTGATCATCAATTTACAAAAGCAGAAACATTCACAGGCATACATAGAAGCATCAATCACACATATCAACACAGTATTTTCTCGGGGAAAGCATCTCGCTAAAAACCCCAACTATTTGTATATTACATTGATTGAATCATGTAACAATACATAGTACAATACTCATCCCAAGTACTCAGTACTATCTCCTCATGCTACACACAATACAGCTCAGATTTGATCTCCAAATCTCCCCCGCTGCTTGCCTGCCTCTCCAGCTCAATACCTGCTCAAGAACTGATGAGAATGGCTCACCAAACTTGTATTTCACCTCAAAATAATCACTCACACTTTGTTGGACGTGAGCAAAGGCTACAATACTGGGAAAATATGTGAGCAAAATCATTGGCATACTCAATCCCTTGATTGTGCAAGATCTGGTGCACAACTATAGTCACAACTGATAGCAATCTGATTCTCTACCACCTATCCCTGTTGAACTGAACATGCACTGACATGCAACTGAGTTAACTGATGTATTCTATAGTTGTATTATGAGTTAATAATTAGTTTAACAACTCATCATTAGTCTATCTGCAGTTAAACTAACTACAACTAGTTTAACTAAGTCAAACTGAACACAACTCCATCAACTGCAGCTCCAGTCCACTAAACTCAACTCACTTGAGTTCTAACTGAAGTCCTGCATGAAAATATTAGTCATCCCATAGGTAACCACGTATTTCCCTCTGGGATCTGCATGTACCACATCCGTAGCTCATCCTGAAGTGCTCCAAGAGAATAAGATCAAGTTTATAGTCCAAATATTATTATGAGACAATAATATTTGACTTTTCTATTTTTGACAGCCAGTCTAAAAATAGACTTTGATCACTCACACTGTGAGCACTCACACTTTCATCAAAAATAGAAGTCCATCTATTTTTCCTAACTTGACCAATCATCCATAGACAACAACCTGCAATCCATAGACATGATCCATATGTCTAAAAATAGACATAGTCTAAAAATAGACTTTCGCCAAAAATAGCCTGTGGGCCCACTTAGTGAAGGCGACTCTTTTCACTAAGCTCCATCATCTTGTTGCACTCTCAAAAAGCATTTCTTGTTGCACAGTTTTCAACATGTTTCATGTGCATTGATTCTTCTCTGGTTATATGTGCTCCGCTTGATCTTGCTCAAATATTTAAGCTTCCACAAATTGATAGTAGAAGTAGGTTATAGTATTTTTCTTTAGTTATATTGCATTATCGGGTTAATCTACAATCAGATTTTCGACATGGTCTTAGAGCTAGATTTGTGGAGAATTTGTAGAAATTTATACATGGTATTAGAGCAAAGTTTATTGGAGCGGTGAACAGTATACGGAGAAGAGAATTTGAAGTTTGAAGTTTGGGGTTGCAGGTGAAAATTGAATTCATCTCATACTTCAAGGTTGGTCAATGGCGTTCTATGGCTTGAGACTCGAGTATGCCTTGGATGGAAGCTCGAATTGCATAGCATGGAAAGATCGCATGGAGGATGTATTAGAAGACAACAAAATGAAGGATTTCATTGATCAAGAAATCCCAAAGGCAGGTTCAACTAATGCACAAGAGTTGGCTGAATGGAAGAAATGTGTGGCGAGGGTGAGACGGATCATCCTTGAGGGAGTTTGAGACAATATTGTCTCGAGTCTCCATGGGAAGGATACTCCATATTCAATGTGGAAGACATTGAAGGACCTCTACTAGAACAATAGCGACCAAAGGAAATTGGCGCTCAAGGATAAGCTTCGAAGAATCAAGATGGAGAACGATGATACTATTTCCATATATCTGAACAAGCTCACCACTTGCAGAGATGAGCTTGGAAGTGTGGGAATAACTACTACCGATGATGATATGGTGAGCCTCACTCTCCTTAGCCTTCCAAAGAGCTGGAATAGCTACCAGGACTCTGTGAATGGAAGGGAGAAACTGCTGTATTAGGAATGACTGTGGTTGGATCTCATGTATGAGGAGATCAGGAGGAGCACACGAGATGGTTCTTCATCTAAGGATGATGATGAAGACAATATGGCCTTAGCAAGTAAGGAAAGGAAAGGTAAGGGGAAGGCGCCCCATTTTGAATCGAATTCTTCTCATGGAGGAAAGAAGGTTGACAAGTCTAAAGTGAGATGCTTTAATTGTCACGAGATGGGTCATTATGCGACTAATTGCCCATCGAAGAAGTCCAAGAAGGGATCCTCAGAAGGATCGGAAGGTGAGGAATTAGCCTCTCAGTTCGAAATGGACTTTACTCTAATCACATGCATGGTGTCATCGATGATGGGTTGTGGTTGGTTTCTTGACAGTGGATCCTCATTCCACATGACCGGCGATAAAAGTTTATTCAGTGCCTTGGAGGAGAAAGACCTCAATATGCGCATAGAGATGGGTGACGATGAAAGGTTTAGTGTTTCAGGAGTGGGCACGGTTGCTTTTTAGAGGGAGCATGGAGCTCCTATCACCTTGACATATGTGAAGTATGTGCTTGGAATGAAGAAGAATTTCGTATCGATCGCGATGTTGGAGGAAAAAGGCTACGATGCTGTCTTCAATAAGGGAAAGGTTTTCCTTAGACACATCACTCGACAGGTGAAATAGATTGGTTCACGAGTCAAGAACCTGTATGCTCTTGAGGTTCAAGATGCATGCAAAACCTTGAGGAGCAAGGAAAATGTTAGAGACTTGGTGGTTGAGAGGGAGAGTAAATTACCTCTCAACATGTAGACCCAGAAGAAGTCTCAAACAATTGTGGAGGAGCCACAATTAGAGAAGCCGAGAGGAGACTGAGTGGAGGCATCCACTCATGTAGAGACTTCCAGTAGAGGGAAATTTCGAGCCAAGTGGGCAGAGGGATCACTTGCAGCCATACCTCGAGGTGTGAGGTGGGGCGATGTGAAGTGATAGTCCCAAGAAGGCTGAAATTGGGCAGGTTCCATTGAGAGGTTTTATCTCATGGATCGTACCTTTCTACGGGGGCCCAAAGTACATAGTAGCGGGAGGAATCAGTGGGATTGATGTAGTTAGAGATGAAAGTGGTAGAGGCTAGAGCAGTCAGATACTGAAGAGCGCAGAGAAGGATTGACAACAGTGCAGAAAGGTAGAGTCAGCAGAAGCGCAAAGTTTTCAGTCAACAGAGGCAATAGCAGTTAAAGACTTTGATGACAGATGCATCATACTGATTCAGGTTGGATGTTTTTTTTGTTTCTGGAATTGCTAGAGCAACAACACTAGAGAGAAGTGTTGCATGCAAAACATTCCAAAGGTTCAGGATCGGGATTGAGTTGAATTCCTTTCTTGTTGAGAGGGAGTGTTGAAAATAACAACAAGAAATGATAAAAATAGAATCCAAAAATTCCAATTTTACTTTGTCCTTGAATTAAAATTGATAATTAAAATTTGAATTTAGTCTCACTAGCTGCTTGGAAAATAATATCTTGAATTAATTAGTTGGAGAAATTCAAGCTAGAAGTCTTTGTGAAGTCATGCAACATTTATCCCTTAAATTAAGGAGATTATCCCTTAATTAAGGAGATAAGGATGAGCTATATTTGAGTTGTAATTAGTAAGCTTAGTTAACTGAGTTATGTCTAGTTAAATTAGTTCCAAACTATTTGAGGAACTAATTGTGAGTTCAGTCAGTTAATGCATGCATGCATCAAACTAGTGTACTTCGGATAACTGAAGATTCTCTCATAAATAAATCATGCATGTCTATTCAAAGAAAGACCCAGTTGAGATTAAATATAGGGACATTGTATTATCAGTTGCAAGAATTTTCTTATAAGGAAAACTCTTGCATGCAGAAGGAATTCATTCCTTGAGATTAGCACAGTTTTACAGGGTGTAAGATTAGTGTGAGTGATCAGTGTTACACTTGGTAACAGCTGGATCACCCAGGGAAAACATCGCAAGGAAATAGGAGCTTGGAGGGCAGAGGAGAAGGCATATGAGCAGTCTATTTTGTCTGTGACATCAGTGAGGATTGTACAGAGAGATGGCTAGCTGTGAGAGCTAAAGCTATGTGTAATCTTAAGATATTTCTACTTGTATGATAATACAGATAGCAGGGTTTTTTAGCTGAGGCTTTCCCCTGAGTATTCTTCTATGTTTCATGTGCATTGATTCTTCTCTGGTTATATGTGCTCCGCTTGATCTTGCTCAAATATTTAAGCTTCCGCAAATTGATAGTAGAAATAGGTTACAATATTTTTCTTTAGTTATATTGCATTATCGGGTTAATCTACAGTCATATTTTCTACATGGTCTTAGAGCTAGATTTGTAGAGAATTTGTAGAAATTTCTACATAAGCCTCGGCCAATTTGGCCAAGTGCGCACGCAGATCATCCTTCCCATCATACTTGTCTGTGATTTGTACCTTTAGCTTCCCAAAGCGTGTTCTCATCATCCTCCTACACTTGCACCAATCATCAAAGCTACCCTTGTGCATACCCCACCATCTTGCCGGCGTAGCACGCAGTGTCCAGTCGAAAGCCTAGAAGCGCTACTTCTCTGGTACTTCCCTCTCAAATGCATCCAAAAATATATCTACATCATTCAAGCCATCATAAGTGGG
This sequence comes from Pinus tabuliformis, assembly GCA_031772625.1. Lineage (NCBI taxonomy): Eukaryota > Viridiplantae > Streptophyta > Pinopsida > Pinales > Pinaceae > Pinus > Pinus tabuliformis. The sequence goes on along the minus strand of CM062820.1, from coordinate 1,695,778,891 downwards.
CAGATTTCTTACCTCTGACGACACACAACGTAGCGACCAGGTCATCATGTTACAACTTAGCGTGGTTACTTCATGTAACTAATTCAGCCAGCACTCTTATTCTTCATCAGATTCTGAGCTACAGGAACTCTCGTAATCCCATGTAATTTTTCCATCCACCATTAGATTCACCCAATCTTGGTCTCACGCTGTTATCTTATAGATACAGTCCAAATCATCATCGCTCTCATAATCGTGGATTGGTTCAGTGTAGCACGGTCCTTCAGCAGGATCTAGGGGTACTATTGCATGGAGCGATTTCTTCTCAAATATCATCTTTCACTTCTTTAGGTTGATTATCTCATTCATATCAGTAGCCCAATCAATGCCAAGGAGTGCAGGGTAGGGGTTGCTGTCATCCAAAATTTCTATTACCTCAAAGTCAGCCAACACGCTCGCGCCCTCAATATCTACAGTCACCCTTGAAGCCGCCCCATGGGGATGATCTTTTGTTGATTTACCATCCTTAACTGAATCAGAGACCATTGCAGCGCGGGTCTTCCCATCCATTCCCAAGTCTGCTTCGGTAGGACGTTCGTGTCTGACCCCATATCCAAAATAACCTAATCCATTTCATATTCTCTTATCTACGTGGTTAGCCTCATCTCTCGTCCTGTCCTTGTTTTATGCTTACTGATCTTTCGTACCATGCGCAGTTCACTCGGAGTGTTCCCGACGCATCTATTTATAAGCTCCTGTAATCCCTTCATGACCTTGCTATTGTGCAACAACTTCATGCAAGTCTCTAGGAAGGTCGTAAGCATAAACGGGTCCATTTCCTGATCAGGCTTATCCTTGCTTCCTGAGGTGGAGGCCTCAGCAAATCTCTTCTTTGCTTCCATGAATGTTTCACATGCGCGCTCCAAATAAAATTTAGCCACCTTCGCCGAAGCTTTGCGAACCCATGCGATGTCTTCGGGTTGTTTCCCCTTATCATCCCATGTGCAATTCCACTTTGGAGTACTATATTCACATTCGAATCCTCTTCGTGAGGCTCAGACCTCATGATCTACAAGTTCTGAGTTGGTTGAGGTGGTAGTGCCCCTTTGTTGCATATCCTTGCTATCAGCGTAGGATAGTCCTCCATTTCATGATCAAACAGAGTGCAATATTTTCACGACGGACGCGTTGGGTTAATGCAATCATGGGCATAGTGTCTTGGTCCTCTGCAAGTGTAGTAGATTAGCTGTTCTCAACCTCTGCCAGGTCATCCTCCTCCTCGGCCTCGTCCGCGCCATTGAAAGCCTGTTCCCGCCATCCCCATGCTCTGGCGAGGGGGCCGCGTTTCTACCTAAACCCTGTAGGCGAGTGTTCTATCCATCATCAATTCATATATTCTGCAGTTTTTCTCGTCATGCCCTACCGACGTACAGAAGTTGCAGAAAAGTTATTGTGGTGTTTGTACAAACTTCTGTAGCAAATGATAGTTATCTGTCATATTTTTTCCTGCTACCTGACATATAGCACACCACAACGCAGGCCCCACGCTTGGTCCTGCTTGAGCTTCTGGCCTGAAAGGCATCAGTCCCCTCCTACAATTGTAGTTCACAAAGACCACGCAATGGTATTTTTGATGCCATTGAACCTTGCATTTCAGGCACCATACCTCTTCGCATGCCTCTGGTTGAACTGTTCTGTCCTGCTTCAAACTTTGCATTTCAAGGAAAAGATTTTACAACTGCGCATGGATTTGCTGAACCCCTAAATTCAGATCCTGCATCTGTGTTTCATGCAGTATCATTGCAATCTGTAAGGCCTCTGCCTGAGTCGTTATCTTCTATTGTGACAACCCAACCCTTAGGTGTGGCAGGAGCGAAGCCACGAACCACTCGCGGTGTTGTCCATATGTTAAGTTCATATTAGCTTCACGGATTTTACACTTCAATCTCTGATCTAATTCCCAAGGTGTCTTGCCTGATTTCATCGCAATTTCCTTGAACCCCACAATTGACTGTGCCTTGGATTTAGGCCTACTGAATTCTTTATTCAGTGCGGTCTGGATGTCTACCAATCCAACGGTTGGGTTATCAATAGAGTACTTGATGTACCAGGTTAGCACGTGATCCTACAGAGCACTAACCAATGTTGCCTTCTTCATGTGATCATCCATGACGCCCTAAGCTTCCCATACAACTTTCATGATGAACCAGAATTGGTCCGGGTCCTCATTTCCCAAGCCTTTAAACAAAGGTAGCTTCACTAAATTTTCCATGCTGAACTGCGGTGGAGGTGGAGGTGGTATGGGTGAAGTCGCAGGTGATGGTGGTGAAGTTGGAGGTGGTGTGGGTGGAGGTGGCAGTCATGGGAATCCTTGTCTTATTAACTGAATAGCACTTCGCAGAGAAGCCTGCGCTACTCCCTCTTCATCACCCAATCGAGGTGAAATCACCACTCCACGTAGCTCCGAACATCAAGGTAGATGCATAACCCATTTTTCACACAATATCATCTTAATTGAGGTATTCAAAGACTTGAAGTACTTACCTCGCGGACCTTTGAAAAAGTGTCGCTCCGCCTCGCTGTAGTTGACTCAGGTATCGACCGCATCGACCGCAGATTCAGTCACAAATCCTCCTATGATGTGATGGATCCAATGATCAACAGTGTGAGAAATATTAACCTCAGAGGCTTCCAGTCTCTTTACTAACTCCAGGGTTCAAACAATAGGACCGTCAATTCTCCACCTTCCTTGTCTATTTGCTAGCTTCGCAATCCACTCGTATAGCTCAACTAGAAAGGAACAAAAAAGGATCTCGTGTATTTCTGTATATAGGTACATGTCCAGCCACTATTCCTTTTTCAGTTGCGGATTTCTATTCTCCTGCGCCACGAATTCGTGGATCTTCTTATCCAACCAGTCTCTGATCTCTTTCTTAGTTGGATTCTAGTGATGCAACATCACACATCTATTATGCAGAGTCTGGTCTCGGCAACGGAACCATTTGTTCGCTGTGTGGGGCCTGACCCAGGTTTAGTGTTAGTTAGCCAAACAAATCCCTACACTACTGGCCCTTTCGGCATCAGACCGCGGAGTGCAGACCGAAGTCTCACCTGAAGCAGTATGGGGGGATGATGGAACCAAGTTTCTGCACCCTGAGATGGTAGTGATGTCAGTTTATTCCTTCTATTCCTACTTTCGCGCAAGTCGTTGAGTTTTAGGGATCTATTTGTCTAGCCCTTTACTCCGCCCTTCAGTACCTCCATGAAGGGGTACGATTGGCCTTCACATAGCCATAACCTACGGTTTAGGTACTTTCGCGCTGCTAGGGCAGCGTATCGTGCAGATTCCCAAACTAGCTTAAGTGTCTTACTTATCTTATTAAACAATCACAGTTAGCGCTGCGTAAACAGATATCCTTATTTGCGTTCAATTATCCAACATAATTACATACATTCAGGCATCACATAAGCATTATAAATCAAAATTCATATACAATATGACAAGATGCATTAACAGGAAACAAAGATAGAATTTGCAGAATGCTTCTCTTTATTGATGCCTTCAGATGATTACAGACTCTATCCGCCCTGCGCACATAGTTGCAGGGGTCTGCGCACTCAGTTGTGGACTTCCACCCTAGGCCTCTGCACACTCAGCTGCAGAGCCACTACCTACACTAAAACTGGAAACTTAGACTTCTCTCCTTATCGCTCAAGACTTCTTACTTATTCTATAACTTATTACTTCGTAGAGCTTACTTACTTAGATCTTTTTATACATTCCCATGGTCCGCAGACCATGTGTAGATCTTTACAGCTGAATTTACACTTTACAAAATAAGGGCGGACAACCCTTTATGAATCATGACACCTTCACGCTCCGTGACCACAAAATGCGGAGACTTTCCAACCTTATTACAATATTTGACCCAAAACATGGGCTTTTATCCCCAAAACTGTCCTTGGGGGATCTCGTTCCCAGTAATAGGCTACCTTGGAAAATCCTTCTAAGAATCGCCTGTAGTATCTAGCTAGACCCATAAATGATCTTATATCAGACACATATTTTGGTATCGGCCACTCCATTATGGTCTTTATTTCTTATGGGTCCATGACTACTCCATCTTTAGTAATGACATGACCAAGATATTGGATTTTTTCTTTGAAGAAGTCGCATTTTCTGTATTTGGAATACAATTGGTGTTCCCTTAAAACTTGCAGAACAATACAGAGGTGCTCTTTGTGCTCTTCTACTGTCCAAGAGTAAATTAATATATCATCGATAAAAATTAACACAAATTTATCTAAATATTGATGGAATATACTGTTATTAAGGCACATGAAGGTTGCAAGTGCATTTGTTAACCCAAAAGGTAGCACAACGAACTCGTAATGCCCATATTGAGTTCTGAAGGCTATTTTTTCTATATCCTCTTCCTTGATTCTAATTTGATGATAACCCGAGAGAAGGTCAATTTTTGAAAACACGGTTTCTCCTTTCACTTGATCAAACAACTCATCTATACGAGGTAGGGGATACTTGTTTTTGATGGTTAACTCATTTAGTTGATGGTAATACATACACATTCGCAGGGTTCCATCCTTCTTTTTAACAAAAAGTACCGGGGCTCCCCAAGGCGATACACTCGGTCGAATGTACTTTTTGTCAAGTAGTTCTTGTAATTGCATTTTTAGTTCTGTTAAATCTGCTATACTCATATGATAAGGGGCTCGAGATATTGGAGCAACCCCTAATACTAATTCAATAGTGAAATCTATATCCCTTTTTGGCAGAAGTCCCGGAATTTATTCAGGAAATACATCTAGAAAATTCTGCACTATCGGTATGTCTTCTAATGCGACAGACTTTTTTTTTCAATTAGAGTAACCTACTTGTATTACATAAATTTGGCATCCTTTCCGGATACACTTGGCCAATTAGGAGTTTGTCATTGACCTCAACTTTAATGGTCTTATTATTCCTTGAATTTCCTGTCTCTTTCCTTCTTCATTCATATAGTTAATAGTTTTAATTTTACAGTTAATGAGAGACCAATGTTTTTCCAACCAGTCCATGTCGATTAAAATATCATATGATCCTAAAGGAAACACATTCAAGTCTTCCATAATAGATTGACCTGTTATCTATAGGGGACAATTGCTGACCTTGGCCAACACTCTTCTCTTCGCTCCTATAGCTAATTGCACTAACCAGGGATTTTTAAACTTAATAACTTGCAAACAACATTGTTCTACTATTTTGGGACTAATGTTACTCAAGGTAGCTTCAGGATCAATTAAAATAGACATGGGTTGGTTGAATATTTTACCTTCAAACTCTATCATGGTCGGCTGGTACTCTGCATGATGGTCTTCAAGAGCAGCATTGATTTTAGTCATGCTTCTTACCACTTCTCCCACTATCAATTCTTCTTGAATCTGTGCTGCCTGATCGGTTCCTTTGCGGTGTGTGTTATGTTCCTATACCAATAGGTGTCATATATCATTATTGACTTGGTTTAGCTCTGAAATATGTACATACCTTTGCTTGTTGCAAATGTTTTCCATATTTGTAAAAAATAAAAAAAATTTAAAAATGTAAAGAGGGTATGCCCTAAAAGAAAAATCAAAGGGAAAAAAGAATAAAGAAAAGGTCAGAAAATAAAAAATAAAAAATGAACCCCAAGAAAAATAAAAATACCATGAAAGTGTTCAAGTCAAAATGGCACTACTATTTCACTTTTTGTATAAATTATTGTGTGCAACTTGTTACTTATGCCACAATCCATGGTAACCAAATAGTTCAATCTTGGTTATTCCATGTTTTGAATTTCATGTTTAGAGATAGAGAATAAAATCTTACCAAACTGTTTAATCTTGGCAGATAAGTAGACAGGTAGAGTAAACAAAAGGATGCTCAACAGTTTAATCTGAGCCCTTAGATGTAATAAGGATAGACTTAGACAGAATTCCATTGTAAAAGAAAAGAAAAGGTTTTGATAAAGATTTGTCAGTTTAAGTGCACCCTAATAAAAGAAGAAAAAATGGTAGGATGTGTAGGTAGGGTAAGTAGATGAATGGTTGCAGAATTATGTATGATGAATGATTATCCAGATATCAAGTCATATACTTTCATCATCAAAATCACTTAAAGATATGGATGACAATGAAGACATTTACATCACAGGCAAAGGTCAAACTAATTAACCTCCTCACTCATTTTTTCCCTAAATTTTACTAATTTACCATAAGTACTAAAGGCACCAACAACCTGAAAGTTAAAGGGGCTCAGAGCATTTCTATGACTTTTGGAGGGATCGGACCCTCGGCCCAATAACTTGCAAGGCCTAAGTGCTAAATCCCCTTCATCAAAATTCACCCCCTTCATAATTCATTCATTCCCCTTCAAATCCTTCTCCTAAGGAAAAATCACTCTTTTACTTAGGAAAAATAAATGGTTCTTTATAAAAACCCCCCAAACACATTTTAGCCTAAGTCATAATGTTGGATGATGAATGCATTTTCGGAAACATTTACTTAGCACATTTTCGTTTTCCATGGTCATATTAACTTTAAATTCTTATTATTTATTTAACTCCCCAAACAAATTACCCTTTCCCGTATTATTAATAAAAATCCCAAAATAACTAAATATCCCGTCCCAATGGTTTGAAAAATAAACCATAATAAAGTTAATTAAGTTGGATTAATGAATTGAACTGCGATTAGTTAAGAGCCAAGACCCCTGACATTGTTAAAAAAGGGATTAATTAGTCACCTGGATTAATTAATAGCCTCTCCACCAATACATTCACCCTCGATATCATTAAAAATATTAATCCTTCATTCATCCAATCATTTCATCCCCGATATAATTAAAGTTAATTTAATTATGTTGATTACCCCATCGGGCCCCCTCCATTAACTCCCCAACAATTTCCGTTGTCGACTACCGCACGATTTGCCTTCCCTCAGCCGACGACTCTCGCCTATATCGTGTGGGCCTTTTGGTCGAACGTTAACCACACGATACAAGCTATTTTGACTTTTCGCCAATGCTACGTGTCATTCCATGTGAGGCATCGCGCAACCCTCTGCCAAAACCACCAAGCTCCCAAAAGTTGTGCGATGAAAACCATTACCGCTTCTGCTTACAATGTCCGTTAAACAACAAAGTGTCCCATCGGTTAGTTAACTCCTATTGTCATTTTCTCATTCACCCGCCAAAAGTCATTGAATTTGTGCATAAAAACAAAAATACTCATTGTTTTCCCTTTTTACCGAGAAAAGAAATTGCTGCCTTCCATGCACAGAGTACGTCCTGACCAACAACTTACTCCCAACCATCAACCACCATCAGTTGCTGAACTCCAGGCCACTGCAGACTACTGTGCGCACCTAGTAAATCATTCACCATAACCATTTGTCCCTTTAGTCGACCATAAACAGGTATTTACCACATTTCCTTCTCAGAAACCCTATTTTTGTACTGAAACCTCCACCAAATTTCTCTAAACTCAAGTAATCCAGTACAATTAAGTTGTTTCTTATCCCCAAGGCTTCCCCGAACACCTTTTTTATCTGAAATCCTTGAAAACCCCAACTTTCTTCCTTGAATACACAAGAACCAAGGATGGAAGCTCCTGTCGCCCTAAATGTCACACCAATCACTACTCCCCACAGGGATTTGGACTACCTTCCCTTGGCCGATAAAGATTTTCAAATTAAGGACCTTACTTTTGAGGAAACCCCCTTGAAGTTATACTACAAGTATCGGGACAATTATCTGAACAATGCTGATAAAATAGGTCTTTGGGAGTCAAACCTACCTAAATATCAATTCCCCACTGTCCATATTTTCCCAGATATTGTCCACCAATGCCATACAAATTACAACCCCAATCTGAGAGCTGTAATGTCCCCTAACCAGGAAGTCCTTTTCACCATTACAACTGAGTCTATAAATGAAATGTTGCAATTACAACCTGGCCAGGACTTCACTCCCCTTTCCATTGCTGAATTACTTGATAAATCTTCAAGGTTGTCCAGTTCTGAAATTAACCAAGTCAGTCAGACTTTCATTGAAGAACAATACAGATCAAAAGACCCTCCTCCTTACATGTCATGTGCCTTCACTGGTCTGGGCAAGGATATTGTCACCATGTTTGCTTGCATTCTGGTTATTACCACAAATGAGTATGTAGATGAAATGACCTTTGCCTACATGACTATTTTTACCCCTGGCCAACCACCTGCATGCAAATTTGACTATGCTACATTCATTGCTGATAAGATGTGTGGCCAATTTATGAGATTAGAGAATGAGAGAGTATTTAAATATTCTTTAGTCCTGTATCATCTTTTCCTTTAATACCAAGCTGATAAATTACCTTTCTCTGTACAAAAGCATGACACCAGAGGGAACCCTAGGTCAGTTATCTTTTGGACTTCCATTTTTCACAATTCACCTTCTTCTCCCTATCCTTATACACATTTTATTGATCAATTTGTGCATTCGGTAACTACCATGTTTATAGGAAGTCCCCCTCCTAGAATCAGTGATGATATTAAGAGAATTCTTCAGTTATCCAAGCAATATAAGGTTGGGTACTAGTACTTGTACCAGAACCATACCGAGATCAGGATTTATGGGTGTGAGCTGCCTCCCTTTAAACTGCCCAAATACCTCCCCATGCGATTATTTGCCCTGGAGTACTAGAGGCAAATGATCAAATCTAATTAAATCCATTTTATGAAAGCTAAGAAGAAATCTCAATTAAGGATAAAGGATCACTTAGGACCATTTGTTTGCAACAACAAAAAGGCAGTGAAAGAGGCAGAGGAAATCCTTGAGAGATTGAGATTGAAAAAGAGTTTCATCTGGACTTATGATCCTCATACCTTCATCTGTGATAGAAGACATAAGCATAAAATATCCCCCTACATCCATCATAGAATTCCAGAGATAGAACAGTATGCAAATCAAAATGAATGGGTGGAGGGAACACTTATAGAGCAAGATAGTACACAAGTTGAAGTAGAAAATGTTATGAAAGATTTGGAAAGACAACTTGATCTGGATTCCTTTGTACAGTTGCCTGGAGAATATTCACAGAGACCAACACAGGAGCATAGTGCACAAACATCAGGACAGCCAAAGACTTCAGGACAAGGAAAAGATTCAGGATCACAGAGCATCTCTGAGGAGTTGACCCAAACTAATACAAACATGGGCAACCCTCCAGTATTGCAGACCCCTCTTAATGAGGAGTGAATTCAAAAAAGAAGTAGGAATGAGACTAACCCCTCTACAGTGCCATTGGACCAGGTATATGTGAAGAGACAGAGATTGAATCCTCTGTCTGAGCAAGAATATGAAGAGAAAAGAAGTGACACAGTGCAGACAACACTATCAAGGGAGACACAAACTACCTCTCACACACATGCACTAAACAGGCAGCCAAGTGTAGAAGTGTCATCATTAAGGACAGTTTCAGAGCAAAGCCAGGATTTGAAAGAAAAGTACAAAGAGATTAAGGCTAGGAATGAGTAGCTCAAAGCTCAAACCTATGCCAAATATCTGAAATGGCTCCTACAAATCAGACAAGGTTGATGTCATCCTTTGACATCAAAGAGGGAAAGATGAAGATGAGCTTTTTGAAGTCAACACTATAACAACCAAAGTCCATGGCTGATTATTTAAAAACAAATTTTGAAGTTCTTGCTAGAGACATCCACCCAATTGATCAGATTGAGCTTCATAAGCAAACGGGTGAGATGGTCTGTTCCACATTGACCAGTAAATCTATCATTACACATCAGTTGCAGAATTGTCTAAGTAATACTACAACACAGTTACAGTTGGAAAAAACCTCTTCTCAGGCTAAGGACACAAGGATAAAATCATTAGAAGACTTGGTGATTGAGTTGGGACATGATCCCAAAGATGTTAAAGCAGCTGAAAGCTTGATAAAGAAAAAGAATGATGACATTGCTGCACTCAGGAAACAACTTAAACTACCTCCCCTCATACATCCACAAACTGTCAAAGTAATTGAAAAACAAAATGAGGAAGAACTGATGGACTTTATCCTTAGGTTGAATGAGCAGTTGAAAGAAATAGAGCAAGAACTAGAAAAAGCTTTGCAGTCTAAACAGGTTAAGACAACCACCATGCCTCAGACTGTAATACCCATAATTTATACAGTAGTGCCATCTATTATTGCAGCATCTTTGGCACCCAACATTCCTCCAGCAACAACTCTACTAGTAACAACAACAAAAAGTACATCAGAAGCAACATCAACTTCAACAAAGCAAACAGAGGACTTAATAAAGTCCATGGAGGAAATGAAAATCCAAGCAGCTGAAATAAAGATACTAAAAGAAACGGTTACCAGCTTGGAAAACAAATATGAGCTATCACAGATTAATTACACTGAAGAAGAGAGAAAGAATAGAAGGATGACTGAAAGAATTAAAAAATTAGAAAAGGAATTAATATTGGAAAAAACTTTGAGAGATATTAGAGAGATTTTATTGAACACTATCATTGATTCTATCAATGATATTTGGTCTGCTTTTCAAATCATTTTTGAACAAACTGAGTTAGTTAAACTAGCTACAGAGGCTATGCAAAAGACCAAGGAAGAATTGGGAGAGAAACCTGAAGAGGCAACCCAATTGATCAACTTCTTGAATAGAAAAAGCAAGCAACAACTGTAACAATGGGATATCAAGGATCAAACTGGTACTATCCTTGAAATTAAGAAAGTTCTCACTAAAAAGAACTTAATGTTGAACCTGGAAAGAAGATGTAAAAGTATTCAAGAAGACATAGATGATTTTATGGTAAAATATGACATTCTAAGAGATAAAGGACTTCCAATTCCACTGGTCATAAATCACAAGCTGATGAATCATGAGGACTACATTGAGAAACTGCACAAACAAGCCAAAAGTCAAGCCATCTCTTCCACAGTGAAAGCACTACCTACAGGAAAAGCGTTGTATGATGGTTTGGAAAATCTTTTCTATATTGAGCATGAAGTGAAGCACCTGTTCATAGTCCAGCCCAATATTTCAAAATACACTGAAGCTGACGAAATATATAAGAAATTGATCAGGATGAAGATACCAAATGAAGAATGGTGGACCAGCATGACCGATATCCTATAATTTACTATGGTAACTCTGAGGTAAACAGAAAATATATACTGAGGTAAAGTCTGGTAAACAGGTAAAGAGTATCAGTAGGGAAAAGTAAGCAAAGATCTAGCACACAATTACTAAAGCAACAGTAAGAGGCAAATTCAAAGTTTCAACCTCTAGCTCTTCCATAAATAAAGGGATAGCAGCAATCAGTTTTACATCTGTCTCTATCTTTTTGTAAAAGATATTTTGTATTCCCTAGAATAAATCTCATGTAGTTATGAGATATTTTTGATGTAATTTTTGTATAAATACTTCTCCATTCGAAGTATTGTGGGTGGATTCTATAACATCTTTGTAAATCTATGCTATCAAGCTGAGAAAGCTTTTGTACTCAAATCTGGATTTTTGCTGGAAAAGGAATAAAAGTTGAGGACATTTCATCAGATTCTTGTGCAGTATAATTAAAAATAAGTATTCTATCCTTGTGATTTTATGTGTTTTCTATATGTTTCAATGTTTCATGCATCTTAAATCTAAATGGTAAAATAGTCAAAGTGTATCAGAATTAGCTTTATTTCTCTCTGCTATCAGCAGTCTACCATTTAAATGTTTTCTTCTAAACTATCTCGATAAATGAATTCTTCATTGCTCCTCTATCCTTGTAGTTTTTCTCTAATAAGTCCCTGGTATAGGATTCTTAATTGCACTCTGCTAGGTGACCTATCTTCCCTTCCTCTTTCTAATCTTAACTTGAGGATTCTTGATTGCCCTCTAGTTTTGAGCAGAACTTTCATCCATTCAAGCCCCAAAGTTTGCTTTTATTCTGCTATCCTACCTGTTGAACTCATATCTCAACAATTTGACTTGATCCAATAAATTATCCCTGATTGACTCCATAGCCCAATGGCCTAAAAGCCTAGTTTTCCCATTTGTTTCAAAACTCCACCACTCTCAAACAAAACAACCTCCTTGAACATTAATACTAGCCTAAAATCCTTTCAAACATAGCTAAATCATAAAGAGAGAGCCCTCTCTGGACTAGGTGGGCTAACACCTAAGTCTAAAAGTTGGTTTGTAGTTACCTTGGATACTTTCCTTCTTTTAATAACTTCTAAGGAAAATCTGAGTGATAACATAGTGGCGACCATACTGGGGAAGAACTAATCCTTAGTTGAAACAAACCTTTAAGAAACCTAAAAAGTTTAATTTAAAGCATCTTAAAGGATTATTAGAATTTATTTTGAAAAATCCATAAAAGAATAGCATTGGAAAACAAACTTGAAATCTGGCTTCGGGAAGAACTCATTACACTAGGTGTTGTGGGGAAAAATGCCTATGCAGGACGATCCTATCCACCTAAGGTGTGACAGTGCCTTAGCAACAAACAGAGACAGCTATTCTAGTATTCTTCCTTTATGAATTAAGAATGAAGAGAGATGGATGGACTAACCGGTGTCTTCTGTTTGTCCCTCGATCCAGTTTCTCTTCTCTTTGAGAGTTCCCAGCTACTTGCCTTCTCACTCGCCCAGCTTCAAGAGGTTTCTGCAAGATCACAAGAAGAGAACACTACACAAGACATGGATTCATATTCATAACTAGTTCAGGATTAGAAATAAACTAAACATACTAATGCAATCATACATCAAATATACACCAGTATATAGGAGAAACCAAGATAGCTTTATTGATGAATAACAAGGTTCAGGAAGAGATACAACCCAGAGGGCTCCAATCCAGCATCTCCTTCCCAGCAAATGGAATTCCTATCTTCACCCCCTTCAAAGCATTAAGCACCCAATGATTCCAATCTCAAACCAACATCAATTCTTTGCAATAACAAAATTCTCATGGAGGAGAGATCCATATATAGATGTTTGGAGAGAGGATGAGTCAGCTTGAGATCTGACTAGTGTCCTCTCCCTCTGTCAGTTCATGATTCCACTTGGAGGTTCTTGCTTCCACTTGGAGATTAGGAACCTCTTACTCATCACTAGTCGAATTCACTGAGGCAAGTGTCATTGAGGAAGATTCTGGAAGCTTCCTGGGTCTTGACACCTCTTGGAATGAACTTGCCATTTGTCAAATCTCGCTCAGAGCACCCTGGTAGTGCTTCTACCTGCATTGCAGTGCAGGTAGCCGGTGTTGGCTTTGACATTCAGCGTAGACAGCTAGTGGAGCCACTGAATTGATCCTGAATTGACTTGTTTTTGAGCAGTTTCTGGTGGAGAACTTCTGTGAATTGCTGTGGTTTGTTAGCCTTGTTCCTCTAGGGGTAGGAACAATATGTTTAGGGACTTTGGATCCCTTAGATTATGGACATTTCATTCTCAATGCTGTAAGGCACAAAAATGTCTATAACAGTTGCCCCCTAAAGTATGAAGTCGTTTATCGGGTGAAATGCTTTATCAGGGGGATCCGAAGTTCATCCAATGCTGGGAGGAGACCTGTAATAAGATACAATACAATACATTATTTTTCATACTGCTTTCATGATCTAGCTGAGGCGGGCATTCCCATGCTCAGCTTTATAAATTCATCTTCTTGTACATAGAACAGACAATCGTCTGATGGTAGACTGATAATTTTGATGTAATTATCATCCTTTGCATAGGATGATTATCTTTTGCAATGATGTACATGTCAATGTCTTCATCTTTCCTGAATATATATCGCAGCCCGGATGGATGAAACTAGATCCGGGGTCTTCAAACTCGTTCGATCTTCACTCTAAGTACAAGTCGATCCATGTGAGAAATGTTCTAAAGTCGAACATGGAAAGACATCGCTTGATTACCGGTCAATGAGGTAAACCGTTAACAAGCGCGAGAGGAATCACCGATAATGATAATGACCCTCAAGGTACTGCAGTACAATTCACGTGGTGTGAATAAAGGACTTGACGTCGAACACCACGCAAAATCTTTCGGTCGAAGGTCATTGATGTATACCTGTCGCCGGAAGTGAGAAACTTGCCATTGAGGCATGCAAGCTTCAAAGTACTGAAGGGTTTGTTCCTAGATCAACTTCTTGGATAATGAGCTGATGTCGACAAGAAGCGATCCATCAAAGGAGGGCCTTAATGAATCCCACATCAGTGACACGGAATGAAGCTAATGATTTTGATGGAGGTGAAAACGATCTGTGACATATGATTCAGGGTGGCAGTCATGAAAGGATGAAGGATAATGTACGGCAGTGGATGGGACACGGTTGACTTTTCTGAACGACTTCTCTTGAACATATGGCGACACTGATGCGATGTATCGGTAGCATTACCCCAAATATGGATGGTATGGCGAGACCATGGATGTGACCAGTGAATGAAACAACCCAACTCGATTGTGGTATGGAGGAAAAGTGTCATGTTCAAGAGCGACTTGCTACCATCAAAGTTTTCTTGAGTTTCTCCCAATTTTTCCCCAGTCATTGCTGACCAGTACCTCTTTATTTTTGTCAAGCTTGAGGAGGATAACATATGCTTTTTCTATAACTTGCCCTTCGGGCAAGCCCATCGCTACGTTTTAACGAGCCTAACGATAGTGAAACTCGTTCTCGTCTAAAGACAAGTTTGTCGCTATTTAATGATTTTAACGAGTCTAACGACAAAGATAACTCGGTCCTTTTCATTTTTAGAGAGTCTGAAAAGGTACATAAAGTTAACTCCAAAAGTCCTTTTTCGTCATCTAATCCCTTAAGTCCGAAAAAGTATAAAACAATACAGAAGGGATGAGTTTTCGATAGTTTTAACGAGCCGAACAAAACAAGCGCTCGATCTTTTTGTGCAATAATCCCTCAGGTCCAAAAAGATTAAAATCTAGAGGAGGGATAGCTCTTCCGGTCGCTTTAACGAGCTAGAAGGCCAAAACTCGGCAATCTTTTCATATTTTAAGAGTCAGATGAAAAGAGCTTAAAGAAGACTCGTCTTTTGAGGAACGAGTGATAAAACGGGTTAGCAGCTGATTCCAGGTACGGGTTGGAATTTTCCAATCACGGCAGTGTCACAAGGATGGCTAGTGAAATCACTCTTCGCAGCTGTTCCTCAAAATGGGTAAACAAACAAATGGAGGTGAATGATCGGCCAATGGAAAAGTGGAGGTGACGGTGCAAATACGACCAACGCTTTAATGGCTGATAATGTTACATTCACAGTGGTTATTTACCGGGATAGTTCATTTTTTAACGAGCTTAAACGCGGGTTGAAACACTTGCTCGATCTTATGTTTATTTTTTAACGAGCATGAACTATGCGCTAAAACTGCTCGGATCTTGCGTTTATTTTTTAACGAGCATGAACTGTGTGCTAAAACTGCTCGAAGATAAGTTTGCATGCCCCCAGCATAATAATGCAAATCAAGGTGCATGCATATTGGTCACTATTTAAGCATAGTAACGCTTGAGGTACAACCCATTGCGAGGTTGCGCCAGTGGAATTCCGTCATAATCCATTAACTCGTAGGCTCCTTTTTCCAACACTCGTTTAACAATATAGGGGCCCATCCATAACGAATTAAATTTACCTGCTCCCAATTTGTCGGATTCTTGGTTGTAAAGCAAGACCAAGTCACCTTCCGAGAAGACACGGGGTTTGACATTTTTGTCGAACTGCGCCTTGAATTGTTTCTTATGGGCTTCGTTAGCCAAAGCGGCATCACGACGGGTTTCATCCAATTGGATTAATTCCAAGAAACGGGCCTCTTCTTCTGAAGTTCCGGGGAGGAGATCAATTGCGAGTTTAAGAGACGAGATTTCACACTGGATTGGCAAGACTGCTTCCAGGCCATACACCAGTTGGAAAGGTGTGAACCCGGTCGCATTCCTTACCGATGTTCGGTAAGACCACAAGGCTGAGTACAGGATTAGGTGCCACCTTCTTTTGTGAACTCCGATCATCCTTTGCAACATACGCTTCAGGACCTTGTTGATCGCTTCAACTTGTCCGTTGGCTTGTGGATAATACGGGGTAGAGCTGTTGTGAGATAGCCCTAGCTTGGCAGCTAATTCAACCATCATGTGATTGCGAAAATGCGATCCATGATCTGTAACTATAGCCTGTGGTATGCCGAACCTGGCGACTACATGATTGAAAAAGAAAAGGGCAGCTGTTTCACCAGTGTTATCTAATGTAGGCATCTCCTCTGCCCATTTGGTAAAATAGTCAACAATGACTATAATATACCCGTGCCCCCCGGTCGAGGTGGGGTTACATGTCATGAAATCGATGCCCCATTTGGCGAAAGGCCCAACAACAACTATTGGCTATAAAGGTGTGGGTGGTCTTCTGGTTTTGCTGTCAAAAATTTGACAAGCATGGCAACTTCTGACTGCGGTTATGCAATCTTTGAACATGGTTGGCCAGAAGTATCCTGCTCGTAAGATTTTCTGTGCTGTAGCATATCCAGATTGATGCCCCCCACACACGCCTGAATGACACTCATTCAGGGCTTTTTCGGCCTCCTCATGGGTGAGGCACCTTCTCAGAAATGTATCGATACCACGACGGTAAAGCGTTTCACCGACGATCATATAGTCTTTCGCTTGGTATCGTATACGTTTCTGTTCTGAGTGAGAGGTGTTAGGCCTGAATTTTTGGGTTTGGAGATAAATTATTATATCTCCATACCACTCATTGCTTGCAGATATCAGAAACAAATTCTCATCCACGATTGATTCTTCGGATGTTTCATCGTTGGACGACGATGGGAGATCGCACAATAATTCTGCGAAAACTAAAGCTTTCTTTGATTTGGATTTTACAAATTCCAGATCAAACTCTTGAAGGATCTCTATCCATTTTGAATACTTTCCCCCCAGCAATTTTCGTGACAATATATAAGTCATGGGGTTGCAATCTGATAGAATGGTAGTTTTCCGAAAGAGGACATAATGTCGAAATATTTGTATCGCTTGAACAACAGCGAGAGCTAGCTTTTCAACGTAAGAATATTTTCTTTCTGTATCATTCAAGTTTTTACTTAAATAATATATAGGATGTTCAATTCCATCGACTTTTTGAACTAAAACCATCGCAATGGTCGTATCTGTTGCAGCCAGATACAGGTTAAAATCTCTTTGATAGTCCGGGGCATACATTAATGATGCTCTTATTAGAGAATCTTTCAGAGCGTCAAAAGAAGCTTGCGCCACCTGATCCCAGACAAAAGGTACTTCCTTTTTCAAAAGACGGGTATAACCTTTAGAAAGTTCTGCGTAATTTGGAATGAACCTCCTCAGAAAGTTTGCTTTCCCTTGGAGTTTCTGAATCTGAAGCAAATTTGAAGGTGGAGGCAAATTAATGATTGCATGAACCTTGCAAGGGTCGAGACGAATCCCATCCTTAGAGACTACAAAGCCAAGTAAACGACTAGAACCGATGCAAAATACACATTTGTGCGGATTGAGTCTTATCTTGTAGTGTCGACAATGTAGAAATATCGCTCTTAAATGCTGCGGATGATCAGTCCGCTTTCGCGAATGAGCCGGAAGGTCGTCGAGGTATGGTTGAACGATGTTCTTGATGTCATGGAAGGCATAATTCATTTCCCTCTGAAACGTCGCCCCTGCGTTCTTTAAACCAAAGGGTAATTTTTGATAAGCGAATGTGCCCCACGGACAAATGAATGCAGTCTTTGACTGGTCCTGTGGGCGGATATTTATTTGATTATACCCGGAAAATCCATCCATGAATGAAAAGATTTCACATCTGGCGCATTCATCAATTATCTGGTCGATGAAGGGTGTAGGGTAGTTGTCTTTCGGACAAGCTTGGTTTACATCCCTATAATCGACACACACTCTAATTGTCCCTTGTTTCTTCATAATGGGGACAATATTCGATACCCAATCGGTTAGAGGAACCGGGTAGATGAAACCAGCATGGAGAAGCTTTTCAACTTCTGCTTTAATGGCAGCGGCTTTCTTGGGGTGCAACTGCCGAAGCCGTTGTCTTACTGGTTTGACATCAGGATACATCTTAATTTCATGTTCAATGATACTCGAGTCAATGCCTGGCATTTCATCATATGACCAAGCAAAGACATCTCTGAACTCGTGAAAAAGAGCGTTATATATTTCCAGTTCTGAAGGAGAACAACCTTTGCCGACATAAATATTTTCTACAACATTTGTTTTAGTCGAGATATTTATGGCTATAGTCTCTTCAATATTGGATAAGTTTCGCTCGGAATCCACCGTATTTACAGTGTTTGATAGGAATTCAAAAACTGAAGGGTGGTAAAGGTCCTGTTGAGTATCTTCTTCATAATCCGGAAGAAGGGAACGATGGTGGCAATCATTCCATGGTGCCCCCTCAATCAACATTGATTGTAGGATTCCTTCGTCGGTTCCATGCACTCTCGACCAAGGATCTAATGGGGTACCATATTCTCTAGACCTATCTACCCAAACGCTTGATGAGCGTTGATGTGGGTTCGCCTCCCATGCCCGAAACATTGATTGCTACAATATTTATATAGGGCTTGGGGGCAAA
Organism: Pinus tabuliformis; assembly: GCA_031772625.1. Classification (NCBI taxonomy): domain Eukaryota; kingdom Viridiplantae; phylum Streptophyta; class Pinopsida; order Pinales; family Pinaceae; genus Pinus; species Pinus tabuliformis. The sequence goes on along the minus strand of CM062820.1, from coordinate 1,695,760,272 downwards.
ACCATTTCATGATCCATGTTGATATCGTCTTCTGAGATCTTCGTGGAAGATATCATGTTGCAGGCTCTTACCAGCGCCACTTCTCCTATATAGATTGGAGGTGGAAGTGCGAAAGTTCCCATTAATGTGGGGTCTTTCAGTAGGCCTACTCCAATATCTTGAAGCGAATGGTTGCTCCCATGGATCATGGGAATGCTCCCCGTAACTTGTGAACCATTAGGGAGGAAGTCTTGTTTGTCGACGATCGTAATCCCTCCTTGAAAAGGGAATGCGATCTTCCTAAAATAAGTCGACACTACAGCTGCCATGGCATATATCCACGGTCTTCCCAGTAGGATGTTGTAGTCAAGATTCCCATCGATGACTTCAACATCTATTTCTACTGTTTTTCCCCCCAGTTCAACCTTCAAGTTATTTAGGATACCGCACGGGGTATAGGTCCTTCCGTCGAATGCTTTCAATGTCGTCGAAGATCGCGACAAGGTCAGAGACCCTAAAGTTTTCCAGCAACTCATCGACATAATACATGTAGATGCCCCCTCATCAATTATTGTTCGGTGAATAGTCTTGTTGAGGGCTTTCACTTGAATAAGGAAAGCTAGTTGAGCTGGTAACTGAGGATCGTATCCTTTGTGGTCGAAGGATACAAGATTGGAATCCTTAGGATCAACCCCACCAATAGCCAATAACAAAGCCTGCCTTTGGGATGGACAATTTTGTAGTACTTCAAGAGTCGACATAGCGGATGACGATTGGGCCAAATCTTCCACTATGTTATAATGCTGTGCCGCTCTGGCACGAGGATTAAATGTCGACTTGTGTACTACTCCCTTTGGCGGTTTTATTGTTAATTCAGGAATGATGGGCGGTACAACTTCTGTCGAAGTTGTTGTCGAACTACTTGGTTGATCTTTACCTTTGTCATTCGACAGCTGTGGATTCCCGTAATCTTTGTTCCTTGTCGAAATCAAAGCATCATTTTGTTGCTTGGAGATCGACAACATTAGCACTTGTGACGGGGAAGCATTTCCACTATCAACCAGATTTTGACCTGGATATGGGAACGGATCAATTAACACAGCTGAGGTTTGCGAACTTTTGAAGAACCTTTTAAGCTCAGCTTTGTATGGACAATCGCCTGTCCAATGATCCTCATCACATATAAAACATGGATTTTTTGGTTTCCCTTTCCCAGGAGGGTTTGAAGAAGGTTTTTCAGGGGATGACTCACCCTGTTTCTTCTTCTTCCCTTTGTTTTGCTTCTTCTTGCCTCCTGGTTGATTGGTTTCTTTGCCCTTATTTCCTGATACGACATTTACTTCCGAAGCAAGAATTTCTTCTTTTGCATTTTGATCTGAAATCTTACGGGCCTTCTTGGAGTTGGCCTTTGTCGATTTCGCGTTTGTCGTGCCAATCACGCCATCGCCGACATGAGAGTCACTGTTCGATTTAGGAGGAGGAGGAATTGAGAATTCCGGTCTAGGGGCGTCAGATATTTTGTCGTAGAGCGTGCCAGACTGAGTGTAGACTAAGTCTAGATACTGCGCACGAGCGATAACTTGCTCTTCCGTTACGACCCCCCCTTTTGCCACATCTTCCGTTATAGCAGGAAGTAACGACTTGATAAACCATTCAGCTAATAACTGATCGGGAACGTACGTTTTTACCATCCTACGACGACGACGCCACTCATGTATATGATCGGATATATGAGTGGCCGTTGTCTGCTTGAAGTTGGTTAAGATTTCCGTTCCCATTTCATACCTTATCGGTAATTGAAAATGGGTTAAGAAAGTCGTGGCTAGGGAGCTGAAATTGTCGAACAAGGCTCCAGGTAATTCAATATACCATTTTTCCGCTGGACTCGTTAACGTCCTCTGAAAGAGGCGAAGCCTTATCGAATCATCGTTTAAAGTGTTTGATGAACACCATAGATGAAAGGTCATCACGTGATTCGATGGATCTTCACCCTGATTTCCATTAAATTTAGGAATGTCCAAAGGAAGTTTGTGAGGAATCGCTGGCCACCAAGGGGCGTAAGCAATTGGATCGTTTGTTAACCGGTGTAAATCGGGTAACTCTAAAGTTGCCACGAATGGTAACTGTTGATTCAGGTTAGGTGAAGCATACCCAGGGTACGATGGAATTTCCTGAGCAGTTGGCCTTTGCATACCAACATAATGTAATTGATGTTGGTATGACTGATACGGTTGGTGGACTTGACCACTGTAAAGTGGTTGATTTTGACCATTTTGAATGTACGGTTGTCCACTGTTCGCAAAGATCTGCTGCTCAGAACCTTGGTACACTTGCTGGAATTGTGGTTGTTGGTATTGCACCAGCCACAGTTGTGAAGCCATGTTCTGTTGTGCTATACTAACCGTTGGACCAAGGTGTGGGGTAATTGTACCCGTTTGGACCTGCGTCGCCCCACCAGTAGGCGATTGTGGTTGAGTCACAGGGTCAAGGGGCTGTTGCATTACAACCTGAGAAATCTGAGGTTGGCATACAACAGGCAACGTTTGAACTTGCGACACTGTCACAATAGCCGGTGTGGTCGGGATGTTCGACATAGGTACACATTGTTGCATAGAAGACACAACCCTTGGTTGTTGAGGTAGCATAGGTACCCAACCACTTGATGTAACTCCAGTATAACCTGAATACTGTTGTGAACTCCCGTATGGATACCCTCCCGGAGGGGGTAATGAAAGGGCATACTGCCCCCCATACGGTAGCAATCCGGAACTCAAGGGGATTGTTTGTCCTTGGGGACTGGATTGCCCAAATTGAACTCCAAATGGATCAATCTGGCAAGTTTCAACATAAGAGTTGCCGGATATTATCCCGGAGGAACAAACTGGAACGGACCACACTGTCGAAATAGTCCCTGGGTGGACTCCTTCTAGCGGTTGAGAGCTAGTCGGGACAGATGGTATGCCGACAAACATTGTTGGAGTGACGGCAGGGAGTTCTGCTGTCGCTGTGTCATTCGACACAGTCCTAGATGTTGACGGTTTTTCAGACATTTTGAGTCTATCCAAGAGATTACCTAGCGATTCTACAGGAACTTCCACTGGTGGTAGACTAACTTCTGATGTAGAAGGAAATAGAGTGACCCCGACTCCAAAATGTGTTGGAGTACTTGCTTGCGGATCTTCTACAATTTCCTCTATCGCAATCAAACCAGGTGGAAGGGGAAGACCGTCAGGTCCGTAAAATATTTCTGGTGCCGAAGAAGGGGTTGATTCGACAACGACAGTTGTTTGAGGAGCAAGACTCTCTGGACCGGTTGCAGATGGAACTGGTTCAGTAACGCAAGTATTTGCTCTCAGACTAGGATCAGTGTCACTGTCCCTCTGTGGCTGTTGAACTTCTCCTGTAGAGGCAGGGATTCCAGAAATGTTTGGAGTAACCTGAACCTTCGATGTCGTCAGAACACTCATTCTAACTTTAAGAGGAGATTTGGAACCGGTTAAACGAGTTCACTTTGTCCGTACTGTTTTCGATTCCGGAGACAAAGACGGTTGACTCGTAAGCCTCCGCGAACAACGGGGTTTCAATTGACTTTCTTCCATGATTGCGGATTACTCGATCAACCAAAATACAAAAGGGGAAAATGTATTTCTGAATTAAATGAATTTTTATACGCTTTTAGACACAACTTGCTTTTTCACTTTTAAAGAGTCGAGAAAAAGCTAAAGATGACTCTAGTCTCCTTCGATGTTTTAACGAGCCCGAAGTGACAAATGCTCGGATGGACTTTTTCCGTTATAGAGTCTGAAAAAGGCCAAAAGGAACTGCTCTGGAGTTCTAGGTAGAGGGTGTGCCAAACTTTTCGCAAAACCGCAGAATACTTTTTAAGGTACGGGCGGTCGATCTTCCTGAATGCTGTGTTCAGTGCATTGCGATCAATAGGGCGGTCGACACTGCTTCCTAAGGATAAAGGTTTTATGCCTATAGGGGTCTCCCAATATATACGCGACGGTACGTGGGAGCACAATCCGTACTGGCGCTATCGTCCCTCAGGAGGAATCACCCACCATCAACGAGATCGACAGTCACCAGGCTTTACGACGCCAGAACACGTCTCTAGCCTAGACCTCTATGTTGTGCGTTATGTTGCAAAGCGTTGTTAAGTTCATTCAATTTATTTTAGGTTGATCTTTTTAGAAGTTTGCCTTTTGAGGTTCACCACGAGATGTATGATACAATTCCTAAATGCAGTCTAAAGATGATAAACAAGCTTTATATCTTTTCAACTTATGAAAATCCTAGCTACAAAGGGAAAAGAAAGACACCATCTTTTCTCAAAGATCAATCAGCACACTCTAATGCACTTTTCCTAAATCAAACATGCAAACTATCAAGATGCAAATGCACAATGCAGGTGTTTGTTTTCCGCATTCTTAGTATTGATGCCTACAAAGAAAGCTTTTTGTACAACTTTGAATTTGCTTTTAAATGACAAATACAAACAAGTTTACTTTTTTCGAAATCAGAGAGGGTAGAAGAGATTACAACACTTAACGATTTCTGAAATGAATACTTGTTTCGACACTTAAAAGAGACAAACTCAAACCAAAAGCAAAAGTAAATGTATAATCAACTGCAAACAGCCAATGAACTCTCTCCTAAGATCACAATCAACAGATCTGAATCAAGGGCTACAGGATGACTATTTCACTCTTGCAAAGGAAAACTGTAAATGACACCACAAACACATAAAAACACTCACAGTCTTTTTGTACAAAAGGAGGAAGAATTTAAGCAGAGAAAAGGAGTTATCAGACTGGTACCTATGCTGGTTACAGGCTGCAAAAATCAGAGATCAAAACAAGGCAAAACAGAGCAGAGAACCCCAGCTGCACAAGGCCTAACTGGATCAGCGCAACCTCAACACAGGGGTTTTGACATTCAGCGCAGGTAGCCTTCACGGGACTTGCGTTGAAATGCAGAACCTCTTCACAGGGTCTGCGCTGAAGGAGAAATGAGAGTTTCTCACTGGGTTCTGGGTCACAGATTGCTATTTAATCTACTGTTTCAGGCCAAATAAAAGAAACAAGTAAGGTGCAATCAAAGGGATGCTTTGAGGGAGTACTAAGATCTATCACAAAGGATCATCAAATCATTTGTGAGTCCATTGTTCAGATCATAGACAAGTCCAGCGATTGGATCAAAGCAGCAACTGTCTACTTTGCATCTGGGAATAGCAGATGCAGTTCGATTGTTGCTGTCGAGTCTATGAAAAAAACAATGATAGAGACACAAATAAAATGACTAAACAGATCTCCCCAGCGGAGTCGCCAATTTGTTGTGGGGAAAAATGCCTATGCAGGACGATCCTATCCACCTAAGGTGTGACAGTGCCTTAGCAACAAACAGAGACAGCTATTCTAGTATTCTTCTTTTATGAATTAAGAATGAAGAGAGATGGATGGACTAACCGGTGTCTTCCGTTTGTCCCTCGATCCGGTTTCTCTTCTCTTTGAGAGTTCCCAACTACTTGCCTTCTCGCTCGCCCAGCTTCAAGAGGTTTCTGCAAGATCAGAAGAAGAGAACACTACACAAGACATGGATTCATATTCATAACTAGTTCAGGATTAGAAATAAACTAAACATACTAATGCAATCATACATCAAATATACACCAGTATATAGGAGAAACCAAGATAGCTTTATTGATGAATAACAAGGTTCAGGAAGAGATACAACCCAGAGGGCTCCAATCCATCATCTCCTTCCCAGCAAATGGAATTCCTATCTTCACCCCCTTCAAAGCATTAAGCACCCAATGATTCCAATCTCAAACCAACAGCAATTCTTTGCAATAACAAAATTCCAGCCTCTAGATCTCATGGAGGAGAGATCCATATATAGATGTTTGGAGAGAGGATGAGTCAGCTTGAGATCTAACTAGTGTCCTCTCCCTCTGTCAGTTCATGATTCCACTTGGAGGTTCTTGCTTCCATTTGGAGATTAGGAACCTCTTACTCATCACTAGCCGAATTCACTGAGGCAAGTGTCATTGAGGAAGATTCTGGAAGCTTTCTGGGTCTTGACACCTCTTGGAATGAACTTGCCATTTGTCAACTCTCGCTCAGTGCACCCTGGTAGTGCTTCTACCTGCATTGCAGTGCAGGTAGCCAGTGTTGGCTTTGACATTCAGCGCAGACAGCTAGTGGAGCCACTGAATTGATCCTGAATTGACTTGTTTTTGAGAAGTTTCTGGTGGAGAACTTCTGTGAATTGCTGTGGTTTGTTAGCCTTGTTCCTCTAGGGGTAGGAACAATATGTTTAGGGACTTTGGATCCCTTAGATATGGACATTTCATGCTCAATGCTGTAAGGCACAAAAATGTCTATAACACCAGGGCTAACCCGGATCCAAATCCTCCCCCTGTGTTTGAAAATCCGAACCTGATTCCAAGAATCATTAGAAGTAAGAATGTTCATTAAGTCCTAGACCTTTGTTCAGATCACAATCATGTCCTGTTGAGTGGCTTTTCCTAGAAGATCTTCCTTTTGATGAACATTTTGAACTCTCTCTGTTCATAACCACATCTAACAGTGAACTATTGGACCTCGTCCAAGATCCAGAATTCCTCAGAGAACTTGAAACCCAACAAGCCAATTTGTCAATTGATCGATATCTGTAGAATTCCACTCAGTCATCTCTTACCACCAATAGAACACCTAAAATTTTTGAAACTACTTCTCTTTTTGCTAGTTCATCATTATTTCCTCACTCTTCTAAAATCCATTCCACCCCTCCCTTCATCCCTTCACTTCCTCCCCACCCAATCATCACTCAACATCCCACTACCACCTCTAGTTCTTCTTCCACAACCCAAACACCTCCTGTTACCCCAACTCCCATTCATAATACTACCCAAACTAGAATCATGGCCAATAGATATGCTCCCCTTGTGATGCCTGCTCCCCTAGGTGCCATGCCTCAGGACTATTAGAGTAAAATTACTACTTTTGATGGCACTGGAACATACATAGCTCAGCAGCACACTAAGAAAATGACCGACTATTTTGAGATATATGAAATTGACACAGTTGTCGTTCAAATGAGAATTTTTGTTCAGAGTGTGACTCGGAAAGTTAGAACTTGGTTTAGATCTTTAGCCCCCCAAAGTATAGATAGCTTAAGAGTTCTCTACCAGAAATTCTTGAATAGGTGGGAGAAAAGGAAGGACCCCCTGTAGATTTTATCTGAATATGAGAACCTTAAAGGGGACCTCATGAAACCGTTCAGGACTATTGCACTAGGTTCAATAGTGTTTATAGTGCCATTCCACTTGACCTTAGACCCCCACCTGGTTTAGCCGTGATCAAATTTCCTGATGGATTTGATTCAGATATGGCTTTCCGTTTAAGAGAAAGGAACCCCCCCACTCTGGAAGAAATGTAGAGTGTAGCAGTAAGTGTTGAGGCTAACCTACTTTCCAAAAGAGCCAAAGCTAGGAATGAGAGAAGAACACCTATAAAAGAAGAAAATACACCCTTTGAACAAAAGATGGATGCTATAGTTAAAGGAATGGATAGATTGTTGGATAGAGTTGAAATCATTGAAAGAAAATCTCCTTGGGATGGCCAATAGGCTAATTCAGGGAGAAATCCTAACTTTAGAAAAAACCAGAACCAAAATGTTGGAAAGAATATTCTTGACCAGAATATCAGACCACCTTTCCAAGAAAACTATGCAGAGGCCTCCCGCTCAGAAGACCCTGAACACGACACTCAGATAAATTTAATGGGTCTAGATGATGAGGAAGATGTCTTCCTAACTCAAGACGACCAGGAGTCCCATGTAATCCGACAATTCCAGACCCAAACAGGAGAGTCATTTGATTTCAGACAGGGATATGATTATGCTATTTTTGGGGTACATAAGCAGTATAATTTAAGAAGCAAAAAAAGCACTGATGCCCCGGAACCAAACTAGAAAATAGGTCCTTATCAACCTAAAAAGGGTGAAATAGTTCCAATGACAAAAACACTTCAGATCCTTTCAAGAACAACTCAAAATCCTTCTAGCCCCACCATAGAAGATGTGTCTAACAATCAGCCCAACAATGAACAACCTTCCACTTCACTTCCCTCCAAGGAAACAGTGGAAGAGTCTCCAAAGATTGGATTATAAAAATGAGCAAAGAATGTCCCAAATCCTAAAAGAGAAGAAAACATAGAAAACACTGCTGCCAGAAATCCAAAAGTTCAAACAGACAAAGTAATCTTGTCCTTTAATCTTGGAGCAAAGGTGGCCAAGCTCAAAATTTCAGTTCTTTTGACAGAACTGGTAAAACATGATACTTACAGGTCTCAAATAAACAAATCATTAAAAATAACTGAGAATGAAGATTATGTAAATCTTTTTGGTGACCAGCCTAAGTTAATTTTTGGCCCTGAAGTAAATAGGAAACCAATGGAATGGGGGATACCACCTTTCTATGTCAGTCTCAATATCCATGACAATATTTTGCATAATGCCATGTTCGACTCTGGTGCCTCGCACAATCTCATGCCCAAGTCTGTTATGGAGAAACTTAACTTAGACATCACTAGACCCTATAGGAATTTATTTTCCTTCGATTCGAGTCAAGTGAGGTGATTAGGGCTTATAAAGGATTTATGTGTTTCTTTGGTCCAATACCCTGCCAAAACTATACTCATGGACATAGTGGTAGCAGACATTCCACCCAAGTATGGCATGCTGTTGTCCAGATCCTGGGGTGCCAAACTTCAGGGGTCTCTACAATTAGACATGTCATACGCTACCATATCTGTTTTTGGACAACCAAAGAAGCTATATAGAGAAACTTTAATGAAGTATGTAGTGAGTAGTCAGGAGAAGCCTCAAAACTTTCCCATTTACTCAGTGCATTCTGATATGGATTCCTTTATTCTCTATAATGCAGAAACTAATCCAGAAGATACTCCAAATGATATAGCAGCAGAACCAAAAGAAATTATAAAAGAAAAGTCAACTATCCAAATTCAAGAGATATCAGATGACAAAGAAAATCCAGATGCCTTAGCTAAGAAAGATTCCACTACCCCGGATGAAAACTATGAACATGAAATTTTATGGCATTTAGAGTTTGATGGTTCAGTAAACAAATTAGGTGTAGGAGCAGGAGTATGGATCTATAACTTAGAAAATGATCATGCAGAAGGTCATGCCTATCGATTAAATTTCAAATGCACAAACAATATGGCAAAATATGAAGCACTCCTGCTAGGCCTCAAGCTAGTCAAAAGATTAGGAGCTATTAGGGTATCAATCATGGGAGATTCTGAACTAATAGTTAAATAGATTAATGGAGTTTACATAACCAGAGACCCTAGATTAGGACTTTACAGAGGTACAGTTGTAGAAATCCTTAACACTTTTTTAGAAACCAAGCTTGCAACCATCACTAGAAAACATAACATGCAAGCTCATAGCCTGGCTATGTTTGCCAGCACCTACAAATTGCCTTTTTAGCCCAATCACTTGTATACTGCTAAGGTCAGGCATAGGCCAGCTATACCTGATAATCTTAAGAACTGGCCAGTTTTTGAAAACGATAAGTAGATTAATCACTTTCTGACATTAGATGAAGAATTTTCTAGCATTGATATAGATGTAGACATAGTTTCAGATTTTGATCAAACTAATGAGTTAGAAATTAACAAATAGGAAGAAAATTCAATAAACATTCTTCACCCTAGTAAATTCATAAAAACATATATTCAGAACTTAAAGCAAATGGATATTGATGAAATAATTGACGATGAAACTGAAGTCATAAATCTCAAAGATAACCAATTACCCAAGGGATTGACTCCTTTGGAGGACTTATTTGACTCCAATGATATTCCTAAAAAGCCTAATATGGAGCCCTTGAAAGCAGACATTGAAGAATGCAACATAGGAACTCAAGAGAATCCTAAGCTGATCAAATTGTCTAAATCATTACCCCCCAAGGAAAATTTGAAATATTTTGAGTTAATGAAAGAATTCCAGGATGTTTTTACCTGGAGTTATAAAGACTTAAAATCCTATGATATTAGTATTATACAACACACTATCCCTTTGAAAGAAGATCATAAACCTTTTAGGCAAAAGCTATGAAGAATCAATCCTGTTTTATTACCTTCCATTGAAAAGAAGATCAAATGAATGCATGAAGCAGGAATCATTGCCTCCATTAGGTTTTCAGATTGGGTATCTAATCTTGTCCCTACAAGAAAGAAAACAGGAGAAATCAGACTGTGTGTTGACCTTAGAAATGTGAACAAAAGTCTCACTCAAAGACAATTATCCCTTACCTAAAATGGATCACATACTGCAAGGGGTAGTAGGTTCTACAATGATTTCACTTTTAGATGGATTCTCGGGTTACAACCAAATTTTAGTCCATCCTGATGACCAAGCAAAAGCTGCATTCACAACCCCATGGGGCACCTTCATGTATGTAAAAATGCCCTTTGGATTGAAAAATGCAGGAGCCACCTTTCAAAGGGCAATGGATATTGCCTTTGCAAAGGAAATCCATGATTTCCTGGTTATATACCTTGATGATATAACAATTTTTTCTAAGTCAGATCAACAACACCTGGATCATCTCAAGCAAGTTTTTCTTAAATGCAGGAAATATGGCATTTCTCTGAACCTAAAGAAATATTTATTTGGTTTGGAAGAAGGAAAACTGTTAGGCCACATTATCTCTAAAGATGGAATCCAAATTGACCCAACCAAGATTGAAGCTATCTTGCAAATACCTCACCCAAGAAATATCAAAGAACTTCAGGAATTTTTAGGAAAAATAATTTTTTTAAGGAGATTCATCTCTAATTTAGCTGAACTAATTAGATTGTTGAATAACATGTTGAAAAAAGATTCGACTATTAAGTGGACAATAGAGGCTAAACAATCGTTCGAGGAAATAAAATTAGCCTTAACTCAAATACCAGTCCTTACAAGCCCAAAATTTGACAGAGACTTCATTATCTTTTCCTTTGCATCAGAACACACCATAACTGCAGTCTTACTACAAAAGGATGATCAAGAATGTGAAAAACCAATAGCCTTTTTCAGTAAAGCTCTTAGTGATGCCTCATTAAAGTATAAAATAATGGAGAAACAAGATTTTGCTTTGGTAAAAGCTATTAAGGATTTCAGAGTGTATATATTGTATTCTCATGTAATAGCTTATGTTCCCAATGCTGTAATCAAAGATATCTTGACACAGGATGGAGTTGATGGAAAAAGGGGAAAATGGATAGCTACTATTTTAGAATATGATATGAATATAAAACCTACCAAGTTAATTAAAGGTCAAGGGTTAGCCAAACTTATGGCAGAAACAAATTGCCAAGCCCTAGACATAAATCTTATTGCAAAACTGGATAACGAACAGGAGATGGCGACTCCACAGATCAGCCAGGCCTTTCTAGACTCACCCTGGTATGCTGATATTATATATGTCTTACAAAACCTGCAGGCTCCTCCAGGGTTATCTAGAACTAAAAGTAGGTTTTTGAAAATGAAAGATTCGAAATTTTGCATTATGGATAATACTTTGTTTTGGAAAAATCATGAAGGTATTTTGTTGAACTGTTTATTAAAAGAAGAATCTAACAAAGTACTCCAAGAATTTCATGCAGGGGATTGTGGTGGACATCTCTACTGGAAGTCAACTGCTGACAAAATTTTAAGAGATGGATTTTACTGGTCAACTTTGTTTTCTAATGTAAAAAAGTTTGTAACATCCTGCCACAAGTGTCAGATCTTTGAAGGAAAACGAAAACTTCTCCCTTTACCTTTGAAACCAATTTCCACAGAAAAACCTTTTCAACAATGGGGTCTTGAATTCATTGGAGAAATCCATCCACCCTCTTCTGCTCAGCATAAATGGATACTCACTGCAACTGATTACTTTACCAAATGGATAGAAGCTATTCCCTCTAGATAGGCCACTTATACTGTAATAATAGGTTTTCTAGAGGCTAATATTCTGTCTAGGTTTGGTTGTCCTAACAAAATCATCACAGATAATGCTGCAGCCTTCAAGTCAAAGAAAATGATTGATTTCTGTCACTAGTATCATATAACACTTGGTCATTCCACGGCTTACTATCCTCAAGGGAATGGACTTGCAGAATCCTCCAATAAAAGTCTTATAAATATTATCAAAAAACTATTGGAAGACAATAAGAAAACTTGGAACAAGAAATTAACCAATGCTTTGTGGGAAGATAGACTTACAACTAAGAAATCCATTGGAACTAGTCCCTATGAGCTAGTGTATGGAATGGAGGCAGTTTTTCCCTCATCTTTAGGAGTTACAGTCATGAAAATTACTCCAGGAAGCCCAAGTGGAACCAAATGATATACTTAACCAGACTATCCGTTTACAGCAAACCAGGGAGGAAGTATACAACAGAAACCAAGTACTGCAAGAAAAACTTAAGAATATTTTTGACAAAAGGACCAAAGCAGAAGACTTCTATCTGGGAGACAAAGTGTTAAAGTGGGATTCAAGAAGAGAGGACAAAGGGAAACATGGGAAGTTTGAATTCCTATGGAAAGGACTATACATAATATATGCCTTCAGAAGAAATAATTCATATTTTTTTAAAGAATTGGATGGTGTAGAGATTGAAGGAGGACCAGTCAATGGTCGAATGTTAAAGCGCTACATTGATCCTAGTTTCTAACCTTACTAGGTTTTTAAACTGTATATATTATATCCTTTTGCACTTCAGTATTGATTGGATGGTAAAAGTTTTGAAGTTGAAGCCCGAAGAGAAGGCCCTAAGCTTCAGAAGTATTACTATCATTCATACCAATAAAGCAGCAAGGAAAAGGAGATTTGCAGAGCACAATCAAAGTCTTTCAAAGGCCATTGATCTACAGTTCTTGACTTTCCACCAGGAAAAGCCATCCCCAAGTGGAGCCACTGTTATGTTCCTATACCAATAGGTGTCATATATCATGATTGACTTGGTTTAGCTCTGAAATATGTACATACCTTTGCTTGTTGCAAATTCTTTCCATATTTGTAAAAAATCAAAAAATTTAAAAACGTAAAGAGGGTATGCCCTAAAAGAAAAATAAAAGGGCAAAAAGAATAAAGAAAAGGTAAAAAAAAAAATGAACCCCAAGTAAAATAAAAAGACCATGAAATTGTGCAAGTCAAAATTCCACTACTATTTCACTTTTTGTATAAATGATTGTGTGCAACTTGTTACTTATGCCACAATCCATGGTAACCAAACATCTTAATCTTGGTTATTCCATGTTTTGAATTTCATGTTTAGAGATAGAGAATACAATCTAACCAAACTGTTTAATCTTGGCAGATAAGTAGATAGGTAGAGTGAATAAAAGGATGCTCAATAGTTTAATCTGAGCCCTTGGATGTAATAAGGATAGACTTAGACAGATTTACATTGTAAAATAAAAGAAAATGTTTTGATAAGGGTTTCCCAGTTTAAGTGCACCCTAACAAAAGAAGAAAAAATGGTAGGATGTGTAGGTAGCATAAGTAGATAAATGGTTGCAGAATTATGTATGATGAATGATTATCCAGATATCAAGTCATATACTTTCATCATCAAAAGCACTTAAAGATATGGATGAAAACGAAGACATTTACATCACAGACAAAAGTCAAACTAATTAACCTCTTCACTCATTTTTTCCCTAAATTTTACTAATTTCCCATAAGTACTAAAGGCACCAACAACCTGAAAGTTAAAGGGGCTTAGAGCATTTCTCTGACTTTTGGAGGTACCAGACCCTCGGCCCAATAACTTGCAAGGCCTAAGTGCTAAAGCCCCTTCATCAAAATTCACACCCTTCATAATTCATTCATTCCCCTTAAAATACTTTTCCTAAGGTAAAATCACTCTTTTACTTAGGAAAAATAAATGGTTCTTCATAAAAACCCCTCAAACACATTTTAGCCTAAGTCATAATGTTGGAAGATGAATGTATCTTCGGAAACATTTACTTAGCGCATTTTCTTTTTCCATGGTCATATAAACTTTAAATTCTTATTTTTTATTTAACTCCCCAAACAAATTACCCTTTCCCGTATTATTAATAAAAATCCCAAAATAACTAATATCCCATCCCAATGGTTTGAAAAATAAACCACAAAAAGTTAATTAAGTTTGATTAATTAATCGAACTGTGATTAGTTAAGAGCCAAGACCCCCGACATTGTTAAAAAAGGGATTAATTAGTCACTTGGATTAGTTAATAGCCTCTCTGCCATTACATTCACCCCTGATATCATTAAAAATATTAATCCTTCATTCATCCAATCATTTCATCCCCGACATAATTAAAGTCAATTTAATTATGTTGATTACCCCATCGGGCCCCCTCCATTAACTCCCCAACTCTTTCCGCTGCCGACTACCGCACGATCTGCCTTCCCTCATCCGACGACTCTCGCTTATATCGCGCAGGCCTTTTGGTCGAACGCTAACCATGCGATATAAGCTATTTTGACTTTTTGTTGATGCTACGTGTCATTCAATGTGTGGCATCGCACAACCCTCTGCTAAAACCACCAACCTCCCAAAATCTGTGCGATGAAAACCATTACTGCTCCCGCTTACAACCTCCGCTAAACGACAAAGTGTCCCATCGGTTATTTAACTCCTATTGTTGTTTTCTCATTCACCCACCAAAAGTCATTGACTTTGTGCATAAAAACAAAAATACTCATTGTTTTCCCTTTTATCGAGAAAAGAAATTGTTTCCTTCCATGCACAGAGTATGTCCTGACCAGCAACTTACTCCCAACCGTCAACCACCATCAGTCGTTGAACTCCAGGCCACTACAGACTACTGTGCGCACCCAGTAAAGCATTCACCACAGCCATTTGTCCCTTTAGTCGACCATAAACAAGTATTTACCACATTTCCTTCTTAGAAACCTTTTATTTTGTATTGAAACCTCCAGCAAATTGCTCTAAAATCAAGTAATCCAGTACAATTAAGCTGTTTCTTATCCCCAAGGCTTCCCCAAACACCTTTTTTATCTGAAATCCTTGAAAACCCCAACATTCTTCCTTGAATACACAAGAACCAAGGATGGAAGCTCCTGTCACCCTAAATGTCACACCAATCACTACTCCCCATAGGGATTTGGACTACCTTCCCTTGGCCGATAAAGATTTTCAAATTAAAGACCTTACTTTTGAGGAAACCCCCTTGAAGTTATACTGCAAGTATCAGGACAATTATCTGAACAATGTTGATAAAATAGGTCTTTGGGAGTCAAACCTACCTAAATATCAATTCCCCACTGTCCATATTTTCCCAGATATTGTCCACCAATGCCATGAAAATTACAACCCCAATCTGAGAGCTGTAATTTCCCCTAACCAGGAAGTCCTTTTCACCATTACAGTTGATTATATAAATGAAATGTTGCAATTACAGCTTGGCCAAGACCTCACTCTCCTTTCCATTGCTGAATTACTTGATAAATCTTCAAGGCTGTCCAGTTCCAAAATTAACCAAGTCAGTCAGACTTTCATTGAAGAACAATACAAATCAAAAGACCCCCCTCCTTACATGTCATGTGCCTTCACTGGTCTGGGCAGGGATATTGTCACCATGTTTTCTTGCATTCTGGGTTTTACCACAAATGAGTATGTAGATGAAATGACCTTTGCCTACATGACTATTTTTACCCCTGGCCAACCACCTACATGCAAATTTGACTATGCTACATTTATTGCTGATAAGATGCATGACCAATTTATGAGATTAGAGAATGAGAGAGTATCTAAATATTCTTCAGTCTTGTATCATCTTTTCCTTTACTACCAAGCTGATAAATTCCCTTTCTCTGTACAAAAGCTTGACACCAGAGGTAACCCTAGGTCAATTATCTTTTGGACTTCCATTTTTCACAATTCGCCTTCTTCTCCCTATCCTTATACACATTTTATTGATCAATTTGTGCATCCCGTAACTACCATGTTGATAGGAAGTCCCCCTCCTAGAATCAATGATGATACTAAGAGAATTCTTCAGTTATCCAAGCAATATAAGGTTGGAGACTGGTACTTGTACCAGAACCATACCGAGATCAAGATTTATGGGTGTGAGCTGCCTCCCTTTAAATTGCCCAAATACCTCCCCATGCGATTATTTGCCCTGGAGTACTACAGGAAAATGATCAACTCTGATGAAATCCATTTTATGAAAGCTAAGAAGAAAGCTCAGTTAAGGATAAAGGATCACATAGGACCATTTGTTTGCAACAACAGAAAGGCAGGGAAAGAGGCAGAGGAAATCCTTGAGAGATTAATATTGAAAAAGAGTTTCATCTGGCCTTATGATCCTCATAGCTTCATCTGTGACAGAAGACAGAAGAATAAACTAGCCCCCTACATCCATCATAGAATTCCAGAGATAGAACAGTATGCAAATCAAAATGAATGGGTGGAGGGAACACTTATAGAGCAAGATAGTACACAAGTTGAAGTAGAAAATGTTATGAAAGATTTGGAAAGACAACTTGATCTGGATTCCTTTGTATAGGTGCTTGGAGAATCTTCACAGAGACCAACACAGGAGCATAGTGCACAAACATCAGGACAACCAGAGACTCCAGGATAGGGAAAAGATTCAGGATCACAGAGCATCTCTGAGGGGTTGACCTAAACTGATACAAACATGGGCAACCCTCCAGTATTGCAGACCCCTCTTAATGAGGAGCGAATTCAAAAAAGAAGTAGGAATGAGACTAGCCCCTCTACAGTGCCATTGGACCAGGTATATGTGAAGAGGTAGAGATTGAATCCTCTATCTGAGTAGGAATATGAAGAGACAAGAAGTGACACAGTGCAGACAACACTAGCAGGGGAGACACCATCTACCTCTCACACACAGGCACTAAACAGGTAGCCAACTGTAGAAGTGTCATCACTAAGGAAATTTTCAGAGCAAAGCCAGGATTTGAAAGAAAAGTACAAAGAGATTAAGGCTAGGAATGAGCAGCTCAAAGCTCAAACCTATGCCAAATATCTGAAAATGGCTCCTACAAATCAGACAAGGTTGATGTCAGCCTTTGACATCAAAGAGGGAAAGATGCAGATGAGCTTTTTGAAGCCAACAATACAACAACCAAAGTCCATGGTTGATTATTTAAAAACAAATTTTGAAGTTCTTTCTAGAGACATTCACCCAATTGATTAGATTGGGCTTCATAAGCAAACGAGTGAGATGGTCTATTCCACATTGACCAGTAAAGCCATCATTGCACATCAGTTGCAGAATTGTCTAAGTAATACTACAACACAGTTACAGTTGGAAAAAACCTCTTCTCAAGCTAAGGGCACAAGGATAAAATAATTAGAAGTCCTGGTGATTGAGTTGGGACATGATCCCAAAGATGTTAAAGTAGCCGAAATCTTGAGAAATAAAAAGAATGATGAAATTGCTGCACTCAGGAAAAAACTTAAACTCCCTCCCCTCATACATACACAAACTGCCGAAGTAATTGAAAAACAAAATGAGGAAGAACTTATGGACTTGATCCTTAAGTTGAATGAGCAGTTGAAAGAAACAGAGCAAGAACTAGAAAAAGCTTTGCAGTCCAAACAGGGCAAGCCAACCACCATGCCTCAGACTGTAATACCCATAATTTCTACAGCAGTGCCATCTACTATTGTAGCATCTTTGGCACCCAACATTCCTCCAGCAACAGCTCTACTAGTAACAACAATAGCAAGTACATCAGAAGCAACAACAACTTCAACAAAGAAAACAGAGGACTTAATAAAGTCCATGGAGGAAATGAAAATCCAAGCAACTGAAATAAAGAAACTAAAAGAAACGGTTACCAGCTTGGAAAACAAATATGAGCTATCACAGATTAATTACACTGAAGAAGAGAGAAAGAATAGAAGGATGACTGAAAGAATTAAAACATTAGAGAAGGAATTAACATTGGAAAAGCCTTTGAGAGATATTAGAGAGATTTTATGGACCAATATCATTGATTCTATCAATGATATTTGGTTTGCTATTCAAATCATTTTTGAACAAACTGAGTTAGTTAAACTAGCTACAAAGGCTATACAAAATATCAGGGAAGAATTGGGAGAGAAACCTGAAGAGGCAACCCAATTGATCAACTTCTTGAATAGCAAAAGCAAGCAACAACTGGAACAATGGGATATCGAGGATCGAACTGGTACTATCCTTGAAATTAAGAAAGTTCTCACTAAAAAGAACTTAATGCTGAACCTGGAAAGAAGATGTCAAAGTATTCAAGAATACATAGATGATTTTATGGTAAAATATGACATTCTAAGAGATAAAGGACTTCCAAGTCCACTGGTCATAAATGACAAGCTGATGACTCATGAGGACTACATTGAGAAACTTAACAAACAAGCGAAAAGTCAAGCCAGCTCTTCCACAGTGAAAGCGCTACCTACAGGTGCTGTATGATGGTTTGGAAATTTTTTTCTATATTGAGCATGAAGTGAAGCACCTGTTCACAGTCCAGCCCAATTTTGAAAAATACACTGAAGTTGACGAAATATACATGAAATTGATCAGGATGAAGATACCAAACGAAGAATGGTGGACCAACATGACTGATATCCTATAATTTACTATGGTAACTCAGAGGTAAATAGAAAATATTTACTGAGGTAAAGTCTGGTAAACAGGTAAAGAGTATCAGGAACAGGTAAAGAGTATCAGTAGGGAAAAGTAAGCAAAGATCCAACACACAATTACTAAAGCAACAGTAAGAGGCAAATTCGAAGTTTCAACCTCTAGCTCTTCCATAAATAAAGGGATAGCAGCAATCAGTTTTACATCTGTCTCTATCTTTTTGTAAAAGATATTTTGTATTCCCTAGAATAAATCTCATGTAGTTATGAGATATTTTTGAATACTTCTCCATTCGAAGTATTGTGGGTGGATTCTGTAACATCTTTTTAAATCTATGCTATCAAGCTGAGAAAGCTTTTGTACTCAAATCTGGATTTTTGCTGGAAAAGGAATAAAAGTTGAGGACATTTCATCAGATTCTCGTGCAGTATAATTACAAATAAGTATTCTATCCTTGTGATTTTATGTGTTTTCTATATGTTTCAATGTTTCATGCATCTTAAATCTAAATGGTAAAATAGTCAAAGTGTATCAGAATTAGCTTTATTTCTCTCTGCTATCAACAGTCTACCATTTAAATGTTTTCTTCTAAACTATCTCGATAAAGGAATTCTTCATTGCTCCTCTATCCTTGTAGTTTTTCTCTAATAAGTCCCTAGTATAGGATTCTTAATTTCCCTCTGCTAGGTGACCTATCTTCCCTTCCTCTTTCTAATCTTAACTTGAGGATTCTTGATTTCCCTCTAGTTTTGAGCAGAACTATCATCCATTCAAGCCCCAAAGTTTGCTTTTATTTTGCTATCCTGCCTGTTGAACTCATATCTCAGCAATTTGACTTGATCCAATGAATTATCGCTGATTGACTCCATAGCCCAATGGCCTAAAAGCCTAGTTTGCCCATTTGTTTCAGAACTCCACCACTCTCAAACAAAACGACCTCCTTGAACATTAATACTAGCCTAAAATCCTTTCAAACATAACTAAATCATAAAGAGAGAGCCCTCTCTGGACTAGGTGGGCTAGCACCTAAGTCTAAAAGTTGGTTTTTAGTTACCTTAGATCCTTTCCTTTTTTTAATAACTTCTAAGGAAAATCTGAGTGATAACAGTGTGGACAATTTTTAACATAACGGGATCCTCTGCGTCTGCAACACTGTATCGGGGGTCTATTTTCCATCTCCACTTCAGTCCTTACTGATTGTTCATTTTTCTTGGTCTCGCTGGGAAATTTGAACCTGGGTTGATTTCTATTCATGTTTCTATTCTTCTACCCTCTAGGGGGTTTATTGACCATAAACTTATTTACTTTATTGTTGGAGGAAAATTTACTCCCCTTTTTGTCATTCCATTTCTTACCTCCTTCCCCTTTTTTCTTATTTTGCTGGTAGCATACTCGAGCCTTCCGTATGACCTCCTCCATGGTTTTCGGGTTATCAAACTCAAGGCACTCTTTCATAAACAACGGCAAGATGCTGATAAACCGATGCTGTTATCGGGAAATCTAGTGTCCACTCGAAGCTGCTAGTCCCACTAAGACTAGTAGCTATCTTAGAAACAAACAAACTAAAACCACTTTCGTTTTCCTTTATGAGAAGTAGATAAGAGGGGAATGAAGGACACCAACCTTAGTCTTGCACTTGGTTCCTTGCTCGGTTCCTCTCCTTTCTGACAGATCCTTGCCGCTTCTCCCTCGTGTACACAACCTCAAAGATCACCTGTGGGATCAAAGCAGCATAATACTATCGAAGAACAGAGATCTACAATCATAAAAAATATAGGACCAGATATATATTGACCACACAAATGCATATATCATCAAACATACAAGAATGTGGAGGAAAACTTGAATAGTTTTATTAATATCAAGAGTAACAAAGAGGATTAAAACCGATTTTTCTGACCCAGCGTCATCCTCCAGCATGAAATCCCTTCTTTCACCTCATGAAAAGCTTAGATCACCCAACACTATGATATTCCAACAAGAAACCAACAACACTTGCTTTCAAGATACAAAATTCCAGCCTCTGGATCTCTGGGATGAGGGATCCATATATAGATGATTGCAAGGGGGTGAGTAAGCTTCTGGGTTTTTGATTAGTGTCCTCTCTCTGATAGTTCTTGATTCCACTTGGAGATTGATGATCTCTTACTCATACCTGGGCAAATACAAAGAGGCAAGTGTCATAGGAGAAGTTTCTGGAACATTCTATAATCATCCACCTCG
Organism: Pinus tabuliformis; assembly: GCA_031772625.1. Classification (NCBI taxonomy): domain Eukaryota; kingdom Viridiplantae; phylum Streptophyta; class Pinopsida; order Pinales; family Pinaceae; genus Pinus; species Pinus tabuliformis. Next base: position 1,695,739,392 of record CM062820.1, on the reverse strand, counting down.
CAAACTATCTCTGCCATTTGTCCACTCTCGCCCATCGCACCCTATAGAGGGGCTATTAAATATGCATTGCACCTTTTACACTGGCCAGGTGGGATGCATCACACCCTTAGCACTGAGCAACCTGTATGGTCCAGTTTTGACTAGTTCTGAGCAGTTTCATGTGGAGAACTTCTGGGAGATGATGTAATCAGCTGACCTTGTTCCTTTAGAGTATGAAACAAAACTTTTAGGGACTTAGGAGCCCTTGGTTTATGGACATGTTTGATTGGGGTTGCAGTGCCCAAAAATGTCTATAACAGTTGCCCCCTAAAGCATGAGGTCGTTAATCTTTCGATGTCGAGTGAAATGATTTATCATGAGGATCTGAAGTTTTTTCGAGCTGGAAGGCGACCTATAATAAGATACAATACAATACATTATCTTCATAATATTTTTCATTATCTAGATGAGGCAAGCATTCCCATGCTCAGCTTTATAAATTCATTTTCATGTACATAAGACAGACAACCGTCTGTGTGCAGACTGATGATTCTGGTAGAGCCATCATCCCTTGATTCGGATGATCATCTGTTCGGCAATGATGTACATTTGATGTCTTTATTTTGCTGAATATATCGCAGCCTAGATGGATGAAACTAGATCCGGGGTCTTCAAACTCGTTCAATCTTCACTCGGAGTACAAGTCGATCCATGTGAAAGATGTTCTAGAGTCGAACATGGAAAGACATCGCTTGATTACCAGCCAATGGTGTAAGTTGTTAACAGGCGCGAGAGGAATCACCGATAATGATGATGACCCCAAAGGTACTACAGTACAATTCACATGGTGTGAAAAGGGACTTGGCGTCGAACACCACGTAAAATCTTTCAGTCGAAGGCCATTGATGTAAACCTGTCGCTGGAAGTGAAAAACATGCCATTGAGGCATGCAAGCTTCAAAGTACTGAAAGGGTTGTTCCTAAGTCGACTTCTTGGATAATGGGCTAATGTTGACAAGAAGCAACCCGTCGTTGGAGGGCCTTAATGAACCCCACATCTACGACACGGAACGAAGTAAATGATTTTGGAGGTGAAAACGATCTGATGATACATGGTTCAGGGTGGCGTCATGAAAGAATGGAGCGTGAATGTATTGCAGCGGATGAGACACAGGTGAATTCTTTGAGCGACTTCTCTTGAACATATCGGCGACACTGACATGGATTGGTGGCGTTAACCCCAAATATGGATGGTGCGGTGGACCAATGGTGATATGGCTGGTGAGTGGAACAACCCAACCCGACTTGGATGCGAAGTGAAAGTGTCATGTTCAAGAGCGACTTGCTACCAATAAAGTTTCTTGAAGTTTTCTTCCCAATTTTTCCCCAGTAATTGCTGACCAGTACCTATTTATTTTTGTCAAGCTTGAGGAGGATAACATATGCTTGTTCTATAATTTTCCCTTCAGGCAAACCCGTCGCTATGTTTTAACGAGCCTAGCGACAGTGAAACTCGTTCTTGTCTGTATGGACAAGTTTGTCGCTATTCGGTTTTAACGAGTTTAACGACAAAGATAACTCGGTCCTTTTCAATTTTAGAGAGTCTGAAAGGGATGTAAAGGAAACTCCAATAATCCTTTTTCGTCATATAATCCCTTAAGTCCGAAAAGTATAAAATAATACGAAAGGGATGAATTTTCGATAATTTTAACGAGCCGAACAAAACAAGCGCTCGATCTTTTTGTGTAATAATCCCTCAGGTCCAAAAAGATTAAAATCTAGAGGAGGGATAGCACTTCCGGTCACTTTAACGAGCTGGAGAGGCCAATCGCTCGACAATATTTTCATATTTTATGAATCAGGTGAAAAGAGCTTAAAGGAGACTCGTTTTTTAGGAACGAGTGATAATTTCGGGTAGCCGCTGATTCTAGGTAAGGTTTAGAATTTTCCAATCACGGCAGTGTGAAAAACGGAGTTATCAGTGATAGCGTTGGGGATAATAAATGTGTAGAGGTTATTAAAGAGTTACTTAAACCAGAACTAATGAATAACAACGGCACTGGTCATGACAACACATTGATGAGGGCGCAGAAGGATGAAAACAATTACAGCGCAGTTGGCATGGATACTATGGATAGAATGCAGGTTTCCAGGGAAGGTGCTCTTGACTGTGTCAACAATTTCTATGGTGAAGCGAAAATTCATAAATTAAACATTAAAAAGGGCAGATTTATCCAACATGAAAGGGTAAAAAGTAATGCGCCGAGCAAGGGTGACCAGGAGGCTTGTGTTGACAATGAATGCAAAAAGAATACCCCAGATAACAAAAGCAATCAGGATTTAGTGAACTCCAAAGATAGCACGGGAGTCATTAGCAATCAAGACTTAGGCATGAGTTTCCAAGAAGAAAAAAGTATGTCTTCAGAAAACACTTGTGAGTCAATATCAAAAAGAAAAGTGGTCAACCTGTCTTCCCAGGAATTAGACCCGGTAGCCATTAATGTTCTCAGCAAAGGTATGGGGTTTGCGATGGCTCCTAAAAGCCTCCCCATTGAAAAGATGATTTGTAGCATAGAAGATGGGATTAGCAACCTCCCTCTGGAAGACAAAGAATCATTAAGACAAGAGTTTTCTCTCATCATGAGAAAAGCCAAATCTCCCAAAAGCAACTTGAGTAAGGAAGAACAAAAAGCTTTCAAGTCCTTGCGAAATAATGACAAGGTAGTAGTTCTTAAAGCAGATAAAGGAGGAGCAGCAGTCATCTTGGATAAAGAAGACTATGTACGAAAAATGAATGATCACCTAAATTGTGGCAGTTATAAGAAGCTGAGCAGTAATCCCATGGCCAAAATTATGAAGGATGTAAAAAAGATAATCTCAGATTCCAACCTTGACGAAAAATTAAAGAAGAAATTAACCCCCTCTTGTGAAACCATCCCTAGAATATATGGATTACCCAAGATCCATAAGGAAGGGGTCCCCCTCAGACCGATAGTTAATACTATTGGCTCCCCAACCTATGAGCTTGCTAAATACGTTGCTAAAATTCTAAAACCCCTTGTCGGAAATACTGATTCCTCCATCAAAGACTCCCAGGACTTTGTGAATCTTATTAAAAATGAAAGGATGGAAAGTGATGACATCCTTGTAAGCTTTGACGTGGTTTCCTTATTCACGAAGATTCCTCTTGATGAAGCCATTCAGGCTATAAAAGATGTTACTGATCCAGGGACTGCAAAGCTGGCTGAAGTCTGCTTAAGGTCAACTGTGTTCACCTTCCGAGGAACATTTTATGAGCAGACATCTGGTGTAGCAATGGGATCACCCCTCTCGCCAATCGTGGCCAACCTATACATGGAATATTTTGAGAAGAAGGCCCTGGAATCATATCCTTTAAAGCCGGCCTGGTGGAAGCGTTTTGTCGATGACACCAATATAAAGTGGACACATGGTAAAGCAAAACTTGACAAGTTTTTCATTCACCTAAATTCCATCTCCCCTGAAATAAAATTCACAATGGAGCTTGAAGAAAACATGAGCATCCCATTCTTGGACATTCTTATCATCAGAAAGGAGGATGGCTCTTTGGGCCATAAGGTTTTCAGGAAGTCAACCCACACAGAAAGTTACCTCCATGCGGATTCCCACCATCACCCAGCCCAAAAGTTTGGCGTTCTAAACACTCTTGCCATTAGAGCCCTTCGAATTTCTGACGCAGAGCATATAAATGAAGAAAAGAGGCATTTAGTTTTAACTTTTAAGAATATAGGCTACAAAGATCATGAGATTAAAAAAGCCATGGAGAAAGCTGAAAGAAGGTTGTCATCTCCCAAGCCTAAAGATCAGGACCAACCTCAATGTGGTAAGGTTTTTCTTCCCTATATCCATGGGGTTACAGACAAAATCGCTAAAATCCTAAGAAAGAAAAACATTATTACACAATTCTCAGCTCCTGGTACTATCAGGCAAAGTTTGAAGTCTGTAAAAGATGATATTGACAAGCATCAACTTAAAGGTGTCTATAAAATAGACTGTTCTTGTGGAAAAAGCTACATAGGTGAAACAGGTCGCTCCCTCCAGACAAGACTCAAGGAACATGGCGCTGACATCAGGAATGGAAGATCTCGTACCTCAGCATTGGCAGAACACTCCTCGAAGACTAAGCACCACATCTGCCTGGAGAACGCATCAATTATCGCAAGGGAAGAGCAGCATCAGAGACGAAAGATCAGAGAAGCACTTGAAATTATTAAGCATCCTTGTAATCTGAACAGAGACAATGGTATGGAGATTAGCGGGAGCTGGCTTCCCCTGATCAGGGAAATCAAAAAGCGTCAACCCATCCCCAGGTAAGCCTTCAGCAGGTAAGTTATCCCTATCCTATCCTATTCTATTGGTCAGTTCTTTTTATTTTTATCATAATTAGAATTATTAGCATTAAAATACTTTAATTTATAAAAAAAATTCATAACTATTAATTAATTATTATATTAATTAATTATAAATATTATTTATTTATATAGAATTAATATAATTTGGTTCAAATAATTAATTTTTTTTTAGAATTTGATATATTTCCCTAGTTTTTCTTTAATAATTAATCCTCCATTTTATTAAAATTGCTCCTTTAACTTAATAATTAACTTTCTAATGCTAGAATTTAATAATTTCTATATAACTATTAATTAATATATTAATTATTATATTAATCAATTATAAATATTTATTATTTATAATTATTAATATAAATTGGGATTAATATATTAAATTAATTTATATAGAAATATATTAAATTAATTTATATAGAAATGAATATATTTTAGTTTATCTATTATTTAAATTTTTTTTAATATCAATTCTATCTTTAAGTTATAAACCTAGTTATTAAAAATTTTAATAAAAATTTCAATAAAACAAAAGAAATTTATTAAAATGAAAAATAAATTAAAAATTAAAATAAAAATTAAAATAAATTTAGATTCAAGCCGACCTGTGCTTTTCCTTAAAAATTCTATCCTCTTGAGTATTTATTCTATCCATTCTGCTCTTCTTTTATCATCATTCTCAAACCCTGATGATGGATCCCATTTGGGATTTGAAACGTTGGTATAAAAATTTTCATACTGTGGATTCTTCGGTCAATGGTTCAAAAGATACAAACCACAGATCTCTTAAATCCAGGATCACTCTTCGCAGCTGTTCCTCAAAAGGGGTAAACAATCAAATGGAGGTGAATGATCGGCTAAAACAGAGTGGAGGTGATGATGAGAACACGACCAAGGCTCAAAAGCTGATGATAATGCATTCACAATGGTTATTTACCGGAAATTGGTTCATTTTTAATGAGCTTAAACTCTGGGGGAAACATTTGCTCATTGCTTAGGTTTAATTTTTAACGAGCTTGAACTCCACATAAAAATTTCTCGTGCCAGTCGTATAATAAGGATATCTCATCTAAGATGCCATTTTTTATGGAGCTTGCACCTTTCAAAGCTTTGCCCCGGATCCTTTCTTTATGCAAGTTAGGAACGACCAATCCTACGAGTTTAAAGGGTTGAGAAACTACAAACTAAGAAAATAAATGGTCGCTCTTCACTTGCATGCAAAAAGGTTTGCATGCCCCCAGGTATAGCGAAAAGTTTCCAGGTTACCATATGAAAGCTCTCCATCTGCGTTGCAGACAAAATGCTTCCTTGGCGATGTCTACCGAAATAGACAAAGGTGAGTGGCGCGGTCACCTCCACTCACATAACTTTGACGAGGGAATCTTATTCCAGTCTAATCCCATTTTCCTAAATGGACGGGTGTGTCAAACTAGTCATATATCCTCCGCGGAAACCTACTCTATACCCAAGGTTTTCCTGCCGAAACAGACCAAGGTGCATGCCCCCTGGGTTTCAGTCATATCCTCCTAAATCACTCGCGCTCTTGAGGTGGACGGAGTGGAGATTGATGAGACATTCCTTGCGTGAAAAGACCATTTAGGGATGGTATTTGACTACTTGCTATGTGTGAGCAGGGAACAAAAGCTGGTCTATGAGCTTGACCACTCTTCCTTCAAGCGGAAAACACATTACTCTGAAGAGTGAGGAGACAATGGCTCCCATGCAATAAATATAGTCACGCCCAAGGAGTAGATTATAATCTAGAGGTCCTTGGACTACCATTACGTTCATGTGAACGATTTTCCTTCTCAATGTTATCGGCACATTGGGAAGGATCCCTAACGGTCGACTGGTTCCTTTGTCAAAGCCCATCAGATTTCTCATCTTAGGCAGAAGCGATGGCGAACCAAGCGCTTTCCAAGAAGTCGAGGAAAGGATACTCACAGAAGCCCCTTCATCTATGATGGTACCGGCCATGACCATTCTGTATATTTGTGCAATGATTCGGAATGGTACACAAGCTGGTAAACAGGGTCTGCCTAGTAGATTCCAATCGAAGGAAACGACTAGGTTGCTTGGAGGTGGGACCAAACAGACGGCTGGATATGACCCTGACGAACTTCCTTCCTATGGTAAAGGAATGGGTAGACTGCCCCCATGTTCATCGGAGTCGGCGTTTACGAAAAAAATTTGAACGGTGTCATTCTCATTCTCTTCGGTGATTATGTCATCTGAAGATGGACCTTTCGAAGGCAAGACCGGGTCAACTGCCACCTCGACCTTTTGACTTTCGTCTGGTATGGATTCAGCGGGTTTTTCTTCAATGACAGATGCTTCGACCGACCACAATGGCGTGTCAGCCGGATTTTCAACTAGCGATGGACTCGGCAAGAGTTTCTTATATCCAGGAGGAAGCCATAGCGGTGAAGCCGGACGGTCATCCAAAAATCTTTTAGCTTCGGCTAGGAAGGGACAATGGTGGATGGTGTGATCGCCTTCACACAATTTATAAGGAAATTTACATTTCCTTTTTTTTCCAAAGGCTTTGCCTTCACTAGTTTATGGTGTACTTTCAACATGGTCTTCAGAGGTTGATGACACCAAGTTGTGCAAACGAGGAGACCAGTCCCTTAAGATCCGAGGGATGAAGGGACAATCTCGGTGATAGTGGTCTCCTTTGCAAATGACACATGGAGATTTAGGCTTAGATGGTGCAGTGTGTGGATTTCCACTAGACGATGCCTGGTTACCCCTTTTTTCCTTTGGCTCCTTCTTCTTCTTCTCCTTCTTAGTTACTTGATTTTTGGCCTTACCAGCTTTATCAAGCGAAGAGGGAGGAGGAGAGGGATAATTGGATGAAGTAGAAGGTTGGGGGGTAGCTTTGGTATCATCTAGTTGCTGACTTGATTGTTCAGGAATCACTGTGTTCTGAACGACAGAGGTTGAGAAGAGCCATACGGGCAAGCTGATTGTCAATCCTGGAAGCGACAATGTGGCCATATGGGGTGTACCAACATCTCCCCAAGAGGAGAAAGGACTAGGATTTCCTCCTAGGGGAAATCCTTGGTTGGTGGACTCCATTTTTCTCAACCTTAGACCAACGCGGGAAAGGTGATGTTATTTCGATTAAAATAAATTTTAGACGCTTTGACACAACTTGTTTTTTTGAATTTTTAAGAGTCAAGAAAAAACAAAAGATGACTCTAGTCGCCTTCGATTTTTAATGAGCCTGAAGTGACAAGTGCTCAGATGGACCTTTTCCTTTAAGGAATCTGAAAAGGAACGAAAGAGACTACTCTGGAAATCTAGACAGAGGGATTACCAAACCAATCACGAAACTGCAGAATACTTTTTACGGTACGGCAATCAATCTTCCTGAATGTTTTGTTCAGTGCATTGCGATCGATAGGGCGGTAGACACGGCTTCCTATGGATAAGGGATATAGCTTATTGTGGTCTCCCAATATATACTTGACGGTACATGGGAGCACAAGTCCGTACTGGCACTTGTCGTCTCAAAGAGGAGGAATCACCCAACCAACAATGAAAGCGACAGTTACCAGGCTTTACGATGTCGGAATACGTCTCTAGCCTAGACTTCTAGATGTTGTGCATTAGGTTCCAAAGCGTTTTTAGGTTCATTAAATTTATTTTACAGTTGATCTTTCTTAAGAATTTTTCCTTTCAGGTTCACCGCGTGATGTAGATATACAATTCCTAAAATGCAATCTAAGATGCTAAACAATCGTTTAATCTTCTTTTTGCAATGAAAATCCTAGCTACTAGAGAAAGAGAGATGATATTCTTTCAACATAGAGCAGGGAGCACACACTAGATGCACTGTCCTAAATCAAACCAACAAGCAGTCTAAATGCAAATGCACATGTATGTATTTGTTTTTAGCCTTCTTAATGTGTGAATGACAAGAAGAATGCTAAGTACAAATCTGAATTATCTTTTCAAAGCGACAGTACTAACAAATTTCTCTTCAAAAACGAAAGGACGATAATGATGACACTTTTCTATTTTGAATTGAAAACTGCTTTCGACACTTGAAAAAACTATTAATTCAAATCAAATACAAGAGTAACTATATAATCGACCATCAAGAACAATAGAATTCTTTTCTTTGACTGAAAACAACACTTGCGACACTTCCAAATCAAGAAACGACAGTTTGATTATGCTACTTTTTTGTAAAAGAGAACTGAAAATGGCACCAAATACATAAAAACATTTACAGTTCTTTGCACAATGGAGGCGGAATAATGGAAAGGAAGGGGGTTTCCACAGAGGTACACTGATCACAGACAACAAAACTCCTAAATAGAGCTGAAAAGAGTGAAGAAAAACCAAAACCTGGAGGCAAGATTAGCCTTTTCTTATCAGCGCACCTGTTACATAGGGAATCCAGTATGCATCCCACCTACTGCACATAAGAAGTGCGATGCATACTGATATCCTTGAAGAGAGGGTGCAATGGTACCAGGACGAGACTTCACTTGGCTTTTGGTCACAGTTTGCAGCTTAGTTCAGGGATTTAGGCCGAGCAAGTGATAATCAGTAAATACAAATCACATGGGCTGATCTAATGAGGTTACTAGAGCCACCACTAGGGCAATTAGGATGTATGCAAATCAATTGTTCAGTTTATAAACAAAACTCGAAGATAGACTGAAGCAGTGTTGATCTACTTTGCACTTGCATAGCAAATGCAGTTCGAAGGCTAGCTGGCTTGACTTCAGGCTTCGTCTGTAAGTTTATAAAACAAACAAGTATAGAAAAGCAAACAAACTATTCGTTCCCCAGCGGAGTCGCCATTTTTTTATCAGGAAATCTAGTGTCCACTCAGAGCTGCTAGTCCCACTAAGACTGGTAGCTATCTTAGAAACAAACAAACTAAAACCACTTTCATTTTCCTTTATGAGAAGTAGATAAGAGGGGAATGAAGGGCACCAACCTCAGTCTTGCGCTTGGTTCCTTGCTCGGTTCCTCTCCTTTTTGACAGATCCTTGCCGCTTCTCCCTCATCTACACAGCTTCAAAGATCACTTGTGGGATCAAAGCAGCATAATACTATCGAAGAACAGATATCTACAATCATAAACAATATAGGACCAGATATATATTGACCACACAAATGCATATATCATCAAACATACAAGAATGTGGAGGAAAACTTGAATAGTTTTATTAATATCAAGAGTAGCAAAGAGGATTACAACCAATTGTTCTGACCCAGCGTCATCCTCTAGCATGAAAGCCCTTCTTTCACCTCATGAAAAGCTTAGATCACCCAACACTATGATATTCCAACAAGAAACCAACAACACTTCCTTTCAAGATACAAAATTCCATCCTTTGGATCTCTGGGATGAGGGATCCATATATAGATGATTGCAGGGGGGTGATTCAGCTTCTGGGTTTTTGATTAGTGTCCTCTCTCTGATAGTTCTTGATTCCACTTGGAGATTGATGATCTCTTACTCATCCCTAGGCGAATTCAGAGAGGCAAGTGTCATAGGAGAAGTTTCTCGAAGATTCTATGATCATCCACCTCGCAAACTGTCTCTGCCATTTGTCAACTCTCGCCCATCGCACCCTACAGAGGGGCTATTCAATATCACCTTTTACACTCGGCAGGTGGGATGCATCGCACCCTTAGCACTAAGCAACCTGTATGGTCCAGTTTTGGCCAGTTCTGAGCAGTTTCTTGTGGAGAACTTCTGGGAGATGATGTAATCAGCTGACCTTGTTCCTTTAGGGTATGAAACAACACTTTTAGGGACTTGGGAGCCCTTCGTTTATGGACATGTTTGATTGGGGTTGCAGTGCCTAAAAATGTCTATAACAGCTGCACCTTAGCATTTTCTTCCCATATGTATGGGACATATCACAGTAAAGATGTGAATTTGGTTATGAACTTATCCATAGATAGTTGTCCCAATCGAAGGTCATGAAACTCCTTGGCTTTCTCATCATAAAATCTTTTAGTTAGATATTTTTCCTTAAAATATTTTTGAAATTTGTCCCAAGTTATGCTCTTTTCATTTACACCACAAACTATTTTTACTTCCTCCCACCACAAGGTGGCTTTTCCTTGCAACTGAAAGATAGCCAACTGAGCCTTTAAGTTATCATCATATTCATATAGCTGGAAATACTTGTTCATGTTGATGAGCCAAGCTTCTGCTGCCTCTTCTTGTTTGCCATCAAAGAGTGGAGGTTTTATCTTCCGAAATTCTCCCTAAAGTTCTACTTTTTGTCTCTTGTGCTTGTTGTGTTCTGATACATTACCAGATTCTTCTTCATGGTTCTATTCATTGCCTTCAGTTTCTGCTCTTTCAGTATGAAATTATTGTTCTCTAGTCATGTTTCCCCAGTCAGGACTGGGAATTGTTCGTCGTTGATTATGTCTATCCGACAGACCCTTCATGATCTTCTCTTCTTCCTACATCAACCGTTCATTGTCTACTTGCAATCGAGCCATTTCTGCTTTTAATTCTTGCAATGTTTCCAAGATTGTAGTATTAGTATTTCACGGCTCTTCTCCCAATTGTACCCATACCTCAGGATTGCTCTCCTGGAAGTTTGCTTCTCCTGTTCCTATCACTGTTTGGTGTGGTATGGTTCCCATTCTTCTCATACTAGCTACTTCTCTACCTCTCTGTTCACATCACACAAATGTTGTTAATCATTATTTTCTAGAGGCCTAAGTTTTGCAACCTGAGTGCTCTGATACCACATGTCACATACCCATATCAAAATTTTCTTTTACTTTCATTTAACTATATGATAAATACTAATTTTCATATTTCAATATAAATATAGAACAAGAATTTCATTATTCGAATTCATTGTTGAAAATATCAACAAGAAATGCTAAACATAGAAGTGCTAAAAATAACACTGCTATAAATAGAAGTTTGGGTACTAGTGCTGGATTGAGCAACAGGGAATGAAAAATGGAAGTGCTAAAAATAGCATTGTATTTTTAGCAGTTCATGATGGATTCCTATTTTAGTCAGTCCCTGGACTAAATATAGGAAGTAAAATTAGAATTTGAACTTAACAGCTATTTGAAAATAAATTAATTAATTCACCATGAGTTAATTAGTTGTGAAAAATCAAACATGAAGTCTATGTGAGGACATGCAACTGTTTCTCCATTGATTGAGGGATTTATCCACCAGTTAAAGAGTTAAGGATGAGTTCTAATTTGAGTAGTAATTAGTTGGCTTAGTTAACTAAGTCAAGTCCAGTTAGATTGATTTAAACAGTTTGTTTAAATTAATGTAAGTTCAGTTAGTTAATGCATGCTTTCATATAACTGCTGCACTTCAGATAACTGAATATTCTCGCATGAATAACTCATGCATGTCAGTTCAAACAGAGACACAGTTGAGATCAGAGGAGGGACAATGTACTATTAGTTGGACGGATTTTTCCTATAAAGGAAGCTCATCCATGGAGAAGGATTCATCTCCTTCAAGACTGCGCAATTAGATCAAAGGTTAGTGAGTGTGTGAAGAGGCCAATTCACACATGTGGCTCCACTGGACCCCAAGAAAAATTGCGCAAAGAAATAGGAGGCTTGGAGGGCAGAGGAGAAGGTTTGAGAGAGGCCTTTGACTGTCTATGAGTAGCAGAGGGATTGCAAAGAGAGCAGGATAGCTTGTGAGCTGATTCCTTTTGTAATCCAAACTATATTTCCACTTGTATGATAATACAGAGTCGGGGTTTTAGGCTGAGGCTTTCCCCGGGTTATTTATTCTGTGTTATGTGTGATTTCTTCTCATTCTCAGTTATATCTGTTCTTGGTTGACACTGCTTATATGTGATTAAGCTTCCGCAAAGCTTATGGTAGAAGTAGATCTTGTATTATGTTTTAGTATATTGCATAATTTGTTGATCTATAGTGGGAATTTCTACATGGTATCAGAGGGAGGTTTTGTAGAAAAATTTCTTCATGGTTTCAGAGCAAAGGTGATCAAACGAGAGAACTATATACAAGAAGGGAGAAGTTCGAAGTTTGTGGTTCCTGAATATAGAAATCGAGTTCTTATCACATCTCATTTCCACCAATGGCGTTCAATGGTTTGAGGCTTGAGTATGCACTTGACGGCAACTCAAACTATATAGCATGGAAGGATCACATGGAAGTAGTATTAGAGGATAACGGGTTAAAGGACTTCATTGATCAAGAAGTCCTCAAGCCTGGAGCATCTAGTGCCCAAGAATTGGCGGAATGGAAGAAATGTGTTTCTAGAGCAAGGAGAATCCTTTTGGAGGGAGTTTGAGATCACATAGTCTCAAGTCTCCATGGGAAGGAGACATTGTTTTCAATGTGGAAAACATTGAAAGATCTATACCAGAATAGCAGCGATCAGAGGAAGTTGGTGCTGAAAGACAAGCTTCGGAAGATCAAGTGTGAAAAGGGCGACATGATCTCTGCGTATCTGAACAAGCTCACCACATGCAGGGATGAGCTTGGAAGTGTAGGGATCGCGACAAATGATGATGACATGGTGAGTCTTGCACTCTTCGGTCTTCCTAAGAGCTGGCATAGCTACCAGGACTCTGTTAATGGAAAAGAGAAACTACCAGATTCAGAATGACTTTGGTCGGATTTCATGCAGGAGGAGATAAGAAGAAGCACCAGAGATGGCTCTTTATCCATGGAGGATGAAGAAAACCGCGCCTTAGCGAGTAAGGCAAAGAAGGGGAAGGAGAATGATTCTCTTTCCCAATCGAGTTCTTCCCAAGGTGGGAAGAAGGTTACAAATCGAAAGTGCAATGCTTTCGTTGTCATGAGGTGGGCCATTTTTCTACAAATTGTCCACTAAGGAAATCCAAGAAGGGATCCGTGGAAGGATCAGAAGGTGAGGCACTGGCCTCATAGTTCGAGTTGGATTTCACACTGTTCACATGCATGGTTTCATCCATGGTGGGAAGTGGTTGGTTTCTTGACAGTGGAACTTCTTTCCACATGACCGAAGACAAGAGTTTGTTCAGTACTTTGGAGGAGAAAGATCTCCAGATACTCATAGCGATGGGTAATGATGAAAAGTATAGTGTCTCAGGTGTAGGCATGGTTGTTTTTCAGAGGGAGAATGGAGCTCACATTACCTTGACCGATGTCAAGTATGTACCAGGACTGAAGAGAAATTTGGTGTCGATTGTGATGCTAGAAGACAGAGGCTATGATGTAGTCTTCAGTAAGGGAAAGGTTTTCCTTAGACACATCATCACTAGACAAGTGAAGCAGATCGGTTCACGAGTCAAGAACCTATATGCTCTTGAGGTTCAAGATGCATGAAAAGCCTTGAGGAGTAAGGAAACTATTGGAGACTTGGTGGTTGAGAGGGAGAGTACATTACCTCTCAACATGCAGCGCCAAAAGAAGTCTCAGAAAATTGTGGAGGAGCCACAATTGGTCAAGCATCTTCAGGAGGTTGTGGAGTAGCCACAACTAGAGAAGCAGAGAGGAGATCGAGTAGAGACATCTACTCATGCAGAAACCTCCAGTAGGGGGAAATTTCTATCCAGGTGGGCAGAGGTATCATATGCATCCATACCTCCAGGTAGGAGGTGGGGCGATGTGGAGTGATCGTCCTAAGAAGGTTGGAATAGGGGTAGGATCCTTGAGGTACCCAACCTCTTTGATTCGACTTTGGTACAGGAGCCCCGATGAGGAGTAGCAAGATTGGTTGAGTGGGTAGAGACAGATGCAGATGGAGCAGCAAAGAGAGCTACAGTGCAGGAGTCCCAGGATTGTGTAGAGCTAGCAGGCTGCAACAATGCGAGAGGCACAGGAGTGTTGCACCAGTGCAGGATGGAACAGAGAGGTGTGCAATAGTGCGAGATGCATGGAGTGTTACAGCAGCTCAGAGGTCAGAGAGGGAGCACTTGTCAGCATTAGGTAGAGCTTCAACATCAAAGTATGTTTCTAGCCCAACAAAGAGGTCAGTTGGGAGTTTTTTTGTTTCTAGAGTTGCTGGAGAAACCACACTTGGGAGAAGTGTTGCATGCAAAACATTCCAAAGGTATAGGATCGCGTTCAAGTTGAATGCCTTTCTTCTTGAGAGGGAGTGTTGAATATAGCAACAAGAAATGCTAAAAATAGAACTACTATAAATAGCAATTTGGGTACCAGTGCTGGATTGAGCAACAGGGAATGAAAAATGGAAGTGCTAAAAATAGCATTCTATTTTTAATAGTTCAGGATGGATTCCTATTTTAGTTAGTCCCTGGACTAAACATAGGAAGGAAAATTCGAATTTGAACTTAACTGCTGTTTGAAAATAAATTAATTAATTCACCATGAGTTAATTAGTTGTGAAAAATCAAACATGAAGTCTATGTGAGGACATGCAATAGTTTCTCCATTGACTGAGGGATTTATCCATCAGTTAAAGAGATAAGGGTGAGTTCTAATTTGAGTAGTAATTAGTTGGCTCAGTTAACTGAGTCAAGTCCAGTTAGATTGATTTAAAAAATTTGTTTAAATTAATGTAAGTTCAGTTAGTTAATGCATGCTTGCATATAACTGCTGCACTTCAGACAACTGAATATTCTCTCATGAATAACTCATGCATGTCAGTTCCAATAGAGACCCAGTTAAGATCTGAGGAGGGACAATATAATATCAGTTGGATGGATTTTTCCTATAAAGGAAGCTCATCCATGGAGAAGGATTCATCTCCTTCAGGACTGCACAGTTAGATCAGAGGTTAGTGAGTGTGTGAAGAGGCTAATTCACACATGTGGCTTCACTAGACCCCAAGAAAAATTGTGCAAAGAAATAGGAGGCTTGGAGAGTAGAGGAGAAGGTTTGAGAGAGGCCTTTGACTATCTATGAACAACAGAGGGATTGCAGAGAGAGCAGGATAGCTTGTGAGCTGATTCTTTTTGTAATCCAGACTATATTTCCACTTGTATGATAATACATAATTGGGGTTTTAGGCTGAGGCTTTCCCTGGGTTATTTCTTCTGTGTTATGTGTGATTGCTTCTCATTCTCAGTTATATCTATTCTTGGTTGATACTGCTCATATGTGACTAAGCTTCCACAAATTTTATGGTAGAAGTAGATCTTGTATTGTGTTTTAGTATATTGCATAATCTATTGATCTATAGTGGGAATTTCTACATTCATTCCTAGTAGTATAAAGGTAAATAGAAATGATTTTATGCAATAGTTAATTCCTTATGGCGCTGCTAGATATTTATTTAAGTCATAATACCAAACGTCAGTTGGTATAGTCATTTAACCACTTGTTTAATTTTTGGGCGGTTGATTTCCCTAGGTTTTCGGACTCCCCGTCTCTGGAGCCTTGTCCATGGTCGCCATCTGGCTCTGCTTCGCATTGATTCATGCGCTGCTTCAATGATACTCCTTTTCCCTTTAGATCGAACGTGGAAATGCTCTCACGCGGACCTAAGCTCTAATTAGGTAAGGAGACTCAACCCTGTTAAACAACATTTTGTCACTGTCCCTACACTCCCCATTCCTTGATCCTGGAGGACCCCTATAGTGAACCCTTCATGATTTCTCATCATGAAGAACCCCCCATTGTGTCCCTCTTCATGAGCAGAACAATTCCCCTTTGCATCATTTTCCCAAAATCTTCTGTTTTTCCCAGTTTACAAGACCGACACTAATGACCCGTGTCTTCCCCGCAGCAATATACATGGATTACAACTGTCCCTCACGTCAACTGGAGTGACTCAGCCTTTTCCCATTCATGTCGATCCTCTTTTGTAAAGTTTTTTAAATTTGGAGCCGAAGCTTCCAGCTCTAGAAGCTTTATAATGGAAGTCTGGTAAATGGTTAGGCTAGATGGAGCCGAGGAGGTCAGATTGGGATCCTTTCCCCTATTAGGATGGAACTACCTCAAGAGATAAGACCTTCTCCCATGAGAAGAGGAACCATCTCCCATCCATTCAAGGTAGATAAACCTCCACTTTTCCCAAGCACAAGCTAGTGTGTGTGTGTGTGTTAGTGCAAATTAAGTTCTGTTTGGAGTAATCAACAAGTTATCCATGCTTTGTAGCTCTCTAGTTTGTGTTTAAGGGAGAATTGTGAGTTGGTTTGGTGTGAAGCCTAAAGGGAAGAGCCTTGAGACTATCATTGTTGGGGCCATCCATGGAATGCTAGTAGAAGTGTGTGGGAACCCAGATTTGTCAGAGGAGAACAACAACGTCAAGACGCTGGTTGTAATCTCTTCTTGATTTAATAAAGATGCAACTATCGATTGATTTCCTACATAAGATGTCATTTCACATGTTTATGGCTTAATGTTTCTTGACTTATTAAGTAGGTTGAATACAATTTGTATATTATCACGGTTGTTTTTTGTTGTTGTCTACTTGTTTCAGGTGTTCGCAAGAAGAAATGGAAGATAGTTGGAGCAAGGAAACAAGGTCGTCATCAAATGGATAGCATACTAAGAGGTAGGCCCTCTTAATTGGTTCTAACCTAAGGAAATATTCCATAGAATGTCTTGTTTGTGGCTAGACCTACTCTCAAGCTAGAGGAATTGTTTTTGTCCACACTTAGAATTTTTACCTTCACCACAAATTGGTGACTCCACTTGGGAACCAATCCTTCTATTTGATTGATTGTAATTTCATGGTTTTGTGTGAAATTTTATAGTATCACCATTTCCCTCTTGTTATCGGGAAATCTAGTGTCCACTCGGAGCTGCTAGCCCCACTAAGACTGGTAGCTATCTTAGAAACAAACAAACTAAAACCACTTTCGTTTTCCTTAATGAGCAGTAGATAAGAGGGGAATGAAGGACACCAACCTCAGTCTTGCGCTTGGTTCCTTGCTCAGTTCCTCTCCCTTCTGACAGATCCTTGCCACTTCTCCTTCGTCTACACAACTTCAAAGATCACCTGTGGAATCAAAGCAGCATAATACTATCGAAGAACAGAGATCTACAATCATAAACAATATAGGACTAGATATATATTGACCACACAAACACATATATCATCAAACATACAAGAATGTGGAGGAAAACTTGAATATCTTTATTAATATCAAGAATAGAAAAGAGGATTACAACCAATTTTTCTAACCCAGCGTCATCCTCCAGCATGAAAGCCTTTCTTCACCTCATGAAATGCTTAGATCACCCAACACTATGATGTTCCACCAAGAAACCAACAACACTTCCTTACAAGATACAAAATTCCAGCCTCCGGATCTCTAGGATGAGGGATCCATATATAGATGATTGCAGGGGGGTGAGTCAGCTTCTGGGTTTTTGATTAGTGTCCTCTCTCTAATAGTTCTTGATTCCACTTGGAGATTGATGATCTCTTACTCATCCCTGGGTGAATTCAGAGAGGCAAGTGTCATAGGAGAAGTTTCTGGAAGATTCTATGATCATCCACCTCGCAAACTGTCTCTGCCATTTGTCCACTCTCGCCCATCATACCCTATAGAGGGGATATTCAATATGCATCACACCTTTTACATTGGGTAGGTGGGATGCATCGCACCCTTAGCACTGAGCAACCTATATGGTCCAGTTTTGACCAGTTCTGAGCAGTTTCCTGTGGAGAACTTCTGGGAGATGATGTAATCAGCTGACCTTGTTCCTTTAGGGTATGAAACAACACTTTTAAGGACTTAGGAGCCCTTGGTTTATGGACATGTATGATTGGGGTTGCAGTGCCCAAAAATGTCTATAATAGTTGCCCCCTAAAGCATGAGGTCGTTAATCTTTTGATGTCGGGTGAAACACTTTATCATGAGGATCCGAAGTTTTTTCGAGCTGGAAGGTGACCTGTAATAAGATACAATACAATACATTATCTTCATAATATTTTTCATGATCTAGCTGAGGCGGGCATTCCCATGCTCAGCTTTATAAATTCATTTTCATGTACATAAGATAGACAACCGTCTATGTGCAGACTGATGATTCTGGTAGAGCCATCATCCCTTGATTCGGATGATCATCTGTTCGGCAATGATGTACATTTGATGTATTTATTTTGCTAAATATATCATAGCTCGGATGGATGAAACTAGATCCGGGGTCTTCAAAACTAGTTCAATCTTCACTCGGAGTACAACTCGATCCATGTGAAAGATGTTTTGGAGTCGAACATGGAAAGACATCACCTGATTACCAGCCAATGATGTAAGCTGTTAACATGCACAAGAGGAATCACTGATAATGATGATGACCCTCAAGGTACTACAGTACAAGTCACATGGTGTGAAAAAGGACTTGGCGTCGAACACCATGCAAAATCTTTCGGTCGAAGGCCAATGATGTAAACCTGTCGCCAGAAGTGAGAAACTTGCCATTGAGGCATGCAAGCTTCAAAGTACTGAAAGGGTTATTCCTAAGTCGACTTCTTGGATAATGAGCTGATGTCAACAAGAAGTGACCCATCGTAGGAGGGCCTTAATGAATCCCACATCTACGACACGGAACAGAGTAAATGATTTTGGAGGTGAAAACGATTTGATGATACAGGGTTCAGGGTGGCAGTCATGAAAGAATGAATGTATTGCAGCGGATGAGACACAGGTGAATTCTCTGAGCAACTTCTCTTGAACATAACAGCGACACTGACATGGATTGGTAGCATTAAACCCAGCTATGGATGGTGCGGTGGACCAATGGTGATATGACCAGTGAACGGAACAACCCAACCTGACTCGGATGCGGAGTGAAAGTGTCATGTTCAAGAGCGACTTGCTACTAATAAAGTTTCTTCAAGTTTTCTTCCCAATTTTTCCCCAGTCATTGTTGACCAGTACCTCTTTATTTTTTATCAAGCTCGAGGAGGATAACATATTAGTTTTCTATAATTCTCCCTTCGGGCAAACCCGTCGCTATGTTTTAATGAGCCTAGCGACAATGAAACTTGTTCTTGTCTATATGGACAAGTTTGTCGCTATTCGGTTTTAACGAGTTTAACGACAAAGATAACTCAGTCCTTTTCAATTTTAGAGAGTCTGAAAGGGATGTAAAGGAAACTCCAATAATCCTTTTTCATCATATAATCCCTTAAGTCCAAAAAATTATAAAATAATATGAAAGGGATGAATTTTCGGTAATTTTAACGAGCCGAACAAAACAAGCGCTCGATCTTTTTGTGTAATAATCCCTCAGGTCCAAAAAGATTAAAATCTAGAGGAGGGATAGCACTTTTGGTCGCTTTAAAGAGCTGGAGAGGCTAATCGCTTGGAAATATTTTCATATTTTATGAGTCAGGTGAAAAGAGCTTAAAGAAGACTCGTTTTTGAGGAACGAGTGATAATTTCGGGTAGTGGCTAATTCCAGGTAAGGTTTGGAATTTTCCAATCACGGCAGTGTCACAAGGATGGCTAACAGGAACACTCTTCGCAGCTGTTCCTCAAAAGGGGTAAACAATCAAATGGGGGTGAATGATTGGCTAAAACAGAGTGGAGGTGATGATGAGAACACGACCAAGGCGTAAAATCTGATGATAATACATTCACAATGGTTATTTACCGGAAATTGGTTCATTTTTTAATGAGCTTAAACTCTGGGGGAAACATTTTCTCATTGCTTATGTTTAATTTTTAACGAGCTTGAACTCCACATAAAAACTGCTTGTGCCAGTCGTATAATAAGGATATCTCATCTAAGATGCCATTTTTTATGGAGCTTGCACCTTTCAAAGCTGTGCCCCAGATCCTTTCTTTATGCAAGTTAGGAACGACCAATCCTACGAGTTTAAAGGGTTGAGAAAATACAAACTTAAGAAAATAAATGGTCGCTCTTTGCTTGCATGCCAAAAGGTTTGCATGCCCCCAGGTATAGCAAAAAGTTTCCAGGTTACCATATGAAATCTCTCCATCCGCATTGCAGACAAAATGCTTCCTTGGCGACGTCTACCGAAATAGAGAAAGGCGAGTGGCGTTGTCGCCTCCACTCACATAACTTTGATGAGGGAATCTTATTCCAGTCTAATCCCATTTTCCTAAATGGAGGGGTGTGTCAAAATAGTCATATATCCTCCGCAGAAACCTACTCTATACCCAAGGTTTTCCTGCCAAAACAGACCAGGGTGCATGCCCCCTGGGTTTCAGTCATATCCTCCCGAATCACTCGCACTCTTTTGGTGGACGGACTGGAGATTGATGAGACATTCCTTGTGTGAAAAGACCATTTAGGGATGGTATTTGACTATTTGCTATGTGTGAGCCGGGGAACGAAAGCTGGTCTACGAGCTTGACCACTCGTCCTTCATGCGGAAAACACATTACTCTAAAGAGTGAGGAGACAATGGCTCCCATGCAATAAATATAGTCACGCCCAAGGAGTAGATTATAATCCAGAGGTCCTTGGATTACCATTACGTTCATGTGAACAGTTTTCCTTCTCAATGTTATCGGCACATTGGGAAGGATCCCTAACGGTCGACTGGTTCCGTTGTCAAAGCCTGTCAGATTTCTCATTTCAGGCAGAAGAGATGGCGAACCAAGCGCTTTCCAAGCAGTTGAGGAAATGATACTCACAGAAGCCCCTTCATCTATGATGGTACTGGCCATGACCATTCTATATATTTGTGCAATGATTCGAAATGGTACACTAGCCGGTAAACGGGGTCCGCCTAGTAGATTCCAATCGAAGGAAATGACTAGGTTAGTTGGAGGTGGGACCGAATAGACAGCTGGATATGACTCTGACGAACTTCCTTCCTGCAGTAAAGGAATGGGTAGACTAACCCCATGTTCATCGGAGTCTGTGTTTACGAAAAAAATTTGAACGGTGTCGTTCTCATTCTCTTCGGTGATTGTGTCATCTGAAGATGGACCTTCCGAAGGTAAGACCGGGTCGACTGCCGCCCCAACCTTTTGAATTTCCTCTGATATGGATTCAACGGGTTTGTATTCAATGACAGATGCTTCGACCGACCATAATGGCGTGTCGGTTGGATTTTCAACTAGCGACGGACTCGGCAAGAGTTTCTTATATCTAGGAGGAAGCCGTAGTGGTGAAGCCGGACGGTCATCCAGAACTCTTTTAGCTTCGTCTAGGAAGGGACAATGGTGGACGACGTGATCGACTTCACACAGTTTACAAGGAAATTTACGTTTCCTTTTTAGTCCAAAGGCTTCGCCTTCACTAGTTTATGGTGTACTTTCAACATGGTCTTCAGAGGTTGATGACACCAGGTTATGCAAACGAGGAGACCAGTCCCTTAAGATCCGAGGGATGCAGGGACAATCTCGGTGATAGTGGTCTCCTTTGCAAATGACACATGGAGATTTAGGCTTAGATGGTGCAGTGTCTAGATTTTCACTAGACGATGCCTGGTTACCCCTTTTTGCCTTTGGTTCCTTCTTCTTCTTCTCTTTCTTCTCCTTCCCTGCCTTCTCTTTCTTAGTTACTTGATTTTTAGCTTTACCAGCTTCATCAAGCGAAGAGGAAGGAGGAGAGGGAGAAACAGACGAAGTAGAAGGCTGGGGGTAGCTTTGGTATCATCTAGTTGCTGACTTGATTGCTCAGGAATCATGGTGTTCTGAATGACAGAGGTCAAGAAGAGCCATACAGGCAAGCCGATTGTCAATCCTGGAAGTGACAATGTGGCCGTATGGGGTGTGCCAACATCTCCCCAAGAGGAGAAAGGACTAGGATTTCCTCCAAGGGGAAATCCTTGGTTGGTGGACTCCATTTTTCTCAACCTAAGACCAACGTGGGAAAGGTGATGTTATTCCGATTAAAATAAATTTTAGACGCTTTGACACAACTCGTTTTTTCAATTTTTAAGAGTCGAGAAAAAACAAAAGATGATTCTAGTCGCCTTCGATTTTTAATGAGCCTGAAGTGACAAGTGCTCAGATGGACCTTTTCCTTTAAGGAGTTTGAAAAGGAATGAAAGAGACTACTCTGGAAATCTAGACAGAGGGATTACCAAACCAATCGCAAAACTGCAGAATACTTTTTACGGTACGGCAGTCAATCTTCCCGAATGTTGTGTTCAGTGCATTGCGATCGATAGGGCGGCAGACACGACTTCCTATGGATAAAGGATATAGCCTATTGTGGTCTCCCAATATATACTCGATGGTACATGGGAGAACAAGTCCGTACTGGCACTTGTCGTTTCAAAGAGGAGGAATCACCCAACCAACAATGAAAGCGATAGTTACCAGGCTTTACGACGCCAGAATACGTCTCTAGCCTAGACTTCTAGATGTTGTGTGTTAGGTTCCAAAGCGTTTTTATGTTCATTGAATTTATTTTGTAGTTGATCTTTCTTAAGAAATTTGCCTTTCAGGTTCACCGTGTGATGTAGATATACAATTCCTAAAATTCAACCTAAGATGATAAACAATCGTTTAATCTTCTTTTTGCAATGAAAATCCTAGCTACTAAAGAAAGAGAGATGATATTCTTTCAACATAGAGAAAAGAGCACACACTAGATGCATTGTCCTAAATCAAACCATCAAGAAGTCTAGATACAAATGCACATGCATGTATTTGTTTTTAGCTTTCTTAATGTGTGAATGACAAGAAGAATGCTAAGTACAAATCTGAATTATCTTTTCAAAGCGACAGTACTAACAAATTTCTCTTCAAAAATGAAAGGAAGATAATGACGACATTTACTATTTTGAATTGAAAACTGCTTTCGACACTTTGTAAAACTACTAATCCAAATCAAATACAAGAGTAACTGTATAATCAACCATCCAGAACAATAGAATTCTTTTCTTTGACTGAAAACGACACTTGCGACACTTACAAATCTAAAGACGACAGTTTGATTATGCTACTTCTTTGTAAAAGAGAACTGAAAATGGAGCAAAATACATAAAAAAATTTACAGTTATTTGCAAAATGGAGGTGGAATACTGGAAAGGAAGGGGGTTTCCACAGAGATATACTGACTACAGACAGCAAAACTCCTGAATAGAGCTGAAGAGAGTGAAGAAAAACCAAAGTCTGGAGGCAAAATAAGCCTTTTCCGATCAGCGCACCTATTACATAGGAAATCCAGTATGCATCCCACCTACTACACATGGGAAGTGCGATACATACTGATATCCTTGAAGATAGGGTGTGATGGTACCAGTGTGAGACTTTTACTTGGCTTTTGATCACATTTTGCAGCTCAGTTCAGGGATTTAGGCCGAGCAAGTGATAATCAGTAAATATAAATCACAGGGGCTGATCTAATGAGGTTACTAGAGCCACCACTAGGGTAATTAGGATGTTTGCAAATCAATTGTTCAGTTTATAAACAAAACTCGGAGATAGACTAAAGCAACGTTGATCTACTTTGCACTTGCATAGAAAATGCAGTTCGAAGGCTAGCTGGCTTGACTTCAGGCTCCGTCTGTAATTTTATAAAACAAACAAGTATAGAAAAGCAGACAAACTATTCGCTCCCCAGTGGAGTCGCCATTTTGTTATCAGGAAATCTAGTGTCCACTCGGAGCTGCTAGTCCCACTAAGACTGGTATCTATCTTAGAAACAAACAAACTAAAACCACTTTCGTTTTCCTTTATGAGAAGTAGATAAGAGGGGAATGAAGGACACCAACCTCAGTCTTGCGCTTGGTTCCTTGCTCGATTCCTCTCCCTTCTGAAAGATCTTTGCCGCTTCTTCTTCGTCTACACAGCTTCAAAGATCACCTGTGGGATCAAAGCAGCATAATACTATCGAAGAACAGAGATCTACAATCATAAACAATATAGGACCAGATATATATTGACCACACAAATGCATATATCATCAAACATACAAGAATGTGGAGGAAAACTTGAATAGCTTTATTAATATCAAGAATAGCAAAGAGGATTACAACCAATTGTTCCTGACCCAGCGTCATCCTCCAGCATGAAAGCCCTTCTTCACCTCATGAAAAGCTTAGATCACCCAACACTATGATGTTCCAACAAGAAACCAACAACACTTCCTTACAAGATACAAAATTCCATCCTCCGGATCTCTGGGATCAGGGATCCAAATATATATGATTGCAGGGGGGTGATTCAGCTTCTGGGTTTTTTATTAGTGTCCTCTCTCTGATATTTCTTGATTCCACTTGGAGATTGATGATCTCTTACTCATCCCTGGGCAAATTTAGAGAGGCAAGTGTCATAGGAGAAGTTTCTGGAAGATTCTATGACCATCCACCTCACAAACTGTCTCTGCCATTTGTCCACTCTCGCCCATCGCACCCTACAGAGGGGATATTCAATATGCATCACAACTTTTACACTGGGCAGGTGGGATGCATCACACCCTTAGCACTGAGCAACCTGTATGGTCCAGTTTTGACCAGTTCTGAGTAGTTTCCTATGGAAAACTTCTGGGAGATGATGTAATCAGCTGACCTTGTTCCTTTAGGGTATGAAACAACACTTTTAGGGACTTAGGAGCCCTTGGTTTATGTACATGTATGATTGGGGTCACAGTGCCCAAAAATGTCTATAACACTCTAGTTTTCTATGCTTTGCCCAGTTTACTGCTCTGAGTCTGAAATTTACAGTAGCAAGTCTGATTTTTACCTGAGGAATTTTTTTTTTCCTTTGAATCCTCAGCTAGCGCAGTTTTTTCTAAAACAGTCACGCCGATTAGCACGAGTTTCTCAAAAATAGTCGTGCCGACCCCCTTTTGGCACGTGTTGTCAGTTAGACAATCGCATCGATTCCTATAGGTGAAGATGAGGGTTTCCCCTAGATCATAACCAGTGTGTCTTTCCCTCTTGATTTCTACCTCTTAGTTCATTTTGCCTGTGTTCTCCCTGACTAGAAAGATTCATTTAGCTTGGTTTGTGTGCTTGCTTGGTTTAGCCCACCCTTTGATGTGTTAAGTATGGCCCTGTGTGAAGTTATTTTTTATTTTTTCTTTGAATCCCTTGATCAACGCTACTTGTAGCCTGACCAGTCGCGTCGATCAGCCCATCAACGCTAGTTGTAGTCTGGCCAGTCGTGTCGGTCATGCCGATCAGCGCTAGTTGTCAGTTAGGCAGTTGTACTGGTCTCTGAGTTAAGAAAAAATCATAATTTCTCCCATTCCAGTGCCAGTGTATCTTGACCCTCAGACTCTCTTCTTCTGACTAGAAGTGACTAGGATGCTTTGTTTGCTAGTTTTGATTGATTGATTGACTTGAAGTTTCATTGCTTGTTTTTTTTGAGTTTTTTGGATGGTTTCTATGACCCTAGGTCATCTAGGTCAATTACCATTCATTTGTTTGTTTAGTCATTGTGTCATGTTTTTGATTTGCTACTTCATTTAATCCAGTCACAACATCTTCATTGATTCATTTTCAATCGAATGAGTGAAAGTGTCTCATTTGTTCTCTTATTTTGAGTGTCTCTTTTCTTGTTCCAAGCATAGATTACATGGCTTGGTTTGTTGATTGAAGAATTTATGTGTTTGGTTTGTTCGAATCAGGGAAAAAGTTGCTTTTAGTTTCATTTATCATGCTTTGGATTTGATCGATGCTTGTTTGTTCGAAATTGTGAAAACTTTCATTCAAGTTCTTTATGTGGAAGAATCATTTTGCATTTTATGAAAAGAAGAACATCATTTTAGTTTACTTAAGCGAAAATATTGCATTAGTAGCGTTATTGAGAAGCTAGAATTGCATCATCATAGGCATGGAAATGGAATGCAACTTATTTTGTTGTTAAGGGAGGATTAAGTGCATTTAGGACATATATTAGTGAAATATTTCATCCTTTGATTGTTGCATTGATTTTGTGTTCCCTATCTCTCAACTAGTGTTAACTTTCATTGAAGACACAGATCTCCCTTCTCATATAGCTGCATGTAGGAATTTTGTTAGATGACAATGGTAGGGCCTTGTAATTGAAACCTAATTCAATATAAACTATTAAAATTTATCAAATTAACCTAAGGAAGAATTGAATCTTAACACATATATTTAGAAGTATAGGCTAGAGACATGTTCTGGCGTCTTTAAACCTAGAAACTGTCTTTCACTTCAGCACTAGACAGTGCTAGTACGGACTTGTGCTCCTTGTACCGTCGAGTATATAAAGGGAGACCCCACTAGGTCTGCAATCCTTTATCCATAGGAAGCCAAGTCTGCTGCCTTGTAAACATGATACGCCGAACATATTATTCGGGGAGATTACTTGCCCGTACTTCTTGATTCGCCAAGAGGTATTATGTAGTTCACGGTTACCTGGTAATCCTTTTACCTAGATTATCTTGAGTAGTCATTTTGGTATTTTTGAATCTTTAAATTTAAAGGATCTCTGAGCACATGTCCTTTCGAGCTCGTTAACTCCAAAAGCAACTAGAGTCACCTTTCATCCTTTTCTCGACTCTTAAAATATGAAAAGAAAAGTTTTGTTTCAGTGTTTTAAAATTAACTTCCCACGAAATATTCATGGTTAAAGTTATCTTCCTCAGTAATTGTTTAGGGTCGATTCCAATGGCAACATTTCCAGAGTCTACGAGTCAAGGATTCCCCTCGGATTAGAATCCTGGTCCTTTTCTTTCATTTGAAAACGCTGGTGCTCCTTATATGGAAATGTTGTCCCTCCCTGGGTTAACCATTGGTTTACCTATCTGGTTATTTTCAACCTCGGTGGTCCCGAGTGTCCCAACTCCTATCCAACCATCTCCTTCATCTGAACTAGATCACGTTCATTCTAAGGTTGACCTCTCACCTTCTTCCCTCGTTTCTTCATCTTCCCCTTCTACTTCGCCTGGTGAAAGTTTGAAATCCAGTAACCAGGAGGCTAAGAAGAAGAAGAAGAAGAAGAAATCAAATAGGTGAGAGGCCAATTGTGTGTATGTTACTCCAAATGCACCTCCTATAGACAAACCTTCCGATCCTCCATGAAAGGTCAACTTCCATTGCAAGTTGTGTAAGGGTGACCATCTCCTTCGAGACTATCTTGGCATTCCCAGAGTCTTAGAGGTATGGTCTCAAGACCTGAATAGACCATCCCCGTCGACCTCTGGAGATCATGTCGATGCTACACCTTCAACTAATGATGGTAATAAGAAGGTAAAGATTAGATTCCCCTGTAGGTTATGTTATCACTCTACAATTTCCTTAGGGTTGTCATGTTGTGTTTAAACAAATACTATAGGTAACCACAAACCTACTTTTGAGATCAGGATCTAGCCTTCCTAATGCTCAGAGAGGGCTCTCTCTTAATGACTTAATTTTGTTGGATTAATTGATTTTAAGCTAGTTATTTAAGCTTGGTTGGTTTTGATTTGATTTGGTGGTGGAATCATTGATTTAGATGGATAGATGAATGTCTCTTTACCATTAGGAAATGGAGTCCAAATGTTAAGAAAACAGGACTGAATCGAGTTCTAAAGATAATGTTCACAGGACAAAGGTAGCTGAGTAAATTCAGATCTTTTAGGCTGAATGGTGAAGTGGTTTTTCAATCGGGGTCAAGCAGCAGTTAAGGATTGCTCAAACCGGATAATGAGGGAAATGAAAGAGGTCAATCGAAACTACAGAGCAATGAAGAATTCCCTACTCTGGATATCAGAAGAAAACATCAAAATGAATAACTGTTCAAGACAGAGTGTACTCAAACAAATTTTGTAGTAACATTCCAGTTATTCCATTCAAATTGGAAAACATGCAAGTATGTGAAATACTTAAGAAAATAAAAATTTAACAAATGAAAGATACTTCACTGAACTGGCCCAACACATGAATCCTGTAATGCAATGCTTTTATTACTCAGTCCAGTCTGCTGACTTTAAAATGTTACAATAAACCCTCAGGTTTTATATCAATATAACTATATAAATGTTTAGCAATCCACACCTAATACTTCAAATTATGAAGTATTTATACAAAAAATTACTACAAAATATCCTAAATTGTTTTAGGCATTATTCAAGGAAAAAGAATTATCTTAATGCAAGAGGATAGAGGCAAATATGTAACTGATGCAAGATGTCCCTCTTTTATTGTTTGCCGTTGGCTTTTCTTTGATATTATGCTGCTTTTCTCTCTTGCTGTTTTCTTTCCCATTGACTATCTCTTGTACTGCCTCTTACTGATACTCTTTTATCTTTAAACTCTGTTACTCTTTACTGTTTTGCCTTGACTGCTCTTCACTGCTCTGTTTTACATTTCATCTTCATAGTAAATCATTCAACCTTTCCTAAGACTCTACATTTGGTAATTTAATATTTACCATTCTTCTGTATATTTCATCAGTTTCTGTGTATTTCACAAAAGTAGGCTTGTTTATAAAGAGATGTTTTACCTCATGCTAGAGGTAAAAGAGGTTCTCAAAAGTCTGATAAAGCACTTTTCCTGTAGGAATCCCTTTCATGGAGGAATTGTTGGCTTGTTCCTTTGCCACTTCTCTGATTTTCTTATCATAGTCTTCATGTGCCATCAACCTGTCATTAATCACCAATGGATTAGGCAGACCTTTTTGCCTCAAAGCATCAAATTTCACCATAAACCTAGCTATTGCTAGCTCCATTTTTTGGCATTTCTCCTCAAGTTGTGTCATCAAGTTCCTCTTGGTGATTACCTTCTTTACTTCTAGTATGGTCTCAGTTCTGTCAACTATTCCAAGCTCCTGCAATTCATACTTGTTCTTTGAGTTAAGGAACTAGATTATTCTTGAGGCTTCTTCTGGCTTATTCCCAAGTTCGACTCTTACCCTTTGAATTGCCTCACCAACTTCTTTGACCAAATCATTTTGCTCAAATATCACCTGTATAGAAGGCCAAATATCATTAACAGAGTTAATGATATTGGCCCATAGTTGTTGCTTTGCTTGGGCAAGTGGTTCTTTCAATGTCAATTCTTTCTCTAACTTCTGTATTCTCTCAGTCAATCTCTTTGAATTCTATGTTTCATTTTTATGCATGATTTGTGCCAACTTCTTTTCATCCTCTAGACCTTTTATTTGTTCCTTAAGTCTATTTATTTCATTGGTTTGGATGGACATATCCTGCATAGCTTTGATTAATTTACCTGCTTCATCACTAGGATGAGCTGCTGCTGTTGTTGAACCTATTGCTGATGTAGTTGCTGATGCAGTGGGAAGTGTTGTAGCTACTGGAGTTGCTATGGCCACTGAAGCTGCCAAAGTAGAAGGAACTGCTGTAGTAACTGTAGGAATAGTAGTGACAGTAACTGCTTCCATGCTGGCCTGTTTCTCCTGCACTAACTTATCCATCTCATTTTCCATTTCTTTTAATTGAGCATTTAACTGAAGAATGAGGTCCATCATCTCATCTTTTTGGCTTTGATTCTCTAGAACTTCCTTGGTCTGTGGATGTTCAGAAGGAGGCAATTTTAGCTGCTTCTTCAATGCAACAATGTCTTCATTCTTCTTTTTTATGAGCTTTTCTGCTACCTTGATGTCATTTGGATTATAGCCAATCTCAATAACCAAGTCTTCTAGTGATTTAATTCTGTTATCCTTTTCTTGTGAGGATGCCTTCTCTAGTTTAAACTGTGTTGTGATATTCTCTAGAGAATTTTGAAGTTTTTGTACACTCATAGCTTTGTTGGTCATAGTTGAGTATATCATTTCTCCTGCTTGCTTATGAAACTCAATTTGATCTATAGGATGAACATTCTTGGCCAAAACTTCAAATTCTGTCTTTTTGTAATCTGCTGATGACTTAGGATGTTGTACTGTGGGTTGCAAAAAGGTCATCTGCATTTTCCCTATTTTAAGGTCAAAAGATAAAAGTAACCTATTCTGATCACTAGGAGTCTATTTGAAATATTTGGCATAGGTTTCAACTTTCAATGCTTCATTTATCAACTTGATTTATTTATATTTCTCCTTTATGTCTTTTTCTTTATTCACTGGTTTGCTTGATGAAGAGACTCCAATACTATGTTGCTTTTGAATAATCTGAGTATTAGAGATTGAAGGCAGATGAGTTTCCTCTGAAACTGCTGGAGTTGTATTCTCTTTAACCACTGTATCAGTATCAATGATTTCAATTATCTCAATTGTCTCTTCTTGCTCATTTACAGGATTTAGCTTAGGCTTCTTCCTATACATAATTTCAAGTCTGTCATTTGTTGTATCTTTGTTTGAGCAAGAACCTTCTTTTTTTTGTTGACAGGGGAATCGCAACCGGGACAGCCTCGCAACTCGCGTAACACGGGGTCGATTCTGGCTGCCACCACTATAACCCCTGGGAACTGCGCCTGCTCGCTATAACACAACTCCAAGTAATGTTGAGGGGAAAAGTATCCAACACGGAATGACCCTATCCCACTCTAAGGGTGATAGTTCCTTAGCAACAGCTGAAGCAAAGCTATCTAAAGTTACTTCTTTATGACATGCAAGAGATGAAAGGAAGAGATCCACTTACCGATGTCTTGCGCAAATGGTCGATCCAATCTCCTCTATTTGCCGCTTGCTCCCAGCTCC
This sequence comes from Pinus tabuliformis, assembly GCA_031772625.1. Lineage (NCBI taxonomy): Eukaryota > Viridiplantae > Streptophyta > Pinopsida > Pinales > Pinaceae > Pinus > Pinus tabuliformis. The sequence goes on along the minus strand of CM062820.1, from coordinate 1,695,708,642 downwards.
AAGTCTTCTCACGGGCCCAGCTACACGAGATCCTGCGAACAAGACAAGAAAAAGAAACTACAAGAAGCATGCATTCATAATTGATTCAAGGATTAGCATAAATCAAATACGCAAGTAAGACAATACACCATTGAAACACATGCGAATAGAAGAACCTCAAATGCTTTATTAATATAAGGAAGTAAGGTTCAGGCGGTGATACAACCGTGAGAGGTCCAATCCAGCATCACCTTCCCAACGGAAAGAAATATCCTCTTCACCTCCCTCAAGCAATCACCCAATACTCACAACTGTAAACCAACAACAATTCTTTTCACAAAATTCCGGCCTCCTCTAGATCCCATGGGATGAGATCCTTATATAGAGTTTTGGAGTGAAGATAAGTCAGCTTGATGTGTGACTTGTTGTCCTCTTCAACTCCAGTTGTTCTTCAGTCCTCGAGTCCACTCGGAGTTTCTACCTTCCACTTGGAGTTTTAGAACCTCTTTACTCATTATTAGGCGAATCTTCTGATCCAAGTGTCATTTTGGAAGCTTCCTAGGCACTGGCACATTGAGAAAAGATTCCTCCACATGTCAAAGTACGCCCAGCGCAGGTAGCCTTTGTTGCACTTGCTATGCAGCGCAGGTACACCATAGAGCTTTTGACATTCAGCGCAGATGCTTAGTGGAGCAGCTGCTTTGATCCAAAATTGACCTGTTTTTGAGTGTTTTTCAGTGGAGAACTGATTTGCAGGGCTGTGGTTTGCTGACCTTGTTCCTCGAAGGGTAAGAACAACATGTTTAGGGACTTTGGATCCCTCAGATTATTGACATTTCATGCTCCATGCTGTAAGGCACAAAAATGTCTATAACAGTTGCCCCCTAAAGTATGAGGTCGTTTATCGGGTGAAATGCTTTATTAGGAGGATCCGAAGTTCATTCAATCGTCGGGAGGTGACCTGTAACAAAATACAATACAATACATTATCTTTTCATACTTTCTTTTCATGATCTAGCTGATGCGGGCATTTCCCATGCTCAGCTTTATAAATACATTTGCTGTACATAAACAGACGATTGTCTGATAATAGACTGATAATTCTCTGCTTTTAATTATCATCCTTTTAGTAGGAGGATCATCTGCTGCACATGTCTATGTTTTTATCTCCTGAATATATATCGCAGCCCGGATGGATGAAACTAGATCCGGGGTCTTCAAACTTGTCCGATCTTCACTCTAAGTACAGGTCGATCCATGTGAGAATTTCTTGGAGTCGAACATGGAAAGACATCGCTTGATTACCAGTCAATAATGTAAACTGTTAACAAGCGCGAGAGGAATCACCGATAATGATGATGACCCTCAAGGTACTGCAGCACAATTCACGTGGCGTGAATATAGGATCTGACGTCGAACACCACGCAAAGTCTCCTGGTTGAAGGTCATTAATGTATACCTATCGCCGGAAGTGAGAAACTTGCCATTGAGGCATGCAAGCTTCAAAGTACTGAGGGGGTGTTCCTAGATCAACCTCTTGGATAATGAGCTGATGTCGACAAGAAGTGATCCGTCAAAGGAGGGCCTTAATGAATCCCACATCAGTGACACGGAACGGAGCTAGTGATGATGGTGAAAATGATCTGTGAAATATGATTCAGGGTGGCGGTCATGGAAGGATGAAAGATGATGTATGGTAGTGGATGGGACCCGGTTGACACTTTCTGAATGACATCTCTTGAACATATAACGACACTGATGTGATGGATCGGTAGCATTACCCCATGTATGGATGGTATGGCGAGACCATGGTGAAGGGACCGGTGAATGATAATAACCCAACCCGATATTTACGGAGGCAAAAGTGTCATGTTCAAGAGCGACTTACTACCATTAAGCTTTGAGGTTCTTCCCAATTTTTCCCCAGTCATTTCTGACCAGTACCTCTTTATTTTTGTCAAGCTTGAGGAGGATAACATATGCTTGTTCTATAACCTGCCCTTCGGGCAAGCCCATCGCTATGTTTTAACGAGCTTAACGATAGGGAAACTCGTTCTCGTCTAAAGACAAGTTTGTCGCTATCTAATATTTTTAACGAGCCCAGCGACAAAGACAACTCGGTCCTTTTCATCTTTAGAGAGTCTGAAAAGGGTACATAAAGTGGACTCCAGGGGTCCTTTTTCGTCATCTAATCCCTTAAGTCCGAAAAGGTATAAAACAATACAGAAGGGATGAATGTTTGATATCTTTATCGAGCCGAACTAGACAAGCGCTCGATCTTTTTGTGCAATAATCCCTCAGGTCCAAAAAGATTAAAATCTAGAGGAGGGATAGCTCTTCCGGTCCTTTTAACGAGCTGGAAGGCCAAAACTCGGCAAACTTTTCATATTTTACGAGTCAGTGAAAAGAGCTCAAAGAAGACTCGTATTTTGAGGAACGAGTGATAAACAGGGATAGCAGCAGATTTCAGGTACAGGTTGGAATTTTCCAATCACGGCAGTGTCACAAGGATGGCTAGGTGAAATCACTCTTCGCAGCTGTTCCTCAAAATAGGTAAACAATCAAGTGGATGTGAATGATCGGCCAAATGAAAAGTGGAGGTGACGGCGCACAAACACGACCAAGGCTTTTATGGCTGATGAATCTATGGTCTCAAATGGTTATTTACCGGTTCATTTTTTCTGGATGAGCTCGAACTCTGGAGGAAGCTTGCTCACATGCTTATGTTTATTTTTTAACGAGCATGAATTCCGCGTTAAAACTGCTCGGTTTTGCATTTATTTTTTAACGAGCATGAACTTTGCCAAAACTGCTCGTTTTGCGTTTATTTTTTAACGAGCATGAACTTTGCCAAAATTGCTCGTTTATTTTGCATGCCCCCAGCATCATAATAATGCATGTCAAAGGAGGGTGCCCCCCAAGCTTCATTGCATTCAACTTGGTGGTTGGAATGAAGGTTTACCTTTGAATTTTGAAAAGGGGATTTGATTCATTTTTTAATGAGGTTGACACAATAAAAGAACTATCCTCATGATTTCTTGTTTCATTTTTTAACGAGGTTGACATGAGATAAGAACCGTCCTCGGGGCCCACTGTATTTACAGTATTTCCATTAGGGCGATGATCCATGCTGACAAGATATTTAGGAATCTTCTGAATCCGTTGGATATAGAAGATTCCATATTGTAGGTTTCCACTGTGGCTACTTCCGCCAGATTACCTGCCAGCGGTAGGGCAAAAGTACCCATTAAGGCAGGGTCTTTTAGGAGACCTACTCCAATATTTTGGAGCGATTGATTACTTTCATGGATCATTGTGCTGCTTCCCGTAACTTGAGAACTGTTGGGGAGAAATGTTTGTTGGTCGACGATTGTAATTTTTCCTTGAAAAGGAAATACAATCCTCCTGAAGTAGGTCGACACAACTGCAGCCATGGCATATATCCAAGGCCTTCCCAGTAGGATGTTGTAATCGAGGTTTCCGTCGATTACTTCCACATCAACTTCTACTGTTTTGCCCCCCAGTTCAACTTGCAAGTTACTTAAAATCCCGTATGGAGTGTATGATCGTCCATCAACTGCTTTTAATGTCGTTGACGATTTTGACAAGGGTGGTGAGCCTAAAATTTTCCAGCAACTCATCGACATAAGGCATGTAGATGCCCCCTCATCAATAATTGTTCGATGAACAGTTTTGTTGAGGGCTTTCACTTGAATAAGGAAATCTAGTTGAGCTGGTAACTGAGGGTCATATCCTTTATGATCAAAGGCCACAAGATTGGAATCCATTGGGCCAATCCCACTTATCGCTGCTAGTAAAGCTTGCTCTTGGGAGGGGCAATTTTGCGGTACCTCAAGTGTCGACATAGCGGACGGTGATTGGGCCAGGTCCTCTATTATATTATAATTCTGTGCTATTTTTGCACGAGGATTAAATGTCGATTTGTGTACTACTCCCTTTGGCGACTTTATCATTGGTTTAGGAATGATGGGTGGCACGACTTTGGTCAAAGTTGTTGTTGAACTACTAGGTTGTTTATTTGCCTTTTTGTTCAACTGCTTTGGATTCCTGTAATCTTTATTCCTTGTCAAAGCATTATTCTGTTGCTTTGAGGTGGACAACATGAGCACTTGGGATCGGGAAGCATTTTGATTAGCAACCAGATTTTGTCTTGGATTAGGAAATGGATCAGTCAATACTGCTGGGGTTTTTGAACTCTTGAAGAGTTTCTTAACTTCAGCTATATGTGGACAATCTTTCGTCCAATGATCCTCATCGCATATATGACACCCTGTCGGGGGTTTCCCTTTCCTTTTCTTTTTCTTCTTGCCCCCTGGTCGCTTCAGTTGTTTGCCCTTGTCGGTCGACATGGCATTTACTTCTGAGGCAAGAAGTTCCTCATTTGCATTTTGACTAGAAATTTTGCGTTTGCCAGTCACGCCATTACTGGCGTGAGAGTCAGTATTCGATTTAGGAGGGGGAGGAATTGAAAATTTGGGTCTAGGGGCATCAGGTATTTTGTCGTAGAGCGTGCCCAACTGAGTATATACTAAGTCTAAGTATTGAGCACGAGCAATGACTTGCTCCTCTGTTACGACTCCTCCCTTCGCCACATCTTCCGTTATAGCCGAAAGTAACGACTTTATAAACCATTCAGCTAACAGCTGATCGGGAACGTAAGTTTTCACCATCCTACGACGACGTTGCCACTCATGTATATGATCAGATATGTGAGTGGCCGTTGTCTGTTTGAAGTTGGTAAGGAGTTCTGTTCCCGTTTCATACCTTATCGGTAATTGAAAATGGGTTAAGAAAGTCGTGGCTAAGGAGCTGAAATTGTCGAAAGAGGCTCTTGGCAATTCAATGTACCATTTAGCCGCTGGACCTGTCAATGTCCTCTGGAAGAGGCGAAGTCTTATCGAATCATCGTTTAGAGTGTTCGATGAACACCACAGATGAAAAGTCATGACGTGATTCGACGGGTCTTCACCTGGATTTCCATTGAATTTAGGAATGTCCGATGGAAGTTTATGCGGAATTGCTGGCCACCAAGGGGCATAAGCAATTGGATCATTCGTCAGCCGGTTTAGATCTGGTAATTCTAGAGTTGCTACAAAGGGCAACTGTTGGTTCAGGTTAGGCGAAGCATATCCAGGATAAGATGGTATCGCCTGAGCAATGGGTCTTTGCAGACCAACATAATGCTGGCAACTTTGACAAAGTTGATGGGCATAACCATTATAGCATGGTTGCCCATTACTTACAAAGACTTGTTGCTCAGGTCCTTGATATGATTGTTGGAATGGCGGTTGTTGAGATTGAACCAGCTTTGGTTGTTGGACCATTTGCTGTTGACCAATACTGGATGATTGACCAAGATGAGGAGTCACAGTACTTTTTTGAGCCTGAGTCGCTCCAGATAAGGAGGCACTACCCTGAGATTGTGATTGAGCCACTGAGACAAGAGGTTGTTGTATTACAACAGGTAGCGCTTGTACTTGCGACGCATTCGCCATAGCAGGTGTGGTGGTAATATTCGACGCAGGGTGTACTGGTTGCATTGAATATACAACTCCTGGTTGTTGGGGCAGTATTGGTACCCAACCGCTGGATGTAATTCCAGTTTGACCTGAACCTTGTTGTAAACTCCCATATGGTTGTTCTCCGGGAGGGAACAATGAAAGAGCATACTGCCCTCCATATGGTGGAAATCCAGTACTTAAAGGGTAAATTGGCCTTTGAAGACACATTGGATCAATTTGTTGAGTTTCAACATTAGAAATACCAGATGATAATCCGGATGAAGAAATAGGAACTAACCACATCGTTGTCCCTGATGGGACTCTGGCTTGTTGTTGACAATTTGCCGGGACAGATGGTATACCAGCGAACATCGTTGGAGTAGCAGCAGGAGGTTCTGCTGCTGCTGTGTCAGACGACACAGTCCTAGATGTCGACGGTTGTTCAGACATATCTAGTCTATCCAAAAGATTTCTTAGCGATTCTACAAGAACTTACGATGCCAAAAGACTAACTTCGAAGATCAACGCAGGAATAGGAGGTGATTATGTTCCGTTTAAAATGAATTTTATATGACGACGCTTTAGACACAACTTGCTTTTTCACTTTTTAAGAGTCGAGAAAAAGCTAAAGATGACTCTAGTCTCCTTCGATGTATTAACGAGCCCAAAGTGACAAATGCTCGGATGGACTTTTTCAGTTATAGAGTTTGAAAAAGGCCAAAAGAAACTACTCTGGAGTTCTAGGCAGAGGGTGTGCCAAACCTTTCGCGAAACCACAGAATACGTTTTACGGTACGAGTGGTCGATCTTCGTGAATGTTGTGTTCACTGCATCGCGATCAGTAGGGCGGCCGACACGGCTTCCTATGGATAAAGGCTTTGTTCCTATAGGGGTCTCCCAATATACACGACGGTACGCGGGAGCACAAGTCCGTATTAGTGCTATCGTCCCTCAGGAGGAATCACCCACCTTCGTAGAGATCGACAGTCACTATGTTTAACGACGGTACCTAGACCTCTACTGTGTTTCGTTATGTTTCAAAGCGTTGTTATGTAAATTCAGTTCGTTTTAGGTTGATCTTGCTTATCAGTTTGCCTTTATGGATCACCACGTGATGTATGATACAACTCCTAAATGCAGTCTAAGAATGATAAGCAAGCTTTTTCAATTCTTTCAACTTATGAAAATCTTAAGTACTGAGGGAAAAGAAAGACATCATCTTTTCAAACAGATCATAGAGCACACACTGATGCGCTTTCCTAAATCGACATGCAAACTGTCAAAATGCACATGCACAATGCAAGTATTTCTTTTCTTCTTCCTTAATGTTGATGTATTACAAAAAGAAAGCTGTTGTATGATTTCGAATTCAATTTCAAGCGAAAGCAAACAAGCTTTTGTCCAATAATCAAAAGGAAACCTTAAGATTCACTCGTTTCAACACAAGAAATACTGAAATCCGAACCATATAACGAAAGCAAATGCTCAAGCAGCTATGAACAGCAATAAACTAGCTCTTAGAATCACAACGACATTTTATCACAGGTCTAGATCCAAGAGGCCACAGCAAGACTAGTTCACTTTCGCTACGGGAAACTGTGAATGAAAGTAAGAAATACAATAAGAACAATCACGGTTTCTTCACACAACTGAGGCGGAATGATGGGAAAGAAAGATAGTTTCAGATGGGTATGCAGGTTGACAACAGGCTGCAAAAACAATACTGAAAACTGGGCAACAGAAAGCAGGGAACCCCAGTTGCACAATGCAAAACTGGATCAGCGCAGGTAGAACACTGTCAGTTTGACATTCAGCGCAGGTAGCCCCTTCGGGCAGCGCAGGTAGCCTTCACTGCAGCTGCACTGAAGAGAAAACTCTCGTCTCTCTTTGGTTCCGGGTCACAAATTGCTCAAAAATCAATGGTTTTTGGCCAAATCAGAGGCTATTAGTCAAGTATACACTAGAGGATGACTAAAGGAAGATGAACACTATCACAAAGAGCTAATAAGAGTCCTTGTGGATCAGCTCTTCAAATCATAAACATGCCCAGAACTGAGCTAGAGTAGCTGCCCTCTACCTTGCCTTCAAATGTCTCGAATGCAGTTCGATTCGGTACTCCCTTTGTTTAAGAAATGAATAGCAAGAAACACAAGCTACCAACAAGACACGATCCCCAATGGAGTCGCCAGTCTATTGAGGGGAAAAGTATCCAACACGGAATGACCCTATCTCACTCTAAGGGTGATAGTTCCTTAGCAACAGCTGAAGCAAAGCTATCTAAAGTTACTTCTTTATGACATGCAAGAGATGAAAGGAAGAGATCCACTTACCGATGTCTTGCGCAAATGGTCGATCCAATCTCCTCTATTTGCCGCTTGCTCCCAGCTCCAAGTCTTCTCACGGGCCCAGCTACACGAGATCCTGCGAACAAGACAAGAAAAAGAAACTACAAGAAGCATGCATTCATAATTGATTCAAGGATTAGCATAAATCAAATACGCAAGTAAGACAATACACCATTGAAACACATGCGAATAGAAGAACCTCAAATGCTTTATTAATATAAGGAAGTAAGGTTCAGGCGGTGATACAACCGTGAGAGGTCCAATCCAGCATCACCTTCCCGACGGAAAGAAATCTCCTCTTCACCTCCCTCAAGCAATCACCCAATACTCACAACTGTAAACCAACAGCAATTCTTTTCACAAAATTCCGGCCTCCTCTAGATCCCATGGGATGAGATCCTTATATAGAGTTTTGGAGTGAAGATAAGTCAGCTTGATGTGTGACTTGTTGTCCTCTTCAACTCCAGTTGTTCTTCAGTCCTCGAGTCCACTAAGAGTTTCTACCTTCCACTTGGAGTTTTAGAACCTCTTTACTCATTATTAGGCGAATCTTCTGATCCAAGTGTCATTTTGGAAGCTTCCTGGGCACTGGCACATTGAGAAAAGATTCCTCCACATGTCAAAGTACGCCCAGCGCAGGTAGCCTTTGTTGCACTTGCTATGCAGCGCAGGTACACCATAGAGCTTTTGACATTCAGCGCAGATGCTTAGTGGAGCAGCTGCTTTGATCCAAAATTGACCTGTTTTTGAGTGTTTTTCAGTGGAGAACTGATTTGCAGGGCTGTGGTTTGCTGACCTTGTTCCTCTAAGGGTAAGAACAACATGTTTAGGGACTTTGGATCCCTCAGATTATTGACATTTCATGCTCCATGCTGTAAGGCACAAAAATGTCTATAACAAGTAAGTCCGGGGATTTGAACTCGTGACCTCAAATACAGAGTCCACTTTACAGAAGAACTACACCGCAACGCGATTACCAACTCGCCTACCCCGTGGGGCTATTTAATCAAGAACCTTCTTCCCTAGTCATTTTTGCTTTTTTGTTCTGCAGGGCTGGAGTATGTAGAATGGAACTAGTATCCATCTATTTCTCCATATCCATTAAGGTTTTTTCCAACCACTCTGACTGGTTGGCATATTTTTCAATCTCTGGCTTGGACTCATGCATAAAAGGGCTCAATTTAAACTTGAGCCTTATTTTGTTTGTGACACCTAAAGGATCATACTGCCATTTGAAACTATCACTGAACTTCATCTCATGTAAACATATTTCTGCTTCCTCTCCAGCCTCCCTATTATTGCATATAAAAGGACCAAGCTGGTTTTTAATTTTAAACTATGTTTTCTTCCTGGCTAATAGAAAATTCACATCATCTGAATTTATGATCTGCCTGATATATTCTAGTGCAAATATCCTCATGGGGAGATATTTTGGCAGCTTATATGGAGTGAGTTGACATCCATAGATCCTAACTTCAGTGTGGTTCTAGTATAAATACCAGTCTCTTGTTCTACTGTGTTTGGAAAATTCTAAAACTTTCTTTATTTCATCACTAACCTTGGGTTGATTGCTACTACTTAGCATGTTAACCACTGGGTGAACAAATGAATCAATGAAATCCTTGTAGCTGAAAACAGTGAAATATTTTTGGATTAAGGGTGTCCAAAAGATAACAAATCTAGGATTGCCCTTTGTGTCCAATTTTTGGATGTTAACTGTAAACCTTTCTGACTGGAAGTATAGAAACATATGGAACAATACTGAAGATTATTTGAATACTCTTTCATCTGGAAATCTGACCAATTGATCACGGATTATGTCTGCTAAGAATTGGGAAAAATTGAAAACTATAGCTGGAGGGTTGCCTGGGAAAAAATATAAAGGAAACCAAGTATAGGTTCATCTACATGTTCATTAGTGGTATATCCTAGAATACCGGACAACATGGCTACAATCTATTGGCCCTTTCAGAGAAAATGGTGGCAGAATATGGAGGGTTGTCTGTAGGAACTTGGACCTTTTCTAGGAGGAAAGTCTGAAAAAATTGGGATCTCTTGGGAAGGTCCAGCTTCAAGTACAGATCAAGTAGGTTTTCAATAGAAAATGGGGCTTCATTAGGCTTTGGCTAGATCTACAACATTTCATTTATTGACTCCGCAGTGATTGTGAATAAAATCTGCTGGTTAGGAGAGACTGTTATGGCTCTTTGACTTGGGAAATAGCAGAGTTAGCATAAGTGGATGATTTGAGGGAACTGTTATACCTGTGGAAACAATTATTTGGGTAAATTAGACTCCCATAACTGAATATCATCATTCTGGTTAAGGAATTTGTCTTTGCTCTAGCAGTGGAGTTTTAACAGATTGCTAGGGGAGGCTGTATCTTTGATCTGGAAATCTCTATCGGCCAATGGGAGGTGGCCAACATCTAGGTGAGGAGTTTGCAGGGGTTTTGCATCCAGAATGCTTTGGGAAGCCATAGATTTGTTTAATTTTATTCAATTTATCAGTATTTGGCTTAAGAAGTAGGCTTAGGACCTCTGGAGAGATGAGTACAGTCTGCTAACAGGGTTTTGGATGCAACAGTTTAGGTCGGTAAGGTTTTTAACTTGGTTCAATTGATTAAATTTATTAGGAATACTATGAAAAGCTTAAGTATAGGCCTTCTGGTACTTCAGGAATACCTGGAAAACGAAGATTTGGTATGCAGACAGGTTCTCTGGGGGCAACAGAGGCTTTCTGATGGCGTCAAACGATATTTTTACTGCTCCAAATCAGAGTCGACATAGGCTCTTTTCGGCAATTGTTAACAGAATAATAGTGAAAAGATTTTAAAAATGGTGGCTTATTTCCTTTTTAACCAACAATGGTTAATTTTGAGCATGGTTTAATGGGCAGTTTCATTGGACGCGAGGAGGTGATAAGGTGGTATATCAAGCACTCAAAAGTGGTCTAGTGGTATTTTTTTCGAGGACGCAATATAAAGTGGGGCTGCCACATAGAAAAAAGGTGAGCGGGAAAGACCGCGGATCTCGCGTGCTTTTGAGATATTAATAGTCGGACATCGGAGCACGATATGGGATACGGGCCATTGGATCTGGAGGTGGGTGATCGGAGGGTTATCATGTGGCGGAGTTGTCAGGGATGAGTCGGGGATTTGATGCCCGAGGATAAGTGATGCGGCAGGTATTAAAATAGAAGTGGGACCATGGGTTATACGGCAGAGGGTTATAACCCATATGCTAAGCTTTTTAGGGATCAAGGATATAATATAGTGGGAAAGTGAAATATATAAAGCGGGAATAAATGTATACAAACTATAGGTTAGAATAATATAAAGGGTTTTGGGAATACGAGAGCGGGTGTTAGAAAAACATTTGGGATGAATTAAACGGGTATCGGGGAGGGTTTTTCAATGGGGCCCGATACATTTTAACTTTTTTAAACTTAGGATAAGGGGGTTTTTGTGGGTTTACAAGGGAAAATGAGATGAAATAAGGGAAAAGGTAAAATGAATGGGAAGGGATATTTTTACAAGGGAAAATGAAGAGGGAAGGGTCCTTTGGAATCAAGAAGGGGAAATTAGTACGATATTAGTGATAAGAAACAAACCAATTGATGCTTTCCATGTCTTGTGAAATCTTCTTCTGCCCACCCATCATTTACCCTAACATTTTTTCTTCATTTACTGGGTGCATTTGAGCTTTCTGACCCTCTATTTCTTTTTCTTTTGTAAGAAAATTATTTAATTATAACCTTATGAATTTCAAATGGCTGAGACTAAACTGTTGAGCTCATTATTATTCTCTATCTAACTAATGATCTGCCAAGATTAAACAGTTTGGCTAGATCTTTATTCTCTATCTATCAACATGAAATTTAAAGCATGAATGAATCAAGATTAAACTATTTGACCATTATGGATTGTGGCATTTTTGACAAGTTGCACACAATATTATTTTGCAAATTAAAGTAAAAAGTAGTGGCATTTTAATTTGCATCACTTTCAGAACCTATTTTTTATCTCTTTTTGTGGGGTTCATATTTTATACTCTTTTTTGATCTTTTTATCTTATTAGCCCTTTGATTTTTCTTTTAGGACTTCACCCTCTTTACATTTTTTATTCTTTAATATGGGAAAACATTTTGCAGAAAGCAAAAGTATGTACAATATTACAAGACTGATCATAGCCAATTCAAAATTATGAATCCTATTATTATAGGACCCTAACAGGTTATGTGAAGGGAAGAACCTTCTTCACCTTTGTCCTCTTATGGATAAAGCTTCCAAAATTTTGGAAAACCTTACAGCTCCTCAACCCCAACTTCATGTTGGTTATGAGAGGCTTTCTTCTAACCCTATCCTAGTTGGTAAAGAGATTGAATTGGATTCATCTCTTGCCCATCCTACTCTTCCTGAGCACGACTCTCTTATGTCTATTCCCGACCGACCATTGGTCGAAAAGAGTGTTGACTTGGCTCCGCCTTCAGTTGTTCACTCTATTCCCAAAGAGAGTAGTGATCATACTGCTCATGTTCTTCTCGTCTCCTCAGATTCTCATGAATCGAAGAGTGACCCTCCCGTCCCGGTTGTTCAGGAGAGTCCTTCTCCTTTTCCTGTAGAGCATGGGGGCAATCATATGATACCCCCACCAAGTAGTTATGTCGTCTCTTTTGATTGGAGTCAATTGACTGCTTTCTACCTCCCATCTTATGTGCCTTTCCAGATCATAGTACAAGCCTATAATATGGTAGTACATGGCACTATATTAGATGAAGGCGCGTCTGTTAGCATCATGTCTTCTACTACTTGGAAAGCTTTGGGTTCCCCACAGCTTGTGCCTGTCACCCAGAATATGTTGGCTTTCAACAAAGGAACCAGTCAACCCTTAGGGATCCTTCTGAAGTTCCCTATTACTTTTGGAGGAAAGACCATCTATATAGATGTGATGGTAGACCAAGGTCCCTTAGATTTCAATCTTCTCCTTGGACGTGACTATGTTTATGTCATGAGAGCTCTTATCTCTTCACTTTTCCGTGTGGTTTGTTTTCCGCACGAAGGGAGAATTGTGACTATTGATCAACTGTCATTCATTGGTCACCAGGTGCCTCCTTTGCAACCATCATCCCCTATTGGTTCTTATTTGCAAGCAATACCTTCCCCGCCACAGGTCAATTATGTGGCTACCCATTCTGTCTCCGCATCTGCTGATGATCACATAGATGGTATTGTACATTATGTACTAGGGGCATTGGAACCCAACTTGTCTTTGCTACCAAATGACATGTATTTCTCCCGGAGCATGGTTCTTCCATCTAGTGAAGACCTCTTGGGAGCCATGTTCTCGTATGGTTAATGAAGCAAAGGTTGTGAGCATAGTTCCTTGTCTTGTGTCAAGCTCATTAAAAAATGAATGAAGGTGTTTGAGGAAAGTTTTTTCTTGTATCTACCTCATTAAAAATGAAACATATGTCTAAGGAAATATTTTTCCTATATCTAACTCATTAAAAAATGAAACAGATGTCCGAGGATAGTTCTTTTACTGTGTCAACCTTGTTAAAAAAATGAAGCAACTCCCTTTTCCAAATCAAGTCTTTGGTTAAGATGTCGTAAAATCCCAGTCAAGTCTTTCCAAGATCTCGAAAGTGAACCTTCATTCCATCCACCTAGTTGACTAAAGTGAAGCTTGGGGGGCATGTACCTCGATTGATTCATTATGCCGGGGGCATGCAAATTTATAGCAAGCATAGTTTTTTGTTTCAAGCTTGTGTAAACATGAAACCGAATCCAAGCAGAGTTCTCCATGTTTCAAGCTTGTGTAAAAAGTAACCCATGCCCAATTTACATCTCGTGATTGCCATTTTTATCAGCTAATTTCTGCTAGATGAGCCTTGGTTGTTTCATTCCATTGCCACCATCTCTTTGGCCAATCATATGCTCTCACTTGGTTGTTTTTCCTTTCCTGAGGGACCACAACGATGAGTGGTTTTATTAGCCAACCTCTTGACCATTACATGTTTTGAGCAGCTTCTCCATTGTTGGAACCAGTTGCTACTCTTTATGCTACTCATTCCTCCAGGATGAATCACCTTTAAGCTCTTTTCTTGACTCGTAAAACTCAAATGAAAATATTGCCGAGTATTTTTCCCTTTTTGACTCGTAAAAGAGAATAATTATGGGGGGTCTCCTTTCAATCTCTTTTCTGACCCTTTAAACACGAAAAGATTGTCGAGCTCCTGTCGTTTTGAACTCATTAAAGGATGTGAAACATCATTTACCCAGTATATGTTTACCCCTTTTTCAAGTTGGGATAAACTATTTACGAAAAAGGTACTCCTTGAATGAAATGGTCAAGCGATTCTCTCAAGTATCATTTTCTACCTTTTCGGGCTCGAGAGACACAAATGTACGAAAAGGGACCATGTGGAGTTTTCTTTTCCGTGTCTTTTTCAAACTATCTAAACATGAAAACGATATCGAGTTACCCCTTTGTCGAACTCGTTAAAACATTAAATGACATTGGATTCGTCACCATGACAAACATGAGCTTCTCCTTCCTAGGGCTCATTAAACTTACTAGGTCGAATTCATCTGAAGGATGAACTTATAGTGAAAGAATATGCTATCCCTTTCAATCTTGCGATTAAAACTTTTTCCCGCACCATTTCTGGCAAGTACCCCAATTATTTTTTCTGGCGATGAAAAAATGAGGGTTCGTCACCATGACGAACATGAGCTTCTCCTTCCCAGGGCTCATTAATCTTACTAGGTCAGATTTGTCTGAAGGATGAACTTACAATGCAAGCATATGCTATCCCCTTCAAGCTTGTGATTAAAAATTCCCCCCCCACCATTTCTGGCAGGTACCCGAATTATTTTTTCTGGTAGGTACCATTTCTGGTGATTAAAAAATGAATCAAGGTGTCAGAGGACAATTTTTTCCTATATCTACCTTGTTAAAAAAGAAGTAGATGTCCGAGGACAGTTTTTTCCTGTATCTACCTCATTAAAAAATGGAACAGATGTCCAAGGATAGTTCTTTTACTGTGTCAACCTCATTAAAAAAATGAAGCAACTCCCTTTTCCAAATCAATTCTTTGATTAAGATCTTGTAAAATCCCATTTGATTCTTTCCAAGATCTCGAAAGTGGACCTTCATTCCATCCACCTAGTTGACTGAAGTGAAGCTTGGGGGGAATGTACCTCAATTTATTCATTATTCTAGGGGCATGCAAATTTATAGCAAGCATAGTTTTTCATTTCAATCTTGTGTAAACATGAAACTGAATCCAAGAAAAGTTCTCCATGGTTCAATCTTGTGCAAAAATGAAACTTTCCAAAAGAGGATCGATGCGACTGGGAAAAGGCTTAGTCGCTCTGGTTGGCGCGAGGGATAGTTGTAATCCCTGCATATCAACATGAGGAGGACACGGGTCATTAGCACCAGTCTTGTAAACTAGGAAAAACAGAATATTTTGGGAAAATGATGCAAAGGGGAATTGTTCTGCTCATGAAGAGGGACACAATGGGGGGTTCTTCATGATGGGACCTATGCCCAATTTACATCTCGTGATTGTCGTTTTTATCATTTCTACTAGATGAGCCTTGGTTGTTTCATTCCATCGCCACCATCTCTTTGGCCAATCATATGCTTTCACTTGGTTGCTTTTCCTTTCCTGAGGGACCGCAGCGATGAGTGGTTTTATTAGCCAGCCTCTTGACCATTACATGTTTTGAGCAATTCCTCCATTTCTAGAACTAGTTGCTACCCTTTATACCACTTGTTCCTCCAGGGTGAATCACCATCAAGCTCTTTTCTCGACTCGTAAAACTCAAATGAAAATATTGCTGAGTATTTTTCCCTTTTTGACTCGTAAAAGAGAATAAAAATGGGGGGTCTACTTTCAAGCTCTTTTCCGACCCTTTAAACATGAAATATTGTCGAGCTCTTATCATTTTGAACTTGTTAAAGGATGTGAAATGTTGTTTACCCAGTATATGTTTACCCCTTTTTCGGACTGGGATAAACTATTTACGAAAAAGGTTTTACTTGAATGAAATGGTCAAGCGGTTCTCTCAAGTATCGTTTTCTACCTTTTCGGGCTCGAGAGACACAAATGTACGAGAAGGGACCATGTGAAGTTTTCTTTTCCGCGTCTTTTTCAAACTCTCTAAACATGAAAACGATACTGAGCTACCCCTTTGTTAGACTCATTAAAACATTAAATGACATTGGATTTGTCACCATGACGAACATGAGCTTCTCATTCCTAGGGTTCATTAAACTTACTAGGTCAGTTTCATCTAAAGGATGAAATTACAGTGCAAGCATATGCTATCCCCTTCAAACTTGCGATTAAAAAATAATTGGGGTACCTGCCAGAAATGGTGGGGGAAAGTGGGAAATTTTATTATTCGTGTCAGCAGCACACTCTTGAACATGACACTTTCTGTTTTGTGTCGGGTTGGGATATCCTCACTTCATCATTGAACTTCCTGGGTTGGGCCATTAATTTTTTCCATCCATTTGATCTCTTCCACATTATCATGACCACTGATCCTATGTATCCAAAGGCTGCCAAACTTCACATCTTGTCATCGATATGTTCAAGAGTTGTCCTTCTACAGTTACCATTACCTCTGATTCTTTGTATCATCCAAAATCATTTGCATCCCTTTGTCTCGTGTTGATGATGTGGGATACATCATGGCCCTCCTTCGACGTGGTCACTTCCTATCGACTTCAATCCATTATCTAGGAAGTTGATTGAGAGACTCCTCTTCAGTACCTTGGATCTTGCATGCCCTAATGAAAATTTCTTTGCACTTGATGATAATTTCACATCATTGGATTTCGATCGGGTGATTTCACGGGTGTTCGACTTCAGTTCCTTCATTCACATTCCTTGAATTGTGCTGCTAGTACCTTGAGAACCATTATCATTACTGGTGGTTTCTCTCGCACTTGTTAACAGTTTACATCATTGACTGGTAATCAAGCGATTTTCTAGCATGTTCGACGTCAACACATCTATTCACATGTTAGAATCTATACTTTGATCGGGTCATGTTGGAGCACAAGACCCTCGACTTAGATTACAAAAGTCTAGGTTGCAAGGTGATGTGACATGGTTGTGCTAATATACATGTATCTTTTATATGGATGGCTGCGACCATACCATGAGTTGTCATATGTGATTCTTCTTATTATCGAATGGTTGCGCCCATGCCTAGATCCATTTACATGATCATTATCTAGGTGGTTGCGTCCATACCACGATTCATGTGTCATTTGATAGAGTTTTTAGTAATTTATATGTATATGTACTTGCTTACAGGTTTTCCGATGACAGACTGCAGTTCCCTGCACTGAGTTATAAAGCATTTCACCCCTCACTCTAGTTCGAACTTCACGCTTTAGGGTGCATCTGTTACACAACATTTTGTCACTGTTCCTGTACTCCCCATTCCTTGATCCTGAAGGACCTCTACAATGAACCCTTCATGCTTTCTTATCATGAAGAACCCCCCATTGTGTCCCTTTTCATGAGCAGAACAATTCCCCTTTGCATCATTTTCCCAAAATCTTCTTTTTTTCCCAGTTTACAAGACTGACGCTAATGACCCGTGTCCTCCCCACACTGATATGCAGGGATTACAACTGTCCCTCATGCCAACCGGAGCAACTGAGCCTTTTCCCAGTCGCGTCAATCCTCTTTTGGAAATTTTTTTAAATTTGGAGCCGAAGCTTCTAGCTCTAGAAGCTTCGTAACGGAAGTCTGGTAAATGGTTAGGCCGGATGGAGCTGAGGAGGTCAGATTGGGATCCTTTCCCCTATTAGGATGGAACTACCTCAAGAGATAAGACCTTCTCCCATGAGAAGAGGAACCATCTCCCATCCATTCAAGCTATATAAACCTCCACTTTTCCCAAGCACAAGCTAGTGTGTGTGTGCTAGTGCTAATTAAGTTATGTTTGGAGTAATCAACAAGTTATCCATACATTTTAGCTCTCTAGTTTGTGTTTAAGGGAAAATTGTGAGTTGGTTTGGTGTGAAGCCTAAAGGGAAGAACATTAAGACTATCATTATTGGGGCCATCCATGGAATGCTAGTAGAGGTGTGTGGGAACCCGAATTTGTCAGAGGAGAACATCAACGTCAAGACGTCGGTTGTAATCTCTTCTTGATTTTATAAAGATGAAAATATCAATTGATTTCCTACATAAGATGTCATTTCAAATGTTTATGGATTAATGTTTCTTGACATGTTAAGTAGGTTGAGTACAATTTGTATATTATCATAGTTGTTGTCTACTTGTTTCAGGTGTTCGCAAGAAGAAATGGAAGATAGCTAGAGCAAGGAAACATGGTCGTCATCAAGCGAATATCGTACTAAGAGGTAGGCCCTCTTAATTGGTTATAACCAAAGGAAATATTCCCTAGAATGTCTTATTTGTGGCTAGACCCGCTCTCGGGCTAGAGGAATTGTTTGTGTCTGCACTTAGAATTTTTACCTACACCACAGGCCCTTGTTGCATTTGACGACCGTTGGCTTATTCTCTGGTTCTCGATGACGATTTCCATCCGGTAATCGATTCCGTTGATATCTTTTCTTCATCCGATGGCGTGCTTAGTTTTGTCTTGAAATGCTACCATTGTAACTGAGGATTTTGCTATATTTCACAGCTTTCTGTTCATGGCTATACTTTCTTCTAGTTACAGTTCGAAGGTGACTTCTCTCGAGCCGGGTAAGAGTTTTCCTTTTATCATTCCTGTAAATGTTATTTGTTTCCTTTGCTCCAATTTTGTGCACATACTGAACCTATTCGTTGGTGCTTGTCACGTTTTGCATGCTCGAGTACTAGAGAGTTTGGTGATGCAACTCCCTCTGTCGGGATCTCTAACCCTCATGCCATTCTTTACAAGGTATGCACGAGAGTCTTGAAGTAACAACCTTGGTGAAAATTCCATGTAATAAATGTTAAAAACAATAACCACGGATGACTAGGACACATATTCCAAGCTGAATGGTGGGCAAGACATCCTAGGGGGTGTTCATTTGGTTGTTTATGGCTAAGGAATTTGGCAAAGGAAATGGCTAAGACATTAAAGAGGAAAAATGGCATTTTTAGGACATTATTTATGAAAATAATGGAAATTAGGAGAAAAGGAAGGTGAAAGGTCACGTGTTGCATGTGAGGATGAAATTGAAGGAAAATAATGGAAAATGAAGAAAATAGAGGCCTCATTAATAAAAAGGCTTATGACGATCAGTGGGCAAGACTTGGTCAGTTTAGCTTTGGAGCTCTATCGTTATTCTCTCTCTCTCCCTCATACTCTTGGATACTTAGAGTTTTCTTGGAGCACTCTTAGAGGGTGTGGCATGGATTCTTGGAGCAAGAAGGCAAAGTAAGAACATGAAAGCGCAAGAAGGCATCGACATCAACAACTATTTTCTTGTAGGTATCGAGCTGCATGTATGATTTATTCACTAGTTTTGGCATGCATGGCACATGCATGTGGTTTATTGGTTGTGATCTATCATTGGCATGGAGGATTGCCTGGACTGACAATGGATCACCTAGCCTTACCATTTCCTGGATAGCCATGGTGATTGTGGGTTTACTTTCATTGTTTTGTTTTGGTTGGTTTTCATGTTTCCTTAGCTTAGGTTGAGTTATTAGTCCCAAAAGCCTTGGTTGAACAATCGCTCTGGAAGCCCTGTAATAGCTTGGGTTGAGTTACTAGTCCTGGAAGCCCTGGTTCAAAAAATGCTCTGGAAGCCCTTGATGGGTTGAGTTACTAGTCCTGGAGCCATGGTTGGACAAACACTCTAGAAGCCATGTATAAGCTATGGGTTGAGTTACTAGTTCTGGAAGCCTTGGTTGGACAAACGCTCTGGAAGCCCTTGAAGCCTTGGATGTAGACCAATCTCATGATGGTTTTTGGTGATGTCTGACCATGAGGTGGACTCACTATTAGATGGGTTGTGGTGGGTGTTCTCTGGAAGCCCTGGATGAGTTTTGATTGATGTGTTCTATGAGATCCCACGTTCATGCTTGGAATATTGAACAAGGGTGATTGACAGAAGAGAGACTTGGCTCAACCAATCTATGGTCGGGTGGAACGTGGTAGTCCCATCTCCAGTTGGTTCATTGCATTTATTAATGAAAAAAATTCATTCCCTTGATTTTCATGTGCAAATGTACTGATGTATATGTGGATTTTGATGGCTGATATGTTTGTTGTATTTTTGTTCCTATTATGTTTTTTTTATATGCACATTTACCCCGGAGGTTGTTACAGAATAAATCCAATGAACCAACCAGTGATGGGACTACCACGTTCCACCCGACCATAGATTGGCTGAGCCATGTCTCTCTTCAACCAATCACCCCCATGCCATATTCCAAGCATGAATGTGGGAACTCATAGAACACATCAATCAAAAGTCATTGAGGGCTTCCAGAGGCCACTCACCTCAACCAATCAAACAGTGATTCCACCTCGTGGTCAAAAATCACCAAAAACCATCATCTGATTGGTCTCCATCCAAGCCTTCCAGGGCTTCTAGAGTTTTTTTCCAACCAAGGCTTCCAGAACTAGTAACTCAACCCACATCTTATACAGGGCTTCCAGAGCATTTATCCAACCAAGGCTTCTCGGACTAGTAACTCAACCCACTAAGAGCTTCCAAAGAGTTTGTCCAACCAGGGCTTCCAGGACTAGTAACTCAACCCAAGATGTTATAGGGTTTCCAGAGCGTTTGTTCAACCAAGGCTTCTAGGACTAGTAACTCAACCCAAGATATGGAAAAATGAGAACCAACAAAAACAAAGCAATGAAAGTAAACCCACAATCACCATGGCTATCCAGGAAATGGCAAGGTTATGGCTAAGACATTAAAGAGGAAAAATGACATTTTTGGGACATTATTTATGAAAATAATGGAAATTAGGAGAAAAGGAAGATGAAAGGTCACATGTTGCATGTGAGGAGGAAATTGAAGGAAAATAATGGAAAATGAAGAAAATAGAGGCCTCATTAATAAAAAGGCTTATGAGGATCAGTGGGCAAGACTTGGTCAGTTTAGCTTTGGAGCTCTCTCATTATTCTCTCTCTCTCTCTCTCACTCTTGGATACGTAGAGTTTTCTTGGAGTGCTCTTTGAGGGTGTGGCATACTTGGATTCTCAAAGCAAGAAGGCAAAGGAAGAACATGAAAGTGCAAGCATCAGCATCACCAACTACACCAGATTTTCTTGCATGTATGATTTATTCACTAGTTTTGGCATGCATGGCACATGCATGTGGTTTCTTGGTTGTGATCTATCATTGGCATGGAGGATTGCCTGGATCAACAATGGATTGGCTAGCCTTGCCATTTCCTGGATAGCCATGGTGATTGTGGGTTTACTTTCATTGTTTTGTTTTGGTTGGTTCTCATGTTTCCTTAGCTTGGGTTGAGTTATTAGTCCCGAAAGTCTTGGTTGAACAAACGCTCTGGAAGCCTTGTAACATCTTGGGTTGAGTTACTAGTCCTAGAAGCCGTGGTTGGGAAAACGCTTTGGAAGCCCTTGGTGGGTTGAGTTACTAGTCCTGGAAGCCTTGGTTGGACAAACACTCTGGAAGCCATGTATAAGCTGTGGGTTGAGTTACTTGTTCTGGAAGCCTTGGTTGGAAAAACGCTCTGGAAGCCCTAGAAGGCTTGGATGGAGACCAATCTGATGATGGTTTTTGGTGATGTCTGACTGTGAGGTGGAATCACTGTTTGATGGGTTGAGGTGGGTGGCCTCTAGAAGCCCTGGATGGGTTTTGATTGATGTGTTCTATGAGATCCCACATTCATGCTTGGAATATGGCACGGGGATGATTGGTTGAAGAGAGACTTGGCTCAGCCCATCTATGGTCGGGTGGAATCTGGTAGTCCCATCTCCGGTTGGTTCATTGCATTTATTAATGAAAAAAATTCATTACCTTGATTTTCATGTGCAAATGTACTGATGTATATATGGATTTTGATGGTTGATATGTTTATTGTATTTCTGTTCCTATTATCTTTTTTTTATATGCACATTTACCCCGGAGGTTGTTATAGAATAAATACAATGAACCAACCGAAGATGGGACTACCATGTTCCACTCGACCATAGATTGGCTAAGCGAAGTCTCTCTTTAGCCAATCACCCCCGTGCCATATTCCAAGCATGAATGTGGGATCTCATAGAACACATCAATCAAAATTCATCCAGGGCTTCTAGAGGCCACCCACCTCAACCCATCAAACAATGATTCCACCTAATGATCGGAAATCACCAAAAACCATCATTAGATTGATCTCGATCCAGGCCTTCCAGGGCTTCTAGAGTGTTTGTACAACCAAGGCTTCCAGAACTAGTAACTCAACCCACAACTTATACAGGGCTTCCAGAGCATTTGTCCAACCAAGGCTTCCAGGACTAGTAACTCAACCTGCCAAGGGCTTCCAGAGCATTTATCTAACCCGGGCTTCAAGGACTAGTAACTGAAACCAAGTTGTTATAGGGCTTCGAGAGCATTTGTTCAATTAGGGCTTCCAGGACTAGTAACTCAACCCAAGATATGGAAAAATGAGAGCCAACCAAAACAAAGCAATGAAAGTAAACCCACAATCACCATGGCTATCTAGGAAATGGCAAGGCTATGACTAAGACATTAAAGACGAAAAATGGCATTTTTGGGACATTATTTATGAAAGTAATGAAAATTAGGAGAAAAGGAAGGAGAAAGGTCACATGTTGCATGTGAGGAGGAAATTGAAGGAAAATAATGGAAAATGAAGAAAATAGAGGCCTCATTAATAAAAAGGCTTATGAGGATCAGTGGGCAAGACTTGGTCAGTTTAGCTTTGGAGATCTCTCATTATTCTCTCTCTCTCTCTCATACTCTTGGATACTTAGAGTTTTCTTGGAGCACTCTTGGAGGGTGTGGCATACTTGGATCCTTGGAGCAAGAAATCATCGGCATCAACAACTACATCATATTTGCTTGCAGGTATCGAGTTGCATGTATGATTTATTCACTAGTTTTGGCATGCATGGCACATGCATGTGTTTTCTTAGTTGTGATCTATCATTGGCATGGAGGATTTCCTAGATCGACAATGGATTGCCTAGCCTTGCCATTTCCTAGATAGCCATGGTGATTGTGGGTTTACTTTCATTGTTTTGTTTTGGTTGGTTATCATGTTTCCTTAGCTTGGGTTGAGTTATTAGTCCCGGAAGCCTTGGTTGAAAAAACACTCTGGAAGCCATGTAATAGCTTGGGTTGAGTTACTAGTCCTGGAAGCCTTGGTTGGACAAATGCTCTGGAAACCCTGAATAAGTTGTGGGTTGAGTTACTAGTTTTGGAAGCCTTGGTTGGAAAAATGCTCTGGAAGCCCTAGAAGGCTTGGATGGAGACCAATCTGATGATGGTTTTTGGTGATGTCCAGCCGTGAGGTGGAATCACTGTTTAATGGGTTGAGGTGGGTGGCCTCTGGAAGCCCTGGATGTGTTTTGAATGATGTGTTCTATGATATCCCACATTCATGCTTGGAATATGGCACGAGGGTGATTGGCTAAAGAGAGACTTGGATCAACCAATATATGGTCAGGTGGAACGTGGTAGTCCCATCTCTGGTTGGTTCATTTAATTTATTAATGAAAAAAAATTCATTCCCTTGATTTTCATGTGCAAATGTATTGACGTATATCTGGAGTTTGATGGCTGATATGTTTATTATATTTCTATTCCTATTATGTTTTTTTTATATGCACATTTACCCCAGAGGTTGTTACAGATTGGTATCAGAGCATGGTTCAAACACCTGGACTGGATGGGATCTCTCATAGGTAAAATGAAGAACAAAGGTTAAATTTTAGACCTTTCTGTCATATCTGTTATAAATTTTCTTCTATGGAATATTAGAAGTCAACAATTTGTCCATACTGAAGGTAAATCCCACTGATAATGTGGTAGAAATTTCAAATATTGGTTTGCAATACTTTAGGAATTATGATCTAAGGATGATGACCTTCCTAAATGCACCTTTAAATAGGTCATGTTGGCATTTCTGTAATAAAGTTTCTTCTGTAGGCTTTCAGAAGCTGAAAATCGTCCACATTGAGGGGAAATACCAATTATTATGTGGTAGAAATTTTAGATATTAGGTCGCAATAGTTTAGGATATATGAGCAGAGGGAGTCGAGCCTTCTGAATGCTCCTAAAATTAGGTCTCAAACAGGTCACGCTAACATTTTTGTTATAACTTTTATTCTGGGCACTCTCAGGAGTTGAAATTTTTTCCACAATGCGGGGAAACACCACTTATATTGTGATAAAAATTTCAGACATTTATTCGCTATATTTTATGAGATATGACCAGTGTAAGTAGAGTTTTCTGGATACTCCTAGAATTGTGCACCAAATAGGATTGTGTTGGTATTTTGTTATAACTTTTCATCTATGAAATCTCAGAATCTGAAACTTGAACCATAGTCAGGAATAATTCCACTGATCATATGGTTAAGTTTCCATAACTTATACTACTACAGTTTAGGATATATCCATTGAATCATTCGCTATATTAGTTTGCATGCAAAGTGTTTGATGAAATGCTTAAATGGTTCAATGATTAGTTGCATACAAACTGTTTGATAAAATGCCCCAATAGTATGTTGTTTTTGGTTGGGGATAGTATTGATGTGTCATAGTATTTTTGTAGTTGATATATTCTTACATGTATGCAAATAGTTTTCTATATTAGTTTTCATGTAAAGTGTTTGAATAAATGCTTACATGCAAATGTAATAGTATAGTAGTTGTTTGTGGAAAATGTAAAAGTATGGTAATTGTTTGAAGAAAATGTTATTTTTTTCTTGGATGGGATAGTATTGTAGTATGATAATATGTATGTAGTTGATCTATGCCTATTTGCATGCAAATAATTTGAAGAGTTGCATGTAGGGAATTTGAAAGGTTGCATGCAAGGAATTTGAAAAGTTGCATGGAAGGAAATGGAAAAGTGGCATGTTTTTAGTTATGATGTTACAAGTGGAATAAGTGCAATATTTTTTACTTAGTCTCATACAAATGTATGAGAAATAAAAATCAATTTCTTTTCAAGTATGGTTAAATTTAATAGAGATTTGGAGATCCCATTTCCATAATTGGACATTGGAGATCGAACCATTATAGTAGCTTCCTCATTCTACCTTAGTGTGGACCAAAGATAGTAAGGGGGTATGCTTGTACGTTGTTAGTATTGGTGAGTGCTGATTTCAAATTAATAGAAACGATGTCTTGATTTTTGGAACATGTGATTGACATTGTATGAATTATATGTCACTTACATGTTGATTTCATAATACCTACTTACATCCTTGTATGTTAGGTTACATTTTTTAATATTTTGATTACATGTATCAGTCTTGTAGGTTGATTACAAGAATTGATCGCTTATGTTCGACTACATGCGTTTATACTTAGGTGTAGTTGATTTGGCATTGCTTTTGCATACTGTTGGTTGCATGTGGCAATGTGTACAGTGGAGTAATGGTTGTTGTCATGCATGAGGTCATGGTTTTTGTACTTGATATGGTCATGCATTGATGACTGGACTCTAGCTAGAATGATACGTATATGGTTTTGTACTCATTTTTTATGTGTGTATATGCAGTTATTATGCATGTATAGTAGGTCAAACATGCCTTGTGAAGTCATTGTATGCAACTTAGGTCACCATGATTCTATTAGTTTTTATGATGCTAATGTGTTGGATGAGATAGAGTAGGAGATGCTAATCATCATAATGAGGTTGCAGCATTGGACTTTGGGGTAAGAGCATATCATCATACAGGTATTGCATCTTCGACATGTAGGTATGTAAGTTAAGGATTTTTATATGCATTAGGTTTATGTACGTCTTTTGAAGTTATGATTACATTCATGATAGATGTTGGTTGATTAGTGTAGTTATATGCACATGTGTCGAATAGTCAAGAATGATAGTAACCTGTAGTTGCATGCATTATTATTGTTGTTTTATATTAGATAACTTGATGATTATGTTATATGTTGCCGATGAGTATGTTGTAGGTTAACTTGTTGATTGTTATATGATAATTAGCTTGGAAATTCGGTTTTATGTATTAATGAGCATGATATATAGCTTATTGTTGTTATATGCTATTAACTTGATGATTAGGGTCATTTCATTGAGATACTGATGTTATAATTTGGATTGGTCATATGCGTGATGGTTATGTTCATTGCCTTGAAGATCTTGATGCTATATGTATTGTGCTAACGTAGTTTGACCTATGCAGATGGTTATGGTTGCAATATTCAAGTATGAACTGACATATTTGTGAGATTGTGTCATACTAATCTAGATTGACTTTTCATATGTGTGAATGATAATTGTGTATGAGTTTATGATGTGAACATGTTAGTTAGATATTGTTATGGATATCATGATCTTATGAGTGCTTGAGTTGACATGTTGTAAAGTTATATCTTGCTAACTAGATTGATTATGCAGACAAGATAGCCTCCCCTGAGGTACACTAAGGTATGAGTTTGCTTATGTATTATACTTGGTGTTTCATAGTTGATTATGTCGTCTATTTGATATTTGAGTGTTTGGTGCCTATTATGTCGTCTAATTGATTTATTTAACATGGTATGTTTGCAAGTGGTTGAATGATTGATGAATTGATTAATATGAGTATGTGTTCAAATGATTTTGTTTTAAGATGATTGTACTAACATGTATGTGTTGAGACAATTGATATGTACTTGAATGTAGTTGATAGTTGTAGTATTATGACTGATGACTATGAGTTGACTATGGATTATGACATGATTGTTAGTCTTGGTAATGGTTGATTTCAAATTGATAGATATGATTGTCTTGATATTTGGAACATGTGGTTGACATGTGTGGGCAGTTGTAGGGAACATGCTTGGTATTAGTGTGACAAGGTAATAATTGATGTGTTTATATAACTAACAATTGCGTGATGTGACAATACATGGTAAGACTCACTTGCAACAAGGTAAAAATGTAAAAGAAAGGAATTGGACAAGAATTCCTTTGGCTATGTTTGGAATCCCTAATCCCAAACGAATTATTTATTTGCATACAGGAGGTCTTATTAACCTTAATATAGTTTGACATTATGTGGATACATGCTATATTCATCAACATGTACTTGACAGGTATATTAGTTAGTCTTTAACTATAGGTGGACCTATTAAAGGATTGGAGTCCCTTGAGAGATGGCATGGATGTGTTCAGTTGCAAGCAGCATGCTTGGCACAACAAGATAAGGTAACTGGTGTATTTTTATTTATGCACTGACAATTATGTGTTTATGGTAGTATGATGTAGGGGATTACATGGCAAGAGACTGCCATGAAATCTTGAAGAAGGCTCTGGTTGAGTTTCCCTGGGAACCATAGGGATCGAGTCATGGTGTTTGTTTTTAGTCTTGTGCTTTTGGTCTTTTGTGATTGTTGCACTTTATTTGCAAGTTTGATTGTGTCTGGTGCATAGTTATGCCACTTTGGTTGCGGAGTCATGTTATAACTTATTATTAGTTTTCATGGTTTTCTTGTTGTTGTTGTTTTTGTTCTTGCCTATTACTTTTTGAGTCTAGGGAATTGGTTGGGAAAGAGGAAAGTTAATGTGGCTCAAGGAGAGCTATGTGGTACCCAACAAGTGATGTAAGACTAAGATGAAGCTCTGTGCATGAGTGAGTGCAGCGGAAGGAAAGACTATGATAGTCGTTTGGACTGGTTGGGTTCATTGTGGTAAATGGACCATGGAAATGCAAACATGAGAAAGGTAACTAGAAAATCTAGAGTAAATAGATTTTAGGTGTCAGATGCCTTGGCTATGTTGGGAACTGTTGTTCTCAATATCATGCATGTTGTGCATGAATAAAGGAAGTTCTCTTAACCTTGACCTTATGTTATCTGCAAATTTTGTTATGATCATGATTATGTTGATGTTTATATATGTATACATGTATGTATGTATGTATGTATGTCATTGTCTGACATGGTCATGATTGTTTTATGCTAACGTTTATATATGTATGTATGTATCCATGTATCTATGTTACTATTTAATAGGGTTGTCAAGGATCATTCTTGTTTAGGAATGATTGCTTATGCAGGAGAAAAAAATGAAGAGGTTCCTGGTCTTACGACGAATCAATTGGGAAGAGTAGTCACAAAAAATATACGAGGTCAGTATTAGGTGAATATGATTTGGTAGTTTATACTTGTATTATGCCTATGTTTATGTTATGACAGGGAATGTTGAAGGATACATCAGCAAAGTGAAAGTAGTGTGGTTTGCGACATGTTAGGGTAAGCATGGATAAGACATGGGAAGCAAGGTTTCTTGGTAAGGACAGTGTGGTTTTGGATGTGTGGTACTATTGTTGTGCATATGTTGTATATGTTGTACATGCTTCATATATGATGTGTGCACATGCAATGTTGTGTATATATTAGTGTGTGTATGTGTTGTTTATGCAGTGTTATGTAAATGATGGTACAAATAGTGTTGTATGAATGTTGCATATTCAATACTGAGTATAGATGGTGTTATGTACATGTTGGATATGCGGTATTGTGTACATATTGTATTGTGTGCACGATGGCTATGCGGTTTTGTGTGCATATGGTTATATGCGCATGTTGGATATGCAATGCTGTGTACAGATGATGCTATGTATGTTTTGGATATGCAGTGCTATGTACAAGTGGTGTTGCGTGCATGTGGTACATTGGTACTATGTACATATGGTGTGGTGTACACGATTGTACATGTGGTGTCGTATGAGTGTGGTGATGTGTACATATTGTACAAGTGGCGTTGTGTGCATATGGTGCTATGTACATGTCGTGCATGTGGCGGTGTGTACATGTGGTGTCGCGTACATGTCGTGCATGTGTTACTGTGTACATGTGGTATTGTGTACACATTGTACAGTGTTGTAGTGTACATGTGGCATTGTGTACACGTGTGCAAGTGGTGTCATGCACATGTGATGTTATACACATGTTGTGCAGGTGGTGTGATGTACTGGTGGTACTATGTACATGTTATATATATGGTGTTGGTGTACGTGTGGTATTGGGTGCATGTCATCCATGCTGAGTTATGGGCATGCGGTATTATGTATGTGCATTGTGCAGTCATGGTATCGTGACATATGCATTCATTGTGTTGCACCCTAGACATGTATTTGTGTTGGGTTGTACATCAGGTGTAGGTGCATGTATTGTGTTATACACAAGATGTAGGCGTATGTATTGAGTTGTGTCATACACTGGGTGTAGGTGTATTTGTTGTATGTCAAGTGTAGATGCACGTGTTGCATGGAGTTGCATGTCATATGCGTGTGATGCACACTATGCGTATGTGCACATGGTTGAGGAGAAAGCACTGGATGTTTGTCGGGTGTGCAACCAATCCAATGTGTTACAGAAAGAACAAAGGCAGAAGTAAGGATAGATGAAGGATAAGTATTAGTATTGTGTTTCGGTTTTAGTATGCATGTGATTTATGATTCTGGTCCATGATGATTACATGTGATCTATGATTTTTCTTTATGATGGTTACATGTCATTTATGATTTTGATGGTTATATTTGAGCTAACCTAATGTGATATTTTTATACATGTTGACTTGGTCAAATATGCTAGTTTGACTTGTTGTGACAGGAAGCGAACATGATTGCAAATGTACCGTATTGATGAGCTACCAATGAGGTATGATGTGAATTTATTTTAATTTATTTTAAAACTGATGGAAGCTATGTGCATGGTACAAGAAGCATGAACATGCATGGTTGGGTAGTTGAAATCAACTACAAGAATTAGCAGCTTGATATGGTGGTTTGGTGGTTACTTATGGTGGTTTGGTAGTTTATTTATGATGGTTTAGTATTTGATTTATGTTGGTTTAGTATATGCTTTATGGTGATTGATATATACTTTATGATGGTTGATATATGATTTATGATGATTTCGTATGTGCTTTATGTTGGTTGATACATGCTATATGATGTTTTCATATATGCTATATGATGATTAATATATGTTTGGTATATGATTTGGCATATGTTTTGGTATATATATTTTTATGATGTTGTTATATTTACACCCGTGTATGGATGTAAATATTGTAACGAGCTATGTTATAAAGCTTCGCTATGCGGTATGGGTGTAATGTTATTATGCTATCATGATGTTATGATGTCATATGAGTTTTCTTAAGTAGAATGATCATTGTAAATACCATAATGAGCTGTGTTATAAAGCTCCAATATGCGGTATGGTTTTTATTTGGTCATGTCGTCATGATGTTTTGCTTTTGAGTGGGTCATTCATTGTAAATACTGTAACGATCTGTGTTATAAAGCTCCATGCACAATATATTTTTATTTTAGCAGTCATGTTGGTTATAGGTGTCATTGAACACTGAGGACGGTGTTCCCCCAAGGGGGAGGGTTCTGTAACAGCCCTGGTGAAAATTCCATGTAATAAATGTTAAAAACAATAACCACGGATGACTGGGACACGTATTCCAAGCTAAATGATGGGCAAGACATCATAAGGGGTGTTCATTTGGTTGTTTATGACTAAGGAAATTGACAAAGGCAATGGCTAAGACATTAAAGAGGAAAAATGGCATTTTTGGGACATCATTTATGAAAATAATGGAAATTAGGAGAAAAGGAAGGTGAAAGGTCACATGTTGCATGTGAGGAGGAAATTGAAGGAAAATAATGGAAAATGAAAAAAATAGAAGCCTCATTAATAAAAAGGCTTATGAGGATTAGTGGGCAAGACTTGGTCAGTTTAGCTTTGGAGCTCTCTCTCTCTCTCTCTCTCTCTCTCTCTCTCTCTCATACTCTTGGATACTTAGAGTTTTCTTGGAGCACTCTTGGAGGGTGTGGCATACTTTCTTGTAGGTATCGAGTTGCACGTATGATTTATCAATAGTTTTGGTATGCATGGCACATGCATGTGGTTTCTTGGTTGCAATCTATCATTGGCATGGAGGGTTGCTTGGATCGACAGAGGATTGCCTAGCCTTGCCATTTCTTGGATAGCCATGGTGATTGTGGATTTACTTTCATTGTTTTGTTTTGGTTGGTTCTCATGTTTCCTTAGCTTGGGTTGAATTATTAGTCCCGGAAGCCTTGGTTGAACAAACGTTCTGGAAGCCATGTAACAACTTGGGTTGAGTTGCTAGTCCTAGAAGCCCTGGTTGGACAAACGCTCTGGAAGCCCTTGGTGGGTTGAGTTACTAGTCCTGGAAGCCTTGGTTAGACAAACACTCTGGAAGCCCTGTATAAGTTATGGGTTGAGTTACTAGTTCTAGAAGCCTTGGTTGGACAAACGCTCTAGAAGCCCTAGAAGGCTTGGATGGAGACCAATCTGATGATGGTTTTTGGTGATGTCCGACTGTGAGGTGGAATCACTGTTTGATGGGTTGAGGTAGGTGGCCTCTTGAAGCCCTGGATGAGTTTTGATTGATGTGTTCTATGAGATCCCACATTCATGCTTGGAATATGGCATGGGGATGATTGGTTGAAGAGAGACTTGGCTCAACCAATCTATGGTTAGGTGGATCGTGGTAGTCCCATCTCCGGTTGGTTCATTGCATTTATTAATGAAAAAAATTCATTCCCTTGATTTTCATGTGCAAATGTTATGATGTATATATGGATTTTGATGGATGATATGTTTATTGTATTTATATTCCTATTATGTTTGCTTTACATGCACATTTACCCCGGAGGTTGTTACACTTGATCTATACAAGAAGGGTTTATAGTTTTCCTTTCGAGTGACATATTGGACTCTGGAACTGTAATATATGTGTAATGTTATTTAAGGCTCAGAGCCTATATTTTATTTGAGGGCTTTGACTACAAGCCTCTATTATGTTTTATACTTTTCTGACTGTAATTGATTCACATTGTTTGGTAGAGGCTACTAAGTGTTGGGTCATTTGTCGCTTAAGGGGTATAACAAAACCCCAAATGAAAATTAGCTTCTCTCGTATGAAATCTTGATGTTGTAATTTAGAGGATTTTGTCTCTATACTTGTTATCTCTCCCTTAATAATGGTGATAATGGTATTTTTTTCTGCAATTGATTGATTGGTCAGGGTATTCGTAACTATAAGAAACTCTGTTAGATGAGAGTTTTTGTAAATGCTATATTGGGTTTTTTGTTGTGTGCTACATTCTTGTATGAATAGCATCTTCTGTTGAATGATATATTAACCAGTTCTTTATGATGGTTAGGGTTTCAAGTAACCAGGTCGTATAATAATGTCAGGGCATGCATTTTCGTCTTTGCCTGTTTTGTGGTGAATTCAATTCTCGGAGTTTCTCGAACTAATTTCCTTACCCTGGCATGTGAAAGTTTTCAACCCCTCTATTATAATTGACTAGGTTTAGGGTTTTTCCTGATTCTGAAACTAACATAGATTTATATTTGTGTTCCCGTTCTTGTAGATTCTAAATTTAACTGTCTGGTATTTTGGTGGCATTTAACTACCTTTCCTCATTTGCTAGTTTACCAGAATATTTTCTTTCTATAGAGTTATGTGTTTGTTTTACAGAGTTTCTGAGAACTTTAAGAAATATATACATTCAACTATTCTTTTCTTTTCAAAAATCTAAACTTTACAGTAGCTAAAACTATCACCTATCTTAGCTACAGGAATCACGTAAGATACCTTTCATATATATTATCTGTAAACAATTGCTAATAAAGTTAATTGAAAACATATTCACCCTATCATTCAGTAAATAGATTCGATGATTAAGTGTTCAAGATTCAAGAATATACTCATCTAGATAGCTGAACCGAACTTAATCTTTAATTTTGTCTTGCCTTCCAACCGTGAGACTAGCACTGCTTCACTTTCTATCTCCCCTCGAGCTACCCCTCATAGGGCTTCTCCTCAAGAACTCCGGTCTTGAACAGTAATAGGTATCTGGTCTTAACCAAACTTAGCTATTATAACACTGTTTGTCCTTCCAGCATAGTTAACCACTTTCTTTTAATATCTCTCAATCTTTTTCCTTCCTGATCTCATATGCCCCCATCCTCTTGATCCCTTCAAATAAATCTCTCATGGAAGTAGTTAGGGTTGGGTAACCGCCCAACCTAACTGTTTGAGAAACAAAATTGTCACCCTTTAGACAATTCATTCTCTTTCAAGTTTAATCAAACAATTACTACCATTATTCTAGCATTCCACTTTTCATGCATTTTAATCAAAATTAACTAATTATATAAACTTAATCAGTTTTCAGTTTGTTTAAAAGTGCAGTAAATAAATATTTACATATATGAGGGACATCACATCTCCCCCCCCAAGATTGAACATCGTCTCGATGTTCCTCTACTGGAAATAACTTCGGAAAAATTTCCCTCATAGTCTGTTCATCTTCCCAAGTAGCCTCCTCAGGCCCAAAGTGCTACCACTGTACTTTAACTTGGGTGATAACCCGTTTCCATAGAATTACTTCTCTCCGATCGAGTATACCCATTGGTTCAACTAGGAACTCGCCTTCCGATTTTACCTATATATCCTGCCAATTTATTATGTGTTTGGGGTCATTTATATATTTCTTTAATACAGAAACATGAAAAACATTGTGCACATGAATATGACTGGGTAAGGTGAGTTGATAAGCCACTAGTCCAATTCGTGCTAAAATTTGAAAAGGACCGCAAAATCAAGGTGCCAATTTGGCGCATCCATTCCATTGCAGTGTACTTTTCTTGGCCCAAACACGAACATAGACATGATCCCCCACCTAGAATTCCCAAAAACCTCTTTTTTGATCAGCAAAATTATTTTGTCGGTCTTGGGCGACCTTTAAATTAGTTCGTACTTCTTTGACCAATTCTTCAATTTCTACCAGTATATTGGGTCTTAGCATTAACTTATCTTCTTGACCACCCCAATTTGAGGGATTCCAACATTTACGCCCATACAACACTTCAAAAGGGCTCATTTGTGTAAAAGTGTGATAGCTGTTGTTATAAGAAAATTCTACCAGATGTAAATACTCTTCCCACTTAGATGGTTGTTGCATTACATAAGCTCGAATCATATCCTCCACTACCTGGTTTACTCACTCAGTCTTCCTATCTGTTTGAGGGTAGTAGGCAGTACTAAAATGTAGCTGAGTGCCCAATCCTTCAAACAAGGCTTTCCAGAAGGCTGATGTAAATTTTACATCACGATTCAAAATTATAACTTTTGGTATGTCGTGCAGCCTAAAAATAGTTTGCATAAATATATTAGCAATCTGTACTACCTTATAAGTAGATTGTACAAGTATGAAGTGAGTATATTTTCTCAACTTATCAACTACCATCATTATTGAATCATTTTTCTTCCTTGACTTGGGCAGCCCTGTTATAAAATTGATGGAAATAACTTCGCATTTCCATTCCGGATTAGGTAATGGGTGAAGTAAACTAGCCGGGTGATGATGCTCTATTTTGACTTGCTGGCATTCCAACCAGCGGGCCAAATATTCAGCCACCTCCTTCTTCATGCTGGGCCATAAATATTCCTTTCTAAGTGCGGTTATCAATTTTTGATATCCGAGATGGCCAACATATGAACCTTTTGATATTCATCTAAAATTAAATCTTTAATAAACTTTATATTAGGTACATACATGATTTCTCTATAGATCAACATACCTTCTTGATTTACCTCATATCCAAGCTGTTGTTCTTTGTTGTTCGGAATCTTAGTTTTCTGCCACAGAAATTGATACTTCGGATCTTGTATTGCTGCCTCCTTGATTTGTTCTTTAAATGTGTTTTGCACTTCAATGAATGACATTTCGTATAAACAACTGACTTTCCTACTTAGTGCATCAACGACATGGTTTTTTTTCCCTTTAAGTGCTTAATTTCAAAGTCGAACCCACTTAAAAAATCAACCCAACGAGCTTGTCTAGCATTCAAAGTGGGTTGTTTAAAATAGTTAGTCAAACTATGATGATCAGTCATTAACAAAAATTTCTTACCCATCAGGTAATGTTGCCACATCTTTAAAGCATGAATGAGTGCTGTCAGTTCCAAATCATAGTCTGAGTACCTTTTCTCATGCTCCTTAAGCTTCCTGGACTCGTAAGCAACAACCTTGCCTCCTTGCATTAGTACACCGCCTACTTCTTCCTTGCTAGCATCCGTACAAACTACATAATCTTTATTTCGATCAGCAATGTTTAATATGGGTGCAGTGGTGAGTAAATGTTTAAGCCGATCGAAACTCTTTTGGCATTCTATACTCCACTTAAAAGCTTTTCCTTTCTTTTGCAGCGAAGTAATAGGATAGGCTACCTTGGAAAATCCTTCTATGAATCGCCTGTAGTATCCAGCTAGACCCATAAATGATCTTATATTAGCCACATCTTTTGGTATCGGCCACTCCATTATGGTCTTTATTTTTTCTAGGTCCACGACTATTCCATCTTTAGTAATGACATGACCAAGATATTGGATTTGTTCTTTAAAGAAGTCGCATTTGCTATACTTGGCATACAGCTCGTGTTCCCTTAAAACTTGCAGAACAATACGGAGGTGCTCTTTGTGCTCTTCTACCATTCGAGAGTAAATTAATATATCATCGATAAAAATTAACACAAATTTATCCAAATATTGATGGAATATATTGTTCATAAGGCACATGAAGGTTGCGGGTGCATTTGTTAACCTGAAAGGAAGCACAACGAACTCGTAATGCCCATATCGAGTTCTAAAGGTTGTTTTTGCTATATCCTCTTCCTTGATTCTAATTTGATGATAACCCGAGCAAAGGTCGATTTTTGAAAACACGGTTGCTCCTTTCACTTGATCAAACAACTCGTCTATACGAGGTAGGGGATACTTTTTTTTTATGGTTAACTTATTTAGTTGACGGTAATCCATACACATTCACAGGGTTCCATCCTTCTTTTTAACAAAAAGTACCGAGGCTCCCCAAGGCGATACACTCGATCGAATGTACTTTTTGTCAAGTAGTTCTTGTAACTGCATTTTTAGTTTTGTTAACTCTGGTATACTCATACGATAAGGGGCTCGAGATACCAGAGCAGCCCCTGGTACTAATTCAATAGTGAAATCTATATCCATTTTTGGCGGAAGTCCCAGAATTTCTTCAGGAAATACATCCAGAAAATTCTGCACTATCGGTATATCTTCTAAGGTGACAAAATTTTCTTTTGAATTAGAGTACCCTACTTGTATTACATAAATCTGGCATCCTTTCCGGATACACTTGGCCAATTGGGAGGTTGTCACCGACCTCAGCTTTAAGGGTCTTATTATTCCTTGAATTTCCTGTCTCTTTCATGCTTTGTCCATATAATTAATAGTTTTAATTTTACAGTTAATGAGATACCAATGTTTTTCCAACCAATCCATGCTGATTAAAATATCATATGATTCTAAAAGCAACACATTCAAGTTTTCCATAATAGACTGACCTACTATCTGTAGGGACAATTGTTGACCTTGCCCATCACTCTTCTCTTGGCTCCCGTAGCTAATTACACTAACTAGGTATTTTTAAACTTAACAGCTTGCAAACACCATTGTTCTACTATTTTTGGACTAATGTAACTCAAGGTAGCTCCAAGATCAATTAAAATAGACACAGTTTGGTTGAAGATTTTACCTTCAAACTCTATCATGGTCGGCTGGTACTCCACTTGATGGTCTTCAAGAGAAGCATTGATTTTAGGCATGCTTCTTTCCACTTCTCCCATTATCGATGCTTCTTGAATCTGTGCTACCTGATCAGTTCCTTTGCAGTGTGGACAATTTTTAACATAATGGGGTCCTCCGCATCCCCAGCACTGTACCGGGGGTCTAGCTGCCATCTCCACTTCAGTCCTTATTGATTGTTCGTTGGGTTGATTTATCTTCATGTTTCTATTGATCTACCCTCTAGGGGGTTTATTGACCATAAAATTATATAATTTATTGATGGAGGAAAATTTACTCCCCTTTTTGTCATTCCATTTCTTACCTCCTTCCCCTTTTTGCTTATTTTGCTGGTAGCATACTCGAGCCTTCTATATGACCTCATCCATGGTTTTCGGGTTATCAAACTCAAGGTGCTCTTTCATAAACAATGACAAGCTACTGACAAACCACTGCACCTTAGGATTTTCTTCCCATATGTATGGGACATATTGCAGTAAATATGTGAATTTGGTTATGAACTCATCCATAGATAGTTGTCCCAATCGAAGGTCATGAAACTCCTTGGATTTCTCATCATAAAATCTTTCAGTTAGATATATTTCCTTAAAATATTTTTGAAAATTTTCCCAAGTTATGATCTGTTCATTTACACCACGAACTGTTTTTACTTCCTCCCACCACAAGGTGGCTTTTCCCTACAACTGAAAGATAGACAACTGAGCCTTTAAGTTATCATCATGTTCGTATAGCTGGAAATACTTGTTCATGTTGATGAACCAAG
Source organism: Pinus tabuliformis (assembly GCA_031772625.1). Lineage (NCBI taxonomy): Eukaryota > Viridiplantae > Streptophyta > Pinopsida > Pinales > Pinaceae > Pinus > Pinus tabuliformis. The sequence continues at coordinate 1,695,671,213 of CM062820.1, read as the reverse complement.
ATTCTGCTGCCTCTTCTTGTTCGCCATCAAAGAGTGGAGGCTTTATCTTTCAAAATTCTCCCTGAGGTTATAGTTTTTGTCTCTTGTGCTTGTTGTGTTCTGATACATTACCAGATACTTCTTCCCGATTCTCTTCATCGCCTTCAGTTTCTACTCTTTCAGTATGAAATTCTTGCTCTCCAGTCATGTTTCCCCGCTCAGGACTGGGAATTGTTTGTTGCTGATTTTTTCTATTCGACAGACTTTTCATGATCTTTTCTTGTTCCTACATCAACCGTTCATTGTCTGCTCACAGTCTAGCCATTTCTACTTTTAATTCTTGCAAAGTTTCCAAGATTGCAGTATTAGTATTTCACGGCTCTTCTCCCAATTATACCCATACCTCAAGATTGGTCTCCTGGAAGGTTTCTTCTCCTGTCCCTGTCACTGTTTAGTGTGGTATGGTTCTAATTCTTCTCATACTAGCTACTTCTCTACTTCTCTGTGCACATCACATAAATGTTGTTAATCATTATTTTCCAAAGGCCTCAGTATGTAACCTGAGCGCTCTAATACCACATGTCACATACCCATATAAAAATTTTCTTTTACTTTCATTTAACTATATGATAAATACTGATTTTAATATTTCAATATAAATATAGAACATGAATTTCATTATTCAAATTCATTCCTAGTAATATAAAGGTAAATAACAATGCTTTTACCGCAATAGTTAATTCCTTATGGCATTGCGAGATATTTATTTAAGTCATAATAAATTAATTGAATGAACCCTAAGTGAATTATAGTCATATGATTTGTTTTATGAGCTGAATTAATACCAAACATCAGTTGGTATAGTCATTTATCGACTTGTTTAATTTTTGGGCAGCTGACTGCCCTAGGTTTTCAGACCCCCGTCTTTGGAGCCTTCTCCATGGTCTCCAGTTGGCTCTGCTTCGCATGGATTCTTGCATTGTTTCAACAGTACTCCTTTGCCCTTCAGATCAAACGGTGGAAATCATCTCCTGTGGACCTAAGCTATAGTTGGGTGAGGAGACTCGGCCCTTGTTGCATTTGCCAACCACTGGTTCATTCTCTGGTTTTCGTTGAAAATTTCCATCTGGTAAGTGATTCTGTTGATAAATTTTCTTGATCCGACAGCATGCTTAGTCCTGCGTTGAAATCCTACCATTGTAACTGAGGATTTTTCTTCATTTCACAGCTTTCCGGTCATGGCTATACTTTCTTTTGGTCACAGTTCGAAGGTGACTTCTGTCGAGCCTAGTAAGATTTTTCCTTTTATCATTCCTATAAATGTTATTTGTTTCCTTCGCTCCAGTTTTGTGCACATACTAAACCTATTCATTGGTGCTTGTCAGGTTTTGCATGCTCGAGTACTAGAGAGTTTGGTGGCATAACTTCCTTTTCCAGGATCTCTAACCCTCATGCCATTCTTTACCGAGTATGCACGAGAGTCTTGATCTATACAGGAAGGGTTTATAGTTTTCCTTTTGAGTGACATATTGGAATTTGGAACTGTAATATATGTGTAATGTTATTTAAGGCTCAGAGCCTGTATTTTGTTTGAGGGCTTTGGCTACAAGCCTTTGTTCTGTTTTATACTTTTCCGACTATAATTGATTCACATTGTTTAGTAGAGGCTACTAAGTGTTGGGTCATTTGTCGCTTAAGGGGTATAACAAAACCCCGAATGAAACTTAGTTGTTCTCGTCTGAAATCTTGACGTTGTAATTCAAAGGATTTTGTCTCTATAATTGTTATCTCTACCTTTTTTTCCGAGGAAAAATGCGTAATTTTATTAATGAAAACAAAATTACATGTTGAACTAGCTAAGGAGCTGCATCATCGAGCCAGAGACCAAATGATAAAAAGAAAGAAGCAGAAAAATGCAATATAATATACATGATGGGAAAAATCTAAGCTTTTCTCCATTTCTTTTTCTCAACCTTTCGCCATTTCCCTTGGGATGGAAATAAAGAGACAACTGCAAGTTTATTTCCTACATCCATTTTGGCATTATCCTTGTCTGAGTCTGAATTATTGGATGAGTGAATATGCTTATTCCCATTGATGTCCCCATCGTCAGGAATCAAGTCTGCTTGCACCCAGTGATTCCGAGATTTTGTTGGGTCTTGTGGAATTCCCCCCTATGGTTTAGGTTCCATTGGAGCTTGGTTATTCCCCATTGGTGATGGTTCATCCACAGCTTCATCCTCCTCCGTTTCAGGTTCCAGTGGGGGATATTTCCATCCTTTGGGTTGTTTTCCTAGGCTCTCCTTTCTTCAAGTGTCTTTTTTAGCTTTTGGACACAAGTTGTGTAAGTGCCCTATTTGCCTACAATTCCTACATCTAAAAGTTGTGTTCTCATAATCTAAAATCTGTGTCCAAGTCCGCTTGTTGTGGATTATTCGAATGTTGTACGGTAGGCCTTTTCTTAGGTCTACTTCAACACAAATACGTGCATAAGTGAAGACCCTTTCCTTTATTCTTTGGGAGTCAGTCTTGATAAACTGTCCAAAACTATTACCAATCCCTGCAAGGACCTTGTCATCCCAGAAATGGAGGGGAAGATTGTGCATCCGAACCCAAACAGGCATTCTGGAAACCACCATGGTATTTGCATCGAATTCAGGGAACTAGGGAGTTGTGAAGAGGCCAGTCGAACCCTAGAACCATGGTCCTGCCTGAAGGATTGAATCTCTTGCCTCAAGTGATGAGAAATTTACAATAAAGAAGCCTTTAGAACTTAGATGTATTTCGCACTCTAGAGAGCAGTTAGTAAGGATCCAATGGAAAATTTCTACTGGTTTTGGCCAGAAACAGTTGAAGTGGCATATAGTGGCTTGGGATTCGAAAGAGGCACAATACTCATCTGTTTCTAGCATGTCTAAGTTTAGTTCTGGGGTGTGGTTCAGTTGCTCCACTATGTATGGGCTTGGAGCAGTCCCTGCCTGTTTGGTTGGTTCTGTGACTGATTTTTTTCCCTTGAAGTATATTCTTGAATGATGGTCCCCCATTTGTGGGTTTCTGTTTTGTTCCTGTGACTTTTGCAGAGCTGCTTCCCCCTCCCCCATTTGCATTTTTGGGTTTATTGGCCGTCGTCGCTCCCCTGAGCCTCAGATTGAGGATTATTGTGGAATCTGATAGAATATGATATTTTAACAGGAGATGGTTATCCTGTAATATTCTGCCTCTGTATAATAAATTTTGTTTATTCACAGGGTATCCAGTTTTTTGTGTGATGCATTGTTTCAGTAGCATCACACTGTCTGTTATATTTACCCAGAATAATAATGAGTTCCCAACAGGGGTCTTTATGAAGATTTGAAAGCATGGGGTACTTACTAGCCACTTAGGTCCAGAACCTTCCTTGATGCCGCAGGGTAGGACTGCTTTGGGTATTCCTTTTTTCCTCGAGCATTGTTTGAACCGGAAGCAGGAAGCCTGTATCCCTTGTTTTTTATACTTGACCACGCGGAGCAGGGACTGATTTGCCTTCCCAGCAGAAACCGCTTCGAAATGACCCTGCATATGCTGCACTCATACGCTGCTATCAAAACAGGCACAAACCAATCACGCATGCCTACAACCCCCTGATTTCTGCTTTGCTGTAGAAAAGCGCGGACCAAGCCAATCAACCAAATCTCTGCATCGTTAATGTTCTAGCAAGAAGCCATAGGAGGATAAATGGATGGTGATTCCGCTTCAGGGTCAAAACCCCCGCCACCGAAGAGCTTCCTTGTCTCCCATCAAGGTAGATGTGGAGGAAAATCAGTTGGAAAGGGAAAAAAATGATCCCCTCCGTAGCTCTGATCATTCCTATGGGCATTCACTCCTTGACCCATGTCCCCGAAAGTCGCAACAAGGAACCCCTGCCTCTCGGCGACGCCATTTGAGCTGAAGCCTGGAACCGAAAACCTAATCCTTGCTCTCGCCTCCATTTTCTTCCCCTACTTTTCTTATCTCTACCTTAGTAATGGTGATAATGGTATTTGTTTTTTCGTAATTGATTGCATGGTCAGGATATTCATAACTCTAAGAAACTTTGTTAAATGAGATTTCTTGTAAATGTTATATTGGGATTTTTATCATGTGCTACATTCTTGTATGACTAGCATATTTTTTTGAATGATATATTAATGGTTCTTTATGATGGTTAGGGTTTCAAGTAACCAGGTCGTATAATAACGACAGGGACATGTGCTGAGTTTCTTAGTCTGGATTTTTTTTTTTTTTTAATAATAAAGGCATTTCTGTCTTTTCCTATTTTCTGGTGAATTCAGTTCTTGGGGTTTCTCGACCTAATTTCCTTACCCAGGAATGTCGAAGTTTTCAAACCCCTCTATTATAATTTACCGGGTTTAGGATTTTTCCTAATTCTGAAACTAACATAGCTTTACGTTTTTGTTCCCGTCCTTGTAGATTCTGAATTTAACTCTCTAGGTTTTTGGTGGCATTTAACTACCTTTCCTCATTTGCTAGTTTACCACAGTATTTTCTTTCTACAGAGTTTTGTGTTTGTTTTACAGAGTTTTTGAGAACTTTAAGAAATATATACATTCAACTGTTCTTTTCTTTTTAAAAATCTAAACTTTATAGTAGCTAAAGTTCTCACCTATCTTAGCTATAGGCATCACATAAGATACCTTTCATATATATATTGTTATCTGTAAACAATTTCTAATAAAGTTAATTGAAAACATATTCACCCTGTCATTCAATAAATGGATTCAATGATTAAGTGTTCAAGATTCTAGAATATACTCATCTGGCTAGCTGAACCGAATTTAATCTTTAATTTTGTCTTGCCTCCCAACCGTGATACCAACGCTGCTTCGCTTTCTGTCTCCCCTCGAGCTACCCCTCACAGGGTTTCTCCTCAAGAACTCCTGTCTTGAACAGTAATAGCTATCTAGTCTTAACTATACTTAGCTACTTTAACACTGTCTGTCCTTCCAGCACAATTAACCACTTTCTTTTAATATCTCTTAATCTTTTTCCTTCCTGATCTTAGATGCCCCCATCCTCTTGATCCCTTGGAATAAATCTCTCATGGAAGTAGTTAGGGTTGGGTAACCGCCCAACCTAACTGTTTGAGAAACAAAATTGTCGCCCTTTAGACAATTCATTCTCTTTCAAGTTTAATCAAACAATTACTGCCATTATTCTGGCATTCCAGTTTTCATGCATTTTAATCAAAATTAATTAATTATATAAACTTAATCAGTTTTCAGTTTGTTTAAAAGTGCAGTAAATAAATATTTACATATATGAGGAACATCACATCAATATCTCCATACACATATAAGCATTTTCATGACCTTTTTATAACTCTTACCATTTATTTTTAATTAATTAATTGGTAATTAAAAATAGATGGGAAGAGTTATAAGAACAAAAATGCTTAATAATATAAAAAATGAGTTTAAATTTGATTTTTTTTTTAAGAAATTCAAGATGCATCTTAATTTGAGTTTGAAAGTACTAGAAGAATAAATAGTTTTTAAATGAAATGAATTTAATTAAATTTGGTGAATCTTTAGTCAATTTTAATAAAAAATCATTTAAGTTTAAGAATTATATTAAGAGACATTTTTATTTTTTCATAATTATTAAAAATATATTTTAAAAATTATATAATTAACACCATTTTAATAATATTAAGGCGTATTTTTTTAATAATTGAAAGAATTTAAAAATTTTAATATTAAAAATGTTTTAATAATATTAAGAGATGACTATGGGGTTTTGGATAAATGGTGATTAGGTGTTTCTTAAAGGTACACTTTGATATGAAGTCACTAGTTCAATTCCCCACCCCAATCGAGGTGATATGTTGAACATGTTGAAGATGTAGTCCCACTAAGATTATAAAAATTAATAATATTAACAAACGTTTTTCTTAATTTGAATGAGATTTTTTGGAGAATTAATAATTTTAAAAAATAAGTTATTACTAATATAACAACTACCACTCTTTCATAAATGTCACAAATGGGAAAATTACAATATAATGATTATAAAAACTTGAATTTATCTAAATATTTTTTAAATAAAAATTATATAAAAATATATTCTATTTTTCTTATATTATAAAGATAAAGATTTTAATGCAATTTCAACCCTAAATAAATTTTCAATATAATTGGTTAAATTGAAATTAAATAATTTTAAATAATTTTTAAAATACCTTTGAATTGAGTTTGAGAATGATATTAAGAGATATTTTAAATTGTTTTTTAAACGAGAGATATTTTTCATTGTTTTTTTTTAATAATTAAAAACTCACAAGATTTTAAAGATTATAAGATAGATTAAAAGTTTGCAATACAATTTAAGTTGAGTTTAAATATTATATTAAAATATATTTTAAGTTCTTCATGATTATTAAAAATAGACTTTGGAAATTATATAATTAAATAATATTAAAAATATATATATATACAAAATTATTTATTGTTATTATTATTAAAAAAAAATTATCATTTAAATAATAAAATTGAGTTAATACATTATTTTGATTTATATTTTCTTTTCTTTTTTATTATTATTTTTAGGTTTATTATTTAGAATAGTTAAATTTGATCTTATTATTTTTATTTTTTTTCATTTTCTTATTATTATTTTTCAATTTTATTGTTTAGAATAATTAAATTTGACCTTATTATTACTCACCTTTGTTTTGATTAAAATAATAATAATAATAAAATTAATTTAAATCTTTATTTAAAGCTAATTTCCATCTATTACTTTATTTTAATTAAAAACAATGTTTATTAATTAATGATAATTCTTCACTCAAAACTAGATCTTATATTCTAACGGCTATGCCATTAGGGGATCTATAAAAAATTTAAGGTATGAATTCCAATCCTTCAAGAGAATCCTTTAATTTTACAAGTGAGACTTTGACTCTAAAAGTTCCTAGGATCTAACTTAAAGATGTGCAAAATATCATCTTGCTATCTATTTGTATAGTACTTTTCTTCCCTTTTTAATTAGGGCTTTGTACCTATTTATCTTATTAAATTTTAAATACTTGTTTTTTCCCCAAAGCAAAAATCATAATTTCCATTATGTAGATGAAGAAAATTACATGCTAAGTGTCTGAAAGCTCAACAACAAGAGTTGTTGCTCCAACCAAGGATCAAGTGTTCATCGTTAAAGGAAATACAAAAAAGTACTAGTTTTGAGGACTAGTTATATATCATGTCATATAAACATCATCTGTGAGTAAGACTCCATCCACTACATCATACAAAAATTATTAACTGGAACTAAAAAAGTTAAAGATAAAAACCAAATATCTGTCAGGAAGTTCAGGTTACATCCATCTGTATATCATCCACAAAGGACTTGTGATAGTACTCATAATGCTCATTTCCATTTTGTTCTAGAATCTGCCATGTCCCTGGAGCCTATTATGCACCTTCCTTGGAAAGAAAATCATAAATGGTATTCCTTTCCCTGTATATATTTGCAAGAAATGAATTCAAACTGACCCTTTATCCGTAATATCTCATCCATCATGGGGTTAAGTGCATGCACGTGACAAGAAACAACCTGATTGAACCAATCTACCACCACCTGAGAATCCACAAAAACCTTTATCCGTAATATCTCATCCATCATGGGGTTAAGTGCATGCACGTGACAAGAAACAACCTGATTGAACCAATCTACCACCACCTGAGAATCCCCAAAAACCTGTAGCCAACAACACCCCTTTTCTAAGGTAAAAATAAGAAGAAGTTTTAGACTGAAGAGTCTTGCAATTTTTTTTGTTCCCAAGCCCAACCCACTCCTTATCTTTCTAAAGACTCATTAAAATCATTTCTAATGGCTTTTCTAGCCTCATTCTTATATTTATATATATAGATATATAGATATATGTGGAAGATATAGGGATATTTATATTAATAAAATCTTAGATTCTGGGCTAGTACCCTTACATCTTGAGTCATCCACAAAAGGGAAATCTTCAAATGAGAAAACAAAGTGTTTACTGTCTCCATGACTAACAATACTCTTTAAACATAAAAGGTGTTCTCCATAATTTCTACAGAAAGAACCAAACAAAAGTGAAAATTACAAGCTAGCATAGCTAAAAATAACATGGCAAGAGCAAACTGATCCATAAAAAACTATTTTCATGACCAAGATGGGCAATCATGTTAGGTCCCTATAGTAATAGTGTAACCCCTTATTGTTATTAGTACAACCCCATTATTATATTGTTGTGCCCATGTAGTCCCCATATTGTTATTATTGTGCCCCATAGAAGCCCACTATTGTTATTATTGTGCCATTACATTGTTATTGTTATGTTGGCTTTGATTATATTATGACCCCTTATACTCCTATGTATAGAAAGGAGGTCTTGTCATTTGTATCATCCAAGAATTGTTCATTTGTGTAATGTAAAGGAGTTTGTCCCCTCGAAGAGGCTTATTTATAAGGCGTTCATCTATCTTTTCTATCTTTTTGTGAGCTGGTTTCATAACATTTGGTGTCAGAGCTTTGGATTCTAGGGTTTTGCTGCTCCAAACAGGTCATCGTGGCATTTTCACTATAAATTTTTTCTGCGACGTTTCAGAAGCTAAAAAAATAACCCATATGAGAAGAAATCGCTCTGAACCTTGGGTCCAAATTTTAGAACTTGTCCCGCTATATTTTTTGAGATATGATCTGAGGAAGTTAGGATTTTTGGAAGCTCCAGAATTTCATATAAAACAGGTCATCGTGGAATTTTTGCTATAACTTTTTCGCTACAAAGTTTCAAAATCTTAAGAAAAACCATTTAAGAAGAACTCGGTATGAACCTCAGGTCCGAATTTCAAATCTTGTATTTTCGCTACATTTTTGGATATATGATCTGAGGAAGTTAGCGTTTGTGTAGACTCCCAAATTACATCCTAAACAGGTGACCTTGGGAAAATTGTCACAACTTTCTCTCTGAGCATCAAATTGAAATTTTGTAAGAAGTTGCAGAAGTAGGATAGACTGTATTTTGTTTGGGTATAATTTTCAGAACCTAAGGTTGAAACAGTGACACATGGTACATCGTACAAGTTCACTCTACTGAAGTATTCCATAATTAGGTCATCGCAGGAGATTGGGAATAAATATTTGTTCGGGAATCCAATTCCAATCATACTCATGGAGTTAGAAAGAGGACTCAGAGGGCTATTACCAGCCGAAATTTCAGAACTTAAAGATCCGCAATTACAGAGTTATAGTCGTTCAAGATCGAGCTCCTAAAATCAAGAAAAATCGAGATGAGGAAGTTTGATGGCAAGGATACGGTAAATTGGATACTACAGATGGAGAAATATTTTGATCTACATGGTGTACCACTCTTACAAAAGGTATGCATTGCATCTAATTATTTAGAACTGAATCAATTTTTATGGTATAAATGGCTTTGTTCTCGTAAACCACTTATCACGTGGTTAACTTTCACGGAGGAAATGATAGCACATTATGAGGATCCAAAGAGCAACACCTTATTTAGCCAATTGATAAATCTCAAACAAAAGGGTTCAATGGCAAAGGACATTGAGGACTTGCAAAAATTGAATATAAGGGTAAATTATATTCTAGAGAAGCAAAAGATAAATAGTCTTATCTATGCCATGGAAGCTGATATCAATGGTATGAACGTATATTGGAAGAAAGGCATGGAAGATTTGAAGAAATACATGGAAGGTTTGAACGAAGATGGGACAAAGCTGCTACAAGAAAGGCCTCCTAATGACGAAAAGTATCAAGAAACATCAAAAGAAGAGGATATACACTGGGAACCAACCCTAGAGAAAGAACAAATGAATTCGACCATATATTGTATTACAATGGCAAGAATTACCACTCCTCAAACTGTCAAGATAGAAGGACATATCAAGAAGAAGAAGGTTCAAGCAATGAAATATCAGGAAGAAAAGTATCAAGAAACATCAAAAGAAAAGGATACTCACCAGGAACCAACCCCAGAGAAAGAAGAAATGAATCCGACCATATCTTGTAATGCATTGGTCGGAATTACCACTCCTCAAACTATAAAGATAGAAGGACATATCAAGAAGAAAAAGGTAATAGTGTTGATTGATTCGGGTAGTACCCATAATTTTATTCATTGTAAGATAGCCAAGGAATTGAATTGCTTCCTATATCCAACACTAGAGTATCAAGTGATAGTTGTAAGTGGAGGAACCATAAATTGCTCTGGAAAGTGCCATAATATCAAGCTATCCATGGGAGAATGTGTATTGAATAGCCCAATGCTTTCCATTCCAATGGGTGGTGCTGATGTTATATTGGGACTCCAATGGCTACAATCCTTGGGTACAATAGCTTTTAATTTTCAAGAAATTTTCATGAAATTTTCTTTAGAAGGAAAGCAAGTTGAATTAAGGGGTATCACAGGGAAACTAGGAAAGATAATCAACTCTAACAGAATGACAAAGCTTCTAAAGAAAGAACAACGAGGCGTAATTGCACAATTATGTTCGCTAATGGTTCCCACATCGAAATCATCTATTTCTCTAGATCTCCAAAAAGTCTTGGAAAATCATTCTAAGGTATTTTAGACTCCCAAAGGTCTCCCACATATTCGTGATCATGATCATGCTATTCATTTGATTCCAGGAAGTGTTCCTCCAAACATCATGCCTTATAGATATCATTATGCCCAAAGGAGTGAAATTGAACATATGCTTGTAGAAATGGTAGAGGTTGGTATAATTATCCAACCAAATTTGATAAACAAAGCAAGGGATGAATGGAAGAATGGCGAAGCAGGGTGGGAACTCATTCAAAAGTTGTCGAGGATCTCAGCTCCAACACTATTTCCAGAACTTGACAAGGAAGGAAAAATCATATTGGAACCTGAAGAATTCATAGAACCGAGAAGTCGACAACTACGAAATTGATCAATTTCAGAGTATCTCACACAGTAGAAGAACTTACCCGCTGAATATTCCACATGGAAGGATGATAATTTTATACATAAGCATCTAGAAATACTCAAGCATTGAGGACAACACTTTTTGAAGGAGAGGGTAATGTTAGGTCCCTATAGGACTAGTGTAACCCCTTATTGTTATTAGCACAACCCCCTTATTATATTGTTGTGCCCATGTAGTCCCCATATTGTTATTATTGTGCCCCATAGAAGCCCACTATTGTTATTATTGTGCCCTTACATTATTATTGTTATGTCGGCTCTGATTATATTATGAGCCCTTAGACTCCTATATATAGAAAGGAGGCCTTGTCATTTGTATCCTCCAAGAATTGTTCATTTGTGTAATGTAAAGGAGGTTTCCCCCTCGAAGAGGCTTATTTCTAAGGCGTTCATCTATATTTTCTATCTTTTTGTGAGTTGGTTTCATAACGAGCCATGTTTAGTTTCTTTTAGGTCTCAAAGACAACGAGTCCTCTTGTGCTATCCTCCTCAGCATCCCTTCTATCACACACATTTGAAATTTCCAACATCGCCACCCGCTCGTTGAGTTGTCTAACCTCGGTACTGAGCCTCTCCAATGAGGACTCCATTTTTGCATGGTGCTCCAGAAGCTTATCCTCCACAAAGTATTGGAATGAGCATCGCTGTCGCTCAATCAAATTCTCCAACTTGTTGATTGTGGAGATCAGGGCTTGTGTGGAATCCAACAACTTGTCGATCAAATTTGAGGCTCTGATAGTCTCGTGAAGCTCCTAATATTTTTCCAGTCCTACCATGAAACCTGATGTGGAGAGAGCAAGGATTTTCCAACCTGCCTTGAGAGGGTCGGGAGCAAAGAGAGCTAAAGAACCATTGCTTGTATAACTTAAGTTCCTAACACCTATGACGAACACCTAAGAAAACAGATGAGGATATCAATTACCTCCATGGAACCATATATATATGAGATTGAAATTGAAACACGAGCCAAGCTTAGGTGTTACATCTCCCATCACGATGAAATTTACACTAGGAAAAAAGCGAAGTGACATGATATTCATGTTGGAAATTGAAATTGAATCCACCCTGTTACGAAATGAAGGGATCACCACAACCAAAGTAGAGAGAAATAAATCAGTTCTAGAGAGAGTTAAGGCGATATGAGAACAAAGAGTGAGCGGAGTCCACAAAACATGCCATTTGTTCGCTGGAGAATGCCACTTGTGCAAAGGCCAATTAAAAGCTTGAACCTGACAAAACCATTGGAAGCCTTCCATTGATCCAAAAAATTTAAAGCCTGGGGAGTGGAGTCCATCAATCGCCCCCCTTCAAACCTTAGAATATAATTATTATAGTTCATTTATGGGATGGAGAGGAGATTATTTTTTCATTAATTTCGAGATTCATTGAGTCAAGTTGGCCCCTCCTTTTGCTAATTCATGAGAATTTAAATTCATATTTCTATATAGGTGATAAAAATTCACTTGATTAAATTTTGTCAGTGATGCCTGTATCCCGAGAATCAAAGGGGGAGATAGGGAGTTTATAGTTTTCTTCACTTTAGAGAATTTACGAATAACTAATAGGGAGTCCCCAAAGGGAAAGAAACTCGGCATGATTGTTTGTGGATTTTTTGATTCCGCACACACACCGCAAAACCTTATGTTCATAAGTGCCAAAAATGACCCCTCCCCCTCTAGCCTCCCCAAATCTCACTCTTTTATCTTACTAATGGTTGACCATTATATTTTCTTTTGTATATGACACTCTAATACATGGCTTGTTAATAAAAGTAGAGAGGGTTGTCAGACAATTATGATAAGAGTTTTCAATATTGTCCTTATTTGATAGAAGAGTTAATTTGTTATTTAAAATATTTAAAAAATATTAACTTCATTTCTCAAAAATCAAGTGCTTTTGGTTATAAAATTTCTCTTTTATGGGATTTTTGTGGATAACAAAGTTTAGAGTTAGGGCTAAATATCTATGCTTAGAGTCAGGCCCATGGTCATATAGGATGTCAAAATTTTCTTGGTTATACATAGGGTAATCAAATATCACATAATTTACAAAACTATTGTGAGGCCCTTGAATACTTTTCATCCAATTGGATTTTAGCCACTTCAAATTATTAGATCTTGAGAACTATAAAACACGATAAACTCAATACCAAATAAATTCTCAACCATGTCTTTAACGTTTCTTTTTATATCCAATGACAAAAACAATTTTCTCATTTAGCCATATAGGATTAGAGTGGGAATTATTGTTTAAAATAATAGCTTGAGTGTTAGTTGTTTTAGCATTAAAGATTCCTAGCAAGAGGACACTGACTTCATTTCTCACACTGCAAATATATGGTTCTAAACCATTGTAAAGACAATTTTTATTTTGATTGTTTTTCTTATAGAAAGTAGAATTAATAGATGCAAATTAAACATATTGATATGTAAACATTCTTAGTATTAATATCTAAAATATCCATCCACTTGTACCGATTGAACACATATTTATTGTGAAGCCTAATATGAAGAAATATGTTCATATTTGTATAGTTTACTGTAGAATGTCTTGTTCTATATTTAGCACAAAACAAATCCTTCTACAATAGGGGCCTTAAATTCTTCATGCTCTCAAGTTTCATCAAAGAGTATAATATCAATTTCACTCCAAATCCAACTTAACGTAGACCTAACTTAAGGTACAATATTTACTTTATTGAAAAATTTACCACCTAACTTAATATATTTTTTGATAAGATTCTTTAAATGTTTTAAAGAAGTTCAAAACGCTTCATAAACTAAAAGTTTTAATGCATTCTTAAGAATAAATATTTTTAAAATATATTTGGTTCAACTGAATTCGAAGAATCTTTAAATAATTTTTAAATAATTCCAAATACTTTAAAATTTTGCATATTTTTCGCTTTTAAAAACTCTTCCATTGTCTTTGAAGTATAATAAAAGAGATTTTAAATGGTTTTTTTAATTGCGAGGAGAGATTTAATATAGAGTAGATATGTAAGCGTTAGATGGATGTTAAATTTATTTTTTAAGTTAATTTTTTTATATTATAATTTTGTTTTTTTAATAAAATTATAAGTGATTCTGTAAATAAAAGAAAATTATAATATACAGATCACATTAAAATATATAACATATAAATAATAGCTATAAATTAAAGTCTATTTTATCATATAAATTAAACTAATGATTCCATAAAAATATTTAAATTTAATTAATAAACACATAAAAAATTAATATTTACAATATAACAAGATTTTTAATCATAAATATTTACTCCCATTATACCATTAATATTATTAACTTCTAAATAGGCTTTATTACAATACTGTGGGCCAATACCATGGTTTGTAAATTGTTATAGGCATTTTTGTGCCTTACAGCATTGAGCATGAAATGTCCATAATCTAAGGGATCCAAAGTCCCTAAACATGTTGTTCCTACCCCTAGAGGAACAAGGCTAACAAACCACAGCAATTCACAGAAGTTCTCCACCAGAAACTGCTCAAAAACAAGTCAATTCAGGATCATTTCAGTGGCTACACTAGCTGTTTCCGCTGAATGTCAAAGCCAACACTGGCTACCTGCGTTGAATGTCAAAGGGAACACTGGCTACCTGCGCTGAACGAGAGTGGACATGTGGCAAGCTCATTTCTCAAGGTGTCAAAACCCAGGAAGCTTCCAAAATGACACTTGCCTCAGGGAATTCGACTGGTGATGAGTAAGAGGTTCCAAATCTCAAAGTGGAAGCAAGAACCTCCAAGTGGAATCAAGAATTGATAGAGGGAGAGGACACTAGTCAGATCTCAAGCTGACTCATCCTCTCTCCAAACATCTATATATGGATCTCTCCTCCATGAGATCTAGAGGCTGGAATTTTGTTATTGCAAAGAATTGTTGTTGGTTTGAGATTGGAATCATTGGGTGCTTAATGCTTTGAAGGGGGTGAAGATAGGAATTCCATTTGCTAGGAAGGAGATGCTGGATTGGAGCCCTCTGGGTTGTATCTCTTCCTGAACCTTGTTATTCATCAATAAAGCTATCTTGGTTTCTCCTATATGCTGATGTATTTTTGATGTATGAATGCATTAGTATGTTTAGTTTATTTCTAATCTTGAACTAGTTATGAATATGAATCCATGTCTTGTGTAGTGTTCTCTTCTTGTGATCTTGCAGAAACCTCTTGAAGCTGGGCGAGCGAGAAGGCAAGTAGCTGGGAATTCTCCAATAGAAGAGAAGCCAGATCGAGGGACAAACGGAAGACACCGGTTAGTCCATACGTCTCTCTCTTCATTCTTAATTCATAAAGGAAGAATACTAGAATAGTTGTCTCTGTTTGTTGCTAAGGCACTGTCACACCTTAGGTGGATAGGATCGTCCTGCATAGGCATTTTTCCCCACAACAAATTGGCGACTCCGCTGGGGAGATCTGTTTAGTCATTTTATTTGTGTTTCTATCATTGTTTGTTTCATAGACTTGACAGCAACAATCGAACTGCATCTGCTTTTCCCGGATGCAAAGTAGACAGTTGCTGCTTTGATCCAATCATTAGACTTGTCTATGATCTGAACAATGGACTCACAAATGATTTGATGATCCTTTGTGATAGATCTTAGTACCCCCTCAAAGCATCCCTTTGATTGTACTTTGCTTGTTTCTTTTATTTGGCCTGAAACAGTGAATTAAATAGCAATCTGTGACCCAGAACCCAGTGAGAAACGAGAGTTTCTCCTTCAGCGCAGACCCAATGAAGGGATTCTGCATTTCAACGCAGGTCCCGTGAAGGCTACCTGCGCTGAATGTCAAAACCCCTGTGTTGAGGTTGCGCTGAACCAGTTTGCCCTTGTGCAGCTGGGGTTCTCTGCTCTATTTTGCCTTGTTTTGATCTCTGATTTTTGCAGCCTGTAACCAGCATAGGTACCAGTCTGATAACTCCTTTTCTCTGCTTAGATTCCGCCTCTTTTTGTACAAAAATACTGTGAGTGTTTTTATGTGTTTGTGGCATCATTTACAGTTTTCCTTTGCATGAGTGAAATAGTCATCCTGTAGCCCTTGATTCAGATCTGTTGATTGTGATCTTAGAAGAGAGTTCATTGGCTGTTTGCATATTGATTATACATTTACTCTTGCTTATTGGTTTGAGTTTGTCTCTTTTAAGTGTCGAAACAAGTATTCATTTCGAAAATCGTTAAGTGTTGTAATCTCTTCTACCCTCTCTGATTTCGAAAAAGTAAACTTGTTTGTATTTGTCATTTAAAAGAAAATTCAAAGTTGTACAAAAAGCTTTCTGTGTAGGCATCAATACTAAGAAAGCGGAAAACAAACATCTGCATTGTGCATTTGCATCTTGATAGTTTGCATGATTGATTTAGGAAAAGTGCATTAGAGTGTGCTGATTGCTCTTTGAGAAAAGATGGTGTCTTTCTTTTCCCTTGGTAGCTAGGATTTTCAAAGTTGAAAAGATATAAAGCTTGCTTATCATATTTAGACTGCATTTAGGAATTGTATCATACATCTCGTGGTGAACCTTGAAAGGCAAAATTCTAAAAAAGATCAACCTAAAATAAATTGAATGAACTTAACAACGCTTTGCAACATAACGCACAACATAGAGGTCTAGGCTAGAGACGTGTTCCGGCGTCGTTAAGCCTGGTGACTGTCGATCTCGTGGATGGTGGGTGATTTCTCCTGAGAGACGATAGCGCCAGTACGGATTGTGCTCCCACGTATCGTCGCGTATATATTGGGAGACCCCTATAGGCATAAAACCTTTATCCTTAGGAAGCCGTGTCGGCCGCCCTACTGATCGCAATGCACTGAACACAGCATTCAGGAAGATCGACCGCCCGTACCCTAAAAAGTATTCTGCGGTTTTGCGAAAAGTTTGGCACACCCTCTGCCTAGAACTCCAGAGCAGTTCCTTTTGGCCTTTTTCAGACTCTATAACAGAAAAAGTCCATCCGAGCATTTGTCACTTCGGGCTCGTTAAAACATCGAAGGAGACTAGAGTCCTCTTTAGCTTTTTCTCGACTCTTTAAAACTGAAAAAGCAAGTTGTGTCTAAAGCGTCGTTAAAAATTTATTTTAAACAGAACAATCACCCCTATTCCTACATTGATCTTTAGGTTGAAAAAATGGAGCACACCAACCAAGGAATTCCCCTTGGTGGAAATCCTAGTCCCTTCTCCTCTTGGGGAGATGTTGGTGCGCTCCATATGGCCACATTGTTGCTTCCTGGACTGACGATTGGCCTGCCGGTCTGGCTCTTTTCAACCAATGTCGTTCAGAACACCACTATTCCTGAACAGTCGAGTCAACAGTTAGACCAAATCAGAGTTGCCCACCAGCCTTCTACTTCATCTAATTCTTCCTCTCCTCCTTCCTCTTCGCTTGACGGAATTGGTAAAACAAAAAACCAAGTTCCTAAGGAGAAGAAGGAGAAGAAGAAGAAAGAGAAGAAGAAGAAGGAGCCAAAAGCGACTGGAGGCAAACAAGTGTCATCTGACAAAAATCCACACACAGCACTGACCAGGCCTAAATCGCCATGTGTCATATGCAAGGGAGACCACTTCCACAGAGATTCTCCCTGCATCCCTCGGATACTAAGGGACTGGTCTCCCCGTTTGCACAATTCGGTAGCGTCAACCTCTGATAGCCATGTTGACTGCTCACCGTCAACTAGTGAAAGTGAAGCCACAGGACAGAGAGGGAAAGCTAAATTCCCCTGCAAACTATGTGAAGGCGACCATGCCATCCACCGTTGTCCCTTCTTAGACGAGGCTAAAAGAGTTTTGGAAGATCGCCCGATCTTACGAGCGCAACTTCCTCCTGGATATCAAAAACTCCTGCCAAGTCCTTCACTAGTTGAGAACCCGTCTGGCCCACCCAGGTGGTCAGCCGAAGCACCTATCATTGAAGATGAACCGTCTGAATCCATACCTGACGAAAGTCAAAAGGTTGAGACGGCAGTTGACCCGGTTTTGCCTTCAGAGGCTCTATCTTCGAATGATACCATCACAGAGGAGAATAAAGACGACACCGTCCAAATTCTCTTCATCAACACAGACTCCGACGAAC